>OX451401.1:7254824-7651697 GCA_949629135.1 Eremobia ochroleuca | reverse complement strand
AGATACATATTATAATAGTTAAGGCGGCACTTTGATGCCTCATTGCCAATTTAGATTGTTGGTGCGCCATTGTATAGTTACAACCCGTAACTGTGATCATTGTGTACATTCTGTGACACTAACGACGTCTCCTTTTGTCTACTGTCGTTTCTATAAATTAAACTTTCCAGAAATGTGGGCCAAAACGTTTGTAAAATACCTTTTTCGAAAGACGTTCCTGTTGCTAATTTTGTAATAACCTGAGGGGCTAGAATTTTCTCGTTGAATATCTAATCGCTTTATGAATTCCTTTGTAAACTAGCTAGCTGTTACTTTCGACCCCGAGATTGTATAGTGTTCAGACTCATCTTCGCTCATTGTTGACAGTTGAATGTGTGTAAAGAAAATGTCAATTCTATTTGTAATGACTTAGTGCCTAAGTGTGTGTGGCAGGATTGTAATTTGTACATTACAATGATTCAGTTTTTCCTTTGGACTGATGTTAGTGCGGACATTAGCGCGCCGCGCCTTTAGAGTAGCGATTACAGTAGACAAGACGTAATGAAACACGATAGAGACTACCTCAGAACTCTGGCGAGATCTCCGAACTGCGCAACAGCCAATAAACAACTTTAATTTATATTAAAATCCAAATAAAAAATTTGATGCTCTGCATCTGGAGATTTTACTCTTGTCAGAGTTATTTGGCAGTAAAAAGAAAATAATTTTTATACGCCATAATAATAACAAAAAGGCATTCTCGACATTGCCTTCATAATACTCATGTTTAATTTCATTTTTATATAATACCAAAGATGCCATGATTTTAATGTAAATTATTTATTTATAGTAGTGATTGCTAATAACTTTTATTACTTAATCAAGTTTTTATTTTATATGAATATAACTGCCAATTTGTATACTTATTTTATAAAACCAAAGCTACGCACAGTTTATTTTTTAAATTAATGAATCCATACGATATGTAGATGCTTTAACATGGCAGAATTGTTTGGAAATTGTATTTGTGCAGACCGCGAAAATGGCAAACAAATTGTAATATTTAAACTTTAAGCTTGCAGTCCTTAGTCATGTAGTACCTAAAGAATATTTATCATGTTACAGATTTAATGTTATGACGTCATAAGAGTTGATTGTATTTATATATAGTCCGTTCGTTATAAATTGACCCTTTAGTGACGCGCTTTTTACGAAGTCGTCGAGTCATACATCGGGTTGCCACTCAACCTGAACCATTATCTCGTGGTTGCCATTTTCACAGTTTGTAATTAATTAACACGTACATACGTAAGTGAGGCTAGTACTTGTAAATAGCAAGTTCTGTAATGTAATTAGTTTTCGTCGAGTAAATAAATTAAGCGTTAGAGTATAAGCGCAAGAAAATTTTTGAAAGTGAATTGTTAAGAATTGTTTTTTTGTATTACTTAAAAAAATAATATTGATGAAATGTACAATAACCATTTCTACGTTTGAATTACTGAACCACCTTTTTATACTCGTAAAGTTAATTGTAATCATAACATGCCTAGAAGTTTCTTGTACTAAGCGTAAAATATTGATTTATAATATATTGAGAATTATATAGAAAGTATCGTAATGTAGATTATAATAGACCGCTTAATTTTGTTTGAAACTCGAAGCCTTAGTGTTAGAAATTGAAGACTTTTATTGAAATAAAGAACTAAGAAACAGATTGGATGAATAAAAAATAATCCACAACTTTTATTAAAAAAAAATATAATGTTAAGGTATAGCTCGTTACGTCACGTTACTCTCAAACTATACAACACATTACTACTCTATGTTATTGCATGTAAATACGAGGATTGAGTTCTAAAGACAGGCGAGGAAGCGCCACTTTTCACTGAGAATTGGTATAGAGTTGACGCGACACGCTATTCGTTAAGAATTTACAGAACGTTAAAGTATACCTTAAAAAAATATATTCACTTTTAATGACTATTGCCTTAGTGCAAAATTAGATATATGCCACGATACTCGGTGAACTGTAGGCCTCTACAGATAAAGAAGTACGTTTCGTTTCGCTGCGCGTGAAATATTTTTCTACTCAGAAACTTTTCTCGGAATTCTAATTTCAAAATTATTCGTTAGAATTTTAAAATTAGAATTGTTAGCTGCAACGCGTTTTGTGTTTTCTACGTGAAGAATTTCTTTATCACAAAATGTTAAGCAAAAATATTAGGTAGGTTTAGAAATAAGAAAATTGACAATGTCGCTAATATTATATTGATACAGCAGTTAGAACATTTATATTTCGACTTAAAACCATTCGCTCCCAGAACAAAGTCCCTATTGAGCATTTTGTGATAAAGAGAAGCGGGACGGTATATCATGAAGTAACTAATGGGAAGTGCCTAACTATATTACCTATTTGCACCTGTAGCTTAAAGGACCCGTTAATTCCCATGAACCGACCATTGGTACCGATTCTGTCGTTCTCAAACTAAACTAAATTTAAGTTCAGTGCATCTTTTTCTTTCTATTTCATTAAGAAAAGGACAGAAGATAAATATTACTTTGGTCCTGTCAAATTAAGATACTTCATAGACAAGTTTAGACGTGATAAAAAAATTGGCTACTAAAAATATGTCAATATATAATAATTTTGCCCTTTTCTTAATGAAATAGAAAGAAAAAGATGGACTGAACTTAAATTTATTTTAGTTTGTGAATAACAGAATCGGCACCATTATCTCACTACCAGATTTATAAGCGTTAGTTTAAATTTAATCTATGTCCTGTCAACTATGCAAATGTGATCGGAAACAGGATATAGCCTAAAATTGAACACTTACCTTCCATGCTGGGTGATAGTGAGTTTCTAATAGTGTGCCTTTAGTATCGCATAGTTACCGCCCTTTAGAAACTCGGAGAAGAATATTGGAATAGATCTATCAATTTATTTTTGAACCTCATTATGGAGGAAGTGCCACTGTAGCCCGCAAAATTGAAATTTTCTTACTTCGTACAATTTTAATAGTAATCATAACGTATACGTGATCATTTACAGATAAATTCACTTTTACATTACCTACCTACCTGTTATTCCAATTCACTATGTCTATACCTGAGGTTAGTTTGGTATTCTATGATAAACCTATGATTATAAATTACCTTTTCATTCTCATAACCTCGTACATGTTTTGTACTATCTTTTAATTTGCTCTCTTTTCTCCAGCGACATGAAAAATCTAGGCTCTGTTTTAAGTCTAATCTATATTGTTGTCTCTGAACCATTGTTACAAGGAGACGTGACTTGTATTAGATTTAAGGGAGAGTCTAATTTTACTTTCTTTTAACGCATAGGTTTAAGTAGGGGTTTTTATAAATAATAATGCAAACGCAATTGCAGTGATAGAACTGTTACACATTATTCGCTGCCCGTATTTATAGAGTGCAATTTTTTTATAACTAGAGACAAATAGATTGTAAAACATTGATTTGCAAAATATGAAATAGTAAGCTCGAAGGAAGCAAAGTTTTATATTTTACTCTTCATTGTTTGAAATGTTATGATCATTTTCTCATTAAAATATTATTAATATTATGCTAAATATTTTAGCAAAGGATAAAATGTATTCCTTTTCTTTAGTAAATAAAATATTGAAACTCGTTTTTGCTTTTCCTTTTTGACTACCTTATCCTTTACTAGTTCCAGCATCAACTCTCTGAAAACCAGCAAATAGGTTGCCAACCTTCTTAACGAGCTGGTTGGTAGTGAATCCGGACTGGACTATGAAAAGCCCACCGTTGCAATGGTTGCAATAGATCTGACCAGTGGTGTAGCGTGCCTTGGAGGGGCCCTGTATCAAAATTAGTTGGGGGGCCCAAATGAAGGGTAAAGATTTCTCACAAAAGAAACAAAAATGCTTGCATTAAATTAAAATAAATATTTATTGATTATAAGTTATCGCTTCCTCCTAGAAATTGTCATTTAGAATTTTGTCATTTCTGAAGTGAAAACTCTATAGGCACGTATGACAGTTTTTTTATGTTTTTTTTCCCGGGAAGCACGAGATTAAGTGACTAACATTTTACTAATTTTTGCTTACACGCGTTAGGGGCCCCTGTAGCTCGGGGGCCCCGTATCATTGATACGGCTGATACGGCGGTAGCTACGCCCCTGGATCTGACTGGGGGCTAGTGGCCCAATACTAACTAGTCATAAAAAAATAAAGAAATTTAAAAAAAAATTGTCGTTGTCAGATTTGCCTATTTAATTCATTGTGAGGCCGCACACAATCACAGCGGCCGCCCTCAGCGGCCGCCCGATACACTCCCTCTCGCATAAGTAGGATTCGCCGACCAAGGCATACTCTCACTATCCCCGACGACGCTACGACCCTCCTACAGGAGAGTAGTAAAGCCACCAGCACGCTCACAAAACACAAGTCCCGACAGCCGTCCTTCCGTCCTCGCCGTCGAGGCCCGTCGCGACCCCCCATACCATGTCCGCCCCGACCCTTGCTCGAGCCAGCCCGCGCCGCTGAGCCTGTAGTACAAAAGTCGCTCCTAAATAATTCCGATCCAGCCTGTCCCTTGCTGCCCTCTCCCAGCAACGCCCTAAGCCGAGGTCCGTACCCCACAGGGGGTGCCCTTAGCGTGTAGTCGCTTAGTTTTTAAGTTTTTTAAGCCCTGGCTGGAGGCCTTAATTTATTGAGGCATCCACTGGCAAGCCCGGTTAAGCAGTCGACAACCTCATAGGTTGAACTGCGAGATGCCATTCCCAAAAAAAAAAAAGCACACAATCATATGAAAATTAACTGCGCTGAAGATCAGTTTATTTTTGGCCTTTTTTGAAATCTGAAAGTGGTTTCCTGACCAAGGGGCTCTTATCTAAAACCTTTTTATATATATTTTTGGTGTTCTCTCGTCATGCCACACCTACTCAGCTATCAAATGTTCGCCCTGAATATGCTTGCTCAAAAACCCTCTGGGCTCCCTTACCTACTATCTAGTCAACAAATGTTAAGCGAGCGCTTGCAGAAAGCCTGTGAGATGAATGGAGTTGGTAAAGTACAACTTAGAACTTTTTAAAAGATGAAGCGATTTCACAATATAAATACACGTAGTAAAAACAAAATAATAATAAAGTCTTTTATTTCCATATCCTTAAATTACATTGCAAATTTTTTTAGTAAGTACCTAGTTAATTGTTAGCAATTTTACTTATTTCCACGATGTTAGTGTACAGATTAGTTAGGTATGTACAGACGCCAGCACATCAAGCTACTACAATCTGTCAGATTTCTTTAATAGATTTTCAACTTTAGCGCTAAAGCATAAGGTTCAAAGTTGATTGGGAAAATCTGACAGTTTCGGGTAGCTTGATGTGCTGGCGTCTGTACATATTTTGTAGGGGGTTATGCACTGGTGACAAATGGGATTTCTTTCACATTTTATCGAAAGAAATCCCATTTGTCACCAGTGGTGGCGTTGACAGTGGCGACAACTGGGAATAACCCTTTGTAGGATATGGGTTTCTTCGGGTGAACGCCTCCTACAACTTCCGATGGACCCACAGGAATATAGAAAATTGAAATTATGATACCCAAAAGGTTAACTAAAATAAGCAGTCAGTTCTTATAAACAGTATCCACTTTTATAACAAGTTGCCAAAGTCGGTTACAGAACTTAGCAATGGAAAGTGCAAAACCTACATTATTTATTAAAGACTTCAGAAGATTCATTATTATTATTAAAGACTATCTTGAAGACAAGAAAGTTTGGCAATAATTCCTTCTGCACATTTGATTTGGCTTCCCTGGTCCCAAAGAACGATGCAATGTTTTTTTTTTTTTACTTCTTAGTCTTTTCATTATTGCTTGTGGCTAAGTAATAACAGCCGCACGGGTCAGGTTAAGCTACGCTTGCCGTGGTTGGTCCGTGGATGGATGACCATCTTCACATACCAAGACCCCTCCGTGCCTCGGAACGCACGTTATTCTGGGCTGTCCTTCGTAGATCTTTGACAGTCTTCGCAGAACTACTGCATCCGGTTAGTCTGGAAGCCAACCCCATATAATTCTCATATTCTTGGGAAAAAGCTAGGCAGATTTTTTTGTCATTTATAGCGGTGGTGTTAAGACAGACCCCTGCTTACGGTGATATGGAAAATGGCACCTAGAGGGACGAACCTTCTCACTCATAATATGTATCCCTAAATAAAACCTACAAAGACCATGTTCACATAGTTTTTAAAAAAAAACTCTGAACTGCCATAGATACGCTGCGTTCCATACCAGTCGAAGTTATAATTTCCAGCATTTTGTGACATGAGTTTGACATTTGACTTTGACAGTGACACTCGCAATTGCAACCGCGAGTATTTCGTAGTCGTGCACATGTGAATTGTTTATTTATTTCTTTTTGTAGACTTGAAATTAATCCGAAAAATGGAAACTAATATATTAAAACACTTTTCTGTTAATTATAAAAAAATACTTATAGATGAAGTCGCTTTGGAAGGGCTAGAAGGCATAGCAGTTGATCTTTTATGGCGGCGATTACATAAACGGATATCTTCAGTGTTAACAGAGAAAATGAAAGCCCGTTTCTGGGGATTTGCTGTGAATTGTGGTAGAATATCCTTCTATCAACTACCAGAACCGCTACCCTATGTAGAAATACTCGACAGATTCGAAATAGTTGATGAAGCAACCGGCCACCTGAAAGAGCCTGTAAGTTAGAAATTATGTTTAATTTGTGAATTTATATAATTACTAGTAAATGCTGGAACCTTTCGTCTTCTATGTCCACTATTGATAGACTGTATTTTTACTCATGCCTACTAGTTCAACTGTCACTAATGAGACAGTTACTTTTTCTATAGTTACCAATCTTTAGGAGATTTCGCGACATTGGAGCGGCTACTAAAACAAGTTACTTTTGTTATACCCAGATAATTAATACAACTGAGCGGCAGTTTAGCACTTAAAAACATGTTTTGCAATTTGCTATAACCAGGGTTATAGCAAATTGCAAAACATGATTTAAGTAGTAAGGGATTTATTTATAAACAATGATAGAAGTTAAGTGACATTTAAACGTCAAAAATGTATGGTTGAACAGTCGCTAATCACTATCTTTAAGTAATGTTTATGAATGAAGGGGTTAATAATTAATTAATTTAACCCTTTGAACGCCAATGACGCTTACAAGCGACAAATGTAATTGGGCGCTGAAACGCCAACGACGAGTTTAGGCGACAAATAGATGTGCTACTTTATTATCTGATATTAAAGAAAATGGGTAAAAGGATTAATTTTAACATTTTATCACTAGCATTTTGTAGGTACCTATTTAATAGTAAATAAATGGCTTAGCGTAGAGAGCATACGCATAAGCGCTTGGCGTTCAAAGGGTTAAAACAAAATACATATGTACTCAGAAACTCACAATCAATTTTTTTTCCCTTAAAATAATTATATATATTTATAAATATATTATGTTATCCACTTATAAATACTTTGTCCTTCTTCCAGGATGACTTTCTAGATGGCCCATATGAATACAGTCCTGTTGAAGGAGAACATGGCTCGTGCAAGTATTATGATACCAGAAAACTAATACCTATAGCAGAACTAAAGACAAAATCATATGATGCTGTCATGGCTGAATACGGGGACACCTTAGCTCTGGTAGCTGATAAGGAAGAACGATGGCATGCCTTGGCTCAACATATGCCTGCAAACTATTTGGCACAGATGACCACTTTGCATTATTGTTTGTTGGAGCTTATAGGCAGGTCTAGGGGTAATGTTAGTACCTTCTTTCAATTAAGGTGTCTTAAACAATTATATCTTTAAAAAGTATTTGACATAATTCAGAAAGATTTTAAGATATAAAAAAATGTGGAAATGTTTCACATCATTTTGCTTTTGTTTGGAAATAGTAATTATTTTCATTTATCAAACTAGAAAAAGTTTGATACTTTTTCTAGTAATCGTTTATTAACCCATTGCATGCCGACTATGTAATATTACGTAAGTGGTGTTGATTGAAGAGGCCAACTACGTGTTTGTATGTAGATGTTCTCTGTTGAGTATACAGCGATCTATGCTTTGGCCTCCTGGAACTCTTTGGAATCTTACGTAGTTGACCATATGTATGGTGGCCACCGATTATGATTTGATGGTTCAGCTTGTTATTCCCCTTGCATTCAATGTGTTAAACTATAAAAAAGTAAGTTCTGACAATGTATCCGAAGTCTTTCTGTATCACTTGTAATATAATTTGCATTCACACCTTTAAGGTGCATGTACATAACGCCGGACCCCATCGGCGCCGGACCAGTTCATTGTCAATGCTTTACTGAACAGTGATGGTTTCTTTACTATTTTACTTGGCATCAATGCGGTGGACATGCGGTTCTGGAACAGTGCATGCACGATATTTATTTGTATACCTACACAATCATGCGTTCCGGCGCCGGTGCGACTCCAGTGTCATATACAGGAACCCTAATCCTCATTTACAAATAAAATCATATCCTTATGTCCACAAACCCAATTTCAGGGTCAATCAACAATAGGCTTAACAAACCTAAGCAAAGTAATAAAGGATCCCAAGACATTATTCTATAACAGAAAATATTTACGCGGTCTTGACCTCATAAGGACCTGCCACATGACTGAAGTAATCGCAGGTAAAGGGGTTAAGGCACTGTTGGTCAGGCTGAAGAGGTTCTACCAGCCCAGTGTGTTGTCTATGCCAAAATCAGGCGTTCTACGCAATGTCATAGAGTATTTGCTGCAGCAACCAGACTACAGTGAGAAAACTGAAGTTATAGTCAAGAAAGGGCTAATCACACAAAAGCAGAACAGGAGATTGCAGAAAACTGTGAATATTTTTAATTTTGTGAGTATAGTTGTTCTTTTTCTTTTCAAATTATTATTCTGCCAATTTCAATAATGAGTACATAATAAATTGAGGAGACCTTGGCCTATAAGGGGGACTGAGGCTAATAAGTTTAAAAAAAGTGTGCAGTCGGGGGACCCCATCAGGAACGAAGTTCCTTACGGGATTCTTGCACGCACACACTCGTATATAATAGAAACTTAGAAAGAGAGAGGGAGAAAGTCATATGGAGGAGGCCTAACGTTTTTTCCTTATGTGACTATTTCTACCAGTCCACTTCTATCGCAAGCCGTGTTAAGGAACTTCGTTCAAAATTATTTGTATTCGAAAATATTTGTGTAATATTTCTGCATTTCTGAACTGAATAAATTATAAACAATATAACATAAATCTTACAGGAAGAACGAACTGTATCAGCAGAAGACAAAAACAAGAAAACCAAAAATAATCTGAAAAGAAAATTCATCTACCTTTCATCCAAGGCTGATGAATCTTCAGAATCTGATGAAGAGTCACAGGAACCTGATCTGAAATGCCAGTACAAGGTTGGAGTGAGCCTCATGAGGCAGGCTTATGAACGGTTCCTGGATGCAGGACTTGACGGCCTCACTCAAGTACAGTTGGCACAGTTACTGGGTATCGAATTCTATACAAGTAGAGGAATCTGTAGGATATTCAAGCTAAGGAATATTGTCAGGGAGTATCTTGAAGATAAAGGGAAACAGAGAACTGCAAGGTAAATATGCAGAGTAATATACAGTAATCCCCCCTATAACGCGGTACCCTTATAACGCGTTTTCATATTACGCGATTTCAATCCCCCGTATAATACGGACATTCCCCCATATAACGCTGGGATTTCCCACATACATAATTATTTCTGTACTGTGAAATTTAAATATTCGATTTAAACCCCCTGCAGCGAGAAAAGTTAAATGTGATGAATAATTTATACTTAACGCGTTATACGAGGTCTTAAAAACGCGTTATACGGGAATACCCCTATAACGCGTTTTCTTATAACGTGGAACCAATCTACCGCGTTATAAGGGAGGATTACTGTATTAAACACTAACTTTTGTCCGAATTATAGCCACAGTAAAATTTCTTACAACATATTAACCTTTTAAATTTTACTGCGGCTATCTAGGGGAATTACTTCATTTACCTGAAATGGAATAAATAAAATGTTATCCTCATCAGTTCATCCACTCAGTTAAAAAGTTTTTAACTAAATTAATGGTAAAAATAATTAGAACTTCATTTCAATTAAAACCTTCCAGGTTTATCGCAATAGCTGCCACAGGAGAGATGGATGTCAAATACACAGAAGAAAAAAAGAAATTCTTAGAATACTTAAAACAGAATCAAGCACCTGATGAACCCATTGAGGTAGACAGTACACCAGCCCCTGAAGATGAAAGACCGCCGAAAAGAATTAAACTTGAAACTGAAAAGAAAACATCAACTGGAGGAAAACATCCTGAAACAAGCACAAATGCTGACATAGACATGGATTCAGAAAACGAAAATGAAATCACGGAGGTAAAAGTACTAGAAGGCTTCGAAAGCGGAAAATCACTCGGAACTTTCAAGAAAAACCCCACACTTAGACAGCTGACATTCGCAAATGGTGTCTTCAAAGTACTCAAAGATAAACAATGTGTTTGTGGATACATCACACTCAGCAATTTAGCTTCCAAAGAAATAAATGAACCACCAATGGATACCAAAGCATTGAAATCATTCATACAAAAATTGGTCACAGATGGTCATATCAAAATTTATAAAGTGAAATGGCCTGGAATTCAAAAGTACTCGGTTTTAATTTGCGCTCCTCACGTGAAAGCAACAGACCCGCTGGTAAAAGCGAAATATAAGGAGATATGTATGAGGGCAGTCACTAATAAGAGAGTAGCTGTCAAAAAAGATAATTTGGAAAACACTTGTCCATCTCTCTCACAATTTTCGTACCCCCGATATATGAAAATCCAAAAACTGCACGAGTTTCTCATGCGCTTCGCTTACTTCGAACATGTGAAGCCTGAATCACATTCTCTCCCAGCAGGGTTTGTCAGCATAGTAGACTTTATACAAGAAGTGACAATAGAATTTGTTATCAACAATATGGGCAGTATGGGCATTACAGAAGTCAACCAGTTGATAAATGAAAGCCAGCTCCAGATAAAACTTAAAGACGCACCGTTACATATTTATAAAACGTTGATGAGATCTAACACGCTACAAAATGCAATAAGGCTAAATCTCAAAGTGTTAGGAATGCTAGGTCTCATACAGTTAGTTCGTCAGGCGTCGCAGTCATCCAGTAACACTGGCGTTGTCACATATACGAGTTTCTTATTCTTTGTGAACCGACGTGCCAAAATACTTGACACCTCAGGTATATGGCCCAGGACAACTGACGAGAAAGTTATAGAAAAATCTTTTTACTTCGAAACATTTGATGATGTGAGCAACTACTGGAGTGAAGTGTATACGATCAGCATTAATACTGTCATAGAGTTGGCTCAGCGAGACAGGAAGCAACTCAAACCGCCGCAGCGCTCCGAGGAAGAAGTGTTCCAATATGACACCGGAGAGCGATACGGCGACGGAAATGGACCCTGTGGATTCGACTCGTGCTTCTACATGGAAATACCTCGTCTTTGGCAAACCTACTACATGAGGCCAATCAAAAGTCACATGATGTCAAAGAAGAAGTTATCGATCAAACTGCCCAAATTGAAAACAAGTAAGAAACTTAAGCCAGAATCAAAATCTAAGGTTCCTCCAAAAATGCTGGCCGAGAGACTATCGAACGAAAAGTTAACTAGAAGGAGAAATGATTCTTCAATAAGATGGTCGAAAGCGGAAGATATGATAATAACTATGTGTAAAGCTGCTATTACCATACTGAGTCCTAGTTCACAACCCGGCAGTCTCATAGTCAGAAACATTGTTGCCAAAGACTTACTTTCTATCAATGATCCGAAAAAGACAAAAGGCGTATGCCACAGTAGGGCCGCAACCCTTGAAACTAACTTAACATTGATTCACGAAAAGCAATGTATCATAAACGAACTGAGGAGAAGGCGGAATCTAATTCAAAAATACGAAGGACTCTTGAAGAAGCTTAGACTTCGCTATTCAACCAATATGTCGAAGTTTATCAACAAAGCTAGGGTCCCAATGATGGAATTGGTGTGGACTATATCTGAAGTTATAAAATCTAAATCTTATACCCAGAAGGTTCCATGCATCGCAGTAAACCTGGATGATTTCCACGAACATTTTACAATAATAACATCTACTGCCAACAAACTGTGTAACATGTTCAAGACGCCCGAACATGCAACTTTGAAGGAGGCTATAGTACTCACGATAATGCAAACAATAGATTCTGAAATCAGTACAGAAATGGGCAAAAAAATATATAAGACTTTCAAAGAGTATCCTGAGGGCTCCTTGCGAACTGCTGTGGAACAGCTACGCAAATGCGGCGCTATAGCAGCTAAAGAGAAAATATTTAACAACCAAATGCGGAAACTTGATTTGGAAGACATTTGTCAGTCGTCTTATAAAATATCAGCGTTTTACCAACGGAAGTGGGTGAATCGGCTGAACTCTGACTTTACTGATAATTTGAACAGTATATTGGAAGCAGAACAGCCTGAGAATGATGTAAAAGGGTCTGCCGAAGTCAACTGTATGTATTGTGAGATGCATGCATTTGGTGTTATAGACATAACGTGTGACACGGCGCCCGTTATCACGGACCCGTCGGGGGCTCCCATCATGCCGGAAGAAATAAATGTACTTGTCATAGACACTAAGTACAAATTGAAAACGGGAAAATTGAGTTGGAGAAATAAATTTGCTTTTAGCAAAGTTTCTGAACTGTACCAGCATTTGAACATCGATCATAGTCTGAAGTATTTGTCAAGGTAATTAGTTTTTTTTTTTTTATAATTTTATTTATTTATTTACGTCAGCCACAGTGATATTTTTAGTTAGTATACTTAAGAATTATGTTAGTAACCAAAGATTCGAATACACACCACAATCATTCTATTATAACTAAAATTAAATAACAGAAGTCCATTATACACACACACATACACGCACACAAGTATGTGTATTTGTTTTACTGTGCGCACAAAAATAATTAAATTCCTTAAAATCGAAGCTAAACTAATCTAATAAGCTTTTTCAAAAATTGCCAAAGGACCATGCGTCATTTTGGGCCCACTTTTTCAACATTGTTCAACAGTGATGATTTATATGTCATATGAAATCTCATATAGTACACTTTATTTCATTCTATGGCAGCTAAGTTCAAATCCAGCGCGAAATTAGCGTTTTCGTACGTTTTGTAAATTAAAAATACGCATGACATGTTTTGTTATGCACATTTTTTTATTGAATTAAAAATAATAGGTAACTCATTAATTAAAGAATGATAAATATGGACTTGGTCTTGTGCAATCTTTTATGGTGTGATTGTGAAGTGGGTATTCTTAACAAATAAAAATCGAATAAAAATAACTCGGTTTTTTATTTGTAAAGAACACCCACTTTATTTATTTATCTTTAATAGCTTTAGTTAGCTATTATTTCTAATTCAATAAAAAATGTGCATAACAAACAAACATATCATGCGTATTTTTAATTTACAAAACGTACGAAAACGCTAATTTCGCGCTGGATTTGAACTTAGCTGCCATAGAATGAAATAAAGTACACGCCAAGAGCTTTCATATGACATAGGTTTAATTACTGCTGTACAACTTTGAAAAGTGGGCCCAGTGTTCATACAAAAGTGCCCATGGTCCTTTATCCTATGACAGATTATTCTATATGTAAGTGTAATTTTCCTATAAGAATACAAAAAATCCCAAATAGAGGAGGAAGGGTTGTAAAACAAACCAAATAGGAATGGGAAGGAAAGCCTTTCCTTTTTGGTTTGTTTTCTACCATTGAACGCAACTCACACGTCAAATGATTAAAAAATACGATCAACTAACATTGTTCTCTTTGTTACAGTTATACTTCTGTAGAAGCTAAAGACATTAAGCCAATCCTGGATATAAAAGATCCGATACTATCACATTTAGGCATAAAAGGTGAAAAAGGAGCAACATTCCAGGAAATACAGGTATCTAAAACTTTATATTTAAATTAATGATGTGACCTCGTTTGGACAGCTAAAATTAAAAACTTTTTATTCTGCAGGAACTTTCCGGATTAAATGACAAAGAACTGATGGAAAAATTACTACAACTCGAATCAAAAAGAATTGTTAAACGGGTTGGCTTCTACGAAAATATTATCATACTTATTAAATATATAAAACCTTGGTCAGTAAAAATAGGCGAGAAATACATTGTAGCCACTCCATGGTTGACTTTAACTGGTAAAATAAGACTAGATATATTCTTCAAGTGGTGCGGTGTCGTCATGAATCTAGTCTTTGAAAAGCCCGGTTCATCAATAATATTTTTAGCAGATAAATGTGAATATTTAACCTACAAATCCGTGCAAGATCTGTGCATGTTTTTAGAAAAGTATGAATGTATAAAACTCTCTGTTGTGAAAAGCGTTCCAATAGATTTATTTTCAGACGAAGATGCGGAACACGCAATTACCGAATTCAATCCATATGAGGCTCCGGAAAACATAATAGCGCATCCTATTAAAAATTCTCTAACAAAATACTGTCATATAAAGAAAAATATTTTAGATTCACATCATTCACAGACAAATGATGCACTAATGGATAAGATTTTCAAATGTTGATTTTGATAAGTTATATAAATATGATTGTCAAATTATTAAAAATATAGTGTCTAAATTAACAGGCTGATTTCAATTTTGACTATTTTTCATAGATCGAAATCATAAAAAAAAAAATGCCTCATGTCTACCTAGTCATGAGGCTTTTTTTTTCGCGCCTCATGACAAAGCAGTCATCAGCGTTTGCCCATTTACATCGATACTAGATGTAAATGGGCAAGCGCGGCTGAGCATGGGATACAGTGTTCGATTTTTCTGTCGGGCATTGTAATTGGGTTTTTCCTTAGAATTTCATCCCAGTCTGGGATTGTGATGCTGACAATAGGTTCGCTCCCTATTAATCGTAATACTTACTTTTAAAACGTACCTGGAGACATTTTGCATTACTAAACACGTCTGCCTAACCCATGTTATGTCATTTATAATATTAGGTTATCTCATAAGTTCTTGCCATATTTTATTTTTGTCGAATTTTCTCGTATTTAAACTAAAGTGAATTCAAGAAAGTTCTAGATCTTTCTAGTAAGGATGAGTATATTTTATGGTGAGGGTATAAATAGGCGCGGACGCAACGCAATAATTAGTCTTTAGTGAAAATGGATCAGCGTCAACTGCGAGCTATTATGCTATATGAGCATTGACTTAAAGTCTCTTGAACAGAAACGGCTAAAAAGATTAACACTGCATTTGGACCGGGTACTACTAGCGATCGGACTGTTCGTTTCTGGTACAAGTGTTTTGACACCGGTGATATAAGCTGCGAAGATCAACCTCGACCAGGCCGACCCACCAGATGAAGATGCTTTGCGTCACGAACTTGAGCTACATCCAGACTATAGTACGCGCGATTTAGAGAAGGCGCTTGGACAATCCCACACGACTATAGATCGTTATCTCAAATCGATGGGATATCGCAAAGTGATGTCACGTTGGACACCTCATGCGTTAACGGACCATGACCGGGCCGTTCGTGTGGCCATTTGTCAAAGTTTGTTACTTCGTCCGCACAGACGAGACTTTCTCAAGGACATTATTACATGTGACGAGAGCTGGATACATTGTTAGAAATGAGATAGAATAGAGATGTTAAAAATTAAGCGGCCAAAACGACTTGGAGTCCAACTTTTGCATGACAACGCACGACCTCATTGCGCCAAGTTAACACATAAACAGCTGGAGGAGCTAGGATGGCTGACTGTTCCACATCCACCGTATAGCCCGGATCTTGCGCCTTCAGACTTTCATTTATTTCGAGCTCTTAAATTTCATTTACTAGGAAAAAATTCCAAAATTCTGGAAGTACCTATTAAAATTGAACTTGAAATTTTTTTCGAGTCCCAGCCTGCCTCATTTTGGGAGAAGGGTATTCAAATTTTGCCCAGTAGATGGCTGACTGTTGTTGATAACGAGGGAGACTATAATTATAATTGATTAAATGTATTTTTTATTAATAAAAAAATATTAATAATAATTTGGCTTTTAACTGGCAATAATTTATGAGACAACCTAATATTAGGTCTTTACCTATGAAATTGCCGTTCTGCAGTACTGGCCATTTCAAATCAAAATAATTTTTGTTTGGCTAAGAATTCTAATTTCAAATTAATTTTATTTTAAAAACATGGAATTTTGTCTCCAAAAGTAGTCATTTGTTTATTATTTACATTTTATTAGTGTTACATTTTCATCGCATTTCAATCTTTTTCGTCATCATGAATACGTTAAAAATTCGAGTAATTATGGAATATGAGGACCGCCGTGGCAGCAACGCGGCACAAGCGGCACGCAACATCAACGACGTTTACGGAGCTAACACTACAAACCAACGCACCACCTGTTATTGGTTTGCTCGCTTCCGTTCTGGAAATTCCGACCTGAAAAATGAACCTCGCGGTCGTCCGAAGACTGGTCGACAGTGACGAATTAAAGGCGATTGTGGAAGCTGATGATACACAATCTACGGCTGAATTAGCAGCAGCTTTCGACGTTAGCGTCAAAACAATATTGGTCCATTTGCGTCAAATTGGCAAGGTAAAAAAGCTTGACAAATGGGTGCCCCACGAACTCAATGATCGCCAGCGCGAAGTACGCGTCGAGACGTGCCTTGCACTGCTCAACAGACACACAAATGAAGGAATTTTGAACCGCATTGTTACCTGCGATGAAAAATGGATTCTGTTTGATAACCGCAAGCGCTCAGCAAGTTGGTTGGATACTGGTTCAGCACCTAAACAATGCCCTAAACGAAAACTTACCCCTAGAACACGGACTAGAATCTAGTCCGTGCCCTAGAAAAGTGATGGTCACTGTTTGGTGGTCTAGCGCCGGTGTGATTCATCACAGCTTCTTACCAAACGGGGTGAGCATTACTGCAGATGTGTACTGTGAAGAACTGAACACAATGATGGAGAAGCTGGCTCCAACCAGCATTGGTCAATCGCTCGTCTCCGCTGCTCCTGCACGACAACGCGCGACCTCATACTACACAGCAGACGGTCTCCAAGTTGCAAGAACTGGGGTTGGAAGCTCTCCGTCATCCACCCTACTCACAGAGACCTTGCGCCTACAGACTACTACTTTTTCCAGAATTTGGATAACTTCTTGGCGGGAAAAAAATTCAATACCCGAGAGGCAGTACAAAATGCCTTTGAAGAATTTGTTGCCTCCCGTCCAGCTGATTTCTTTAAAAAGGGCATCAATAAACTGCCACTGCGTTGGCAAAGATGCATTGATTGCATCTGTGATTACTTCGATTAATACAAATAAAACATACATGAAAAAAAATCGTTCATTTTTTCATACAAAACGGCAATTTCATAGTTAAAGACCTATTATTAACTAGATTTTGCCCGCGGCTCCGCACGCGTGGAAATAGGAAACTTCACAGAAAATTCAACCTCCCATTTCATCCTCTTAGGGGTGGAATTCCGAAAAACCCTTTCTTAGTGGTTATCTACTCTTCATAAAGAACACACCCTCCAAATGTTATGTCTCTAGGACGAGTGGTTTAGGCTGTGCGTTGATATATCAGTCAGGACTTTGAATTTTATATATACAGATAACACAAATAACATGCAAGTGCGTACTTTAATGACAGATTTCCAGGCTTCTCAGTTATAGCTACAATCGTGCCGTAGTATAAAATAACCGGTATAAAATAAAACACGTTTCCTTTTCTCCTACGATAACATGTTGCCTGCTACGTATGACGTAATTCGGCCGTGAGAGCTGCCAATACAGCGATAGCGGTCAGTCGGCGATTCAAATGTCCGGCAGACCGCAGAACATAATGTAAGTGTCATCACTCATCAACCATGCAGCTGAAGTTGCCTGCAAGTTTCATATTGATAAGCTGTTTAGTGTTTCATTACTGCACAGCAAGAAATGTAAAACCACCTACATACCAATACCGCGTTATAGATAATCAAACCCAGCACCTCAAATACTCCGACGATCAACAGGGTCAAGATGCAGGTCAGTTCAAAATTCGCGGTTAGTCTCATTGATAAGTTACCACTTACCACTATTTTATCATCATTGATAAGATAAGATACCATAGTGTTGAACCAAAAAGCAAACTAAAGGGATATGTAATTAATATTACCCGCTAGATGGCACCACTAGTCACGCAATTTGAAGAAACATTTCAATAATAATTCCTCTATAAATAACAGTCCTGGCAACATTTTTTTAGCTGATCTAACAGAAATCCTTTGCGAAGTATTATATTTCCTTGCACTTAATATTCCATTAACAAATCCTCCCCTCTCAGGCCAGTGCATGTTACGCACATACAGTATAA
Source organism: Eremobia ochroleuca (assembly GCA_949629135.1). Lineage (NCBI taxonomy): Eukaryota > Metazoa > Arthropoda > Insecta > Lepidoptera > Noctuidae > Eremobia > Eremobia ochroleuca. The sequence continues at coordinate 7,633,222 of OX451401.1, read as the reverse complement.
TAAGTATACTTACTTGGCTTTAAAAATGTTAGATCATTTGTTTAAGATTTTTTTTTTTTTCAAATTAAACAAACTGTTACAGTAATACATAATACAACCAAATAAAGATTTCAAACATTAGATTTATCGTTAATAATTATTTTTATTCTGATTTTATTATTTTAGTCGCTGACGAGCCGGTCTGTCGATCGATTGTCATTTATTTAGCTTGTCTATGAAATACTTTTTTTTCTTGTAGCAATTATTTCAAAGGGAGTGAGTGAAGTGAAGTGAAGTAGGGCAATCCAAAATTCGCCATTTTTGCTTTTAGTGAAGGGAGATTTTTTATTTGTCAGGCTGGAGGACAAGGAATATTCAGTAAAAAGTGTGTCATTAGATTTAATTTCTCGTAGCGAAGACTTTATTTGAACAGAATCTTAGTATAATAGTGTGGTTTTATTTATTACTAACGTTTGTATGTAGTGCTACTTCCCCATCGTAAAATTTGCTCGTTGGTGTGTCGCTTTAGCTAATTCAATGGCTATGATATCGAAGTTTTAATCTATCGTGTCGCTTAGACGTTCTCCTCACGGGATAATATCGAGAAAGAGAGGCGACGCCTTTAGAAATGAGCAGGCCTCAAGGCGGACGCATTCAAGTCCCGGATGACCTTAGAGAGATCTTATTGGAGTTCACCATAAGTTATCTGCTGGAGCAACCGGGAGACGTGATCAACTACGCGGTCGAGTTCTTCTCAAGATTACAAAACAACAGGACGACCACCGTAGTGAGGGCCCCCACCGCAGCCGCTGGCACGCCTGATGAGTCCATAATATCCGACGAAGAAGGTACTAGTCCTCTCATATTTACTAGACAAATTAGACAGTAACAATGTTACCGGTTGACCGCGATGACTGAGGTGGGTTGAGTAGGGCTATGCCAGTAGTTGCTAGGATTCCTACATCCCCGTATGAATGATAGTGTACCCATGTGTGTAGGTATCCTGTCCACAATTCAAGAGTCAAATCGAGCTCCACATTATCAGTGACCAAGTAATTTGATTGTATTGGGTGTTTGATGAATTGATTGAAATACTGATACATAATAATATATCTATCCATGCATACCAGTATAATATAAAATAATAATATGGGGCTCAGTGATTAATCATTCAGCAGCTGAAAAATGAAATAAAAATTTTCAGTGAATGTTACATTTTTAATTAGTTTACTGTCCTACTATTTGTGGTGTTACAGTGACCTAATTAGCACTTATGTGTTGAAATACACATCAGTGTTTAGTGAATGTCCAAAAAAATAATAACTATTCTCATTATATCATTACCTACTGTTTATTTATCAGACCTATTTAGTCCGTTGATAATGATTTGCTCATTGATAGCTTTTTTCCAGTACATACCCTAGGTACATAGTTTAGTTTTAGCAAATTTTTAAGCTAGTATCCTCTAGCAATGTGACATAATGGTTACTACAATCTAAATTTACAATTTTGAATATAGAATGGAATAAAAAAAAAAGAATTATAAATACTCACTTATAGCCAACATCTGTAATGATTCAATTTTTGGCATACTGCCATTACAGTTTCAATGGTATATAATTTTATTTATGGAGAATATAATTTTTAACTGTTGCCAAGTGATAAATTACAAGGAAAGACATAATAATGTCCAGTTGTACAATTATCTTTATTGTTTATCTATATTATCAGAAAGTATTACCTATTAATATTTACTTTCCCCACTTGGTGTTAAAACAAATCTAAATAAAGCATCATAAACACAGATCAAGAGATCAACAAGATATTAACATGTCAAATAATAAGCAAACATTTGCAATAGTAAAATCTATTCAGTGTGTAAAAGTACTGAAGGAGAAGACTTGAAGCTTCGGAGAACGCTACAACAAATGCAGGTTTTTACGTGAAAATTGTTTGGAGAGGCATAAATTTACAGTGTTTACTATACGCTCATCCTATTGGTGTGTTTGTATTTAACGCTTTGAAGTTGTGTGATGATGAGATTGGCTTATTTTTCCATGTCCGCCGCTGAGTTTAACGTCGTGAACAGAACCAGATGTCGGCGATGTACACGCGTGTTACGTAAAATTAGCTGAGCCTATTTAATGACAGGTAGCGCAGTATCACAACAAAATTGTTCAGGTGTTAACCAGACCTTGAGTTTTGTTTGTGTAAGAGATTTTCTTTCTCATTGTTAGGATCATTATTCTGAACAACATACCTACTTGATGAAACAACCACACTACAACTTACATCAATTTGATGACTCTCTTTGAAAGAATACTTTTTTGACACAGCTACTCTATGAATGTGACAAAATGGGGCAATTACCTTAGGTCAGCAGCAAATTTGTTATAAGCACCTGTTGATTAATATGATGTGATGTCATGCTCTCTATAATTAGCTGAAATACTTTTAAAGGTGTTTACCATGGCTTACTAGATTCATCCGTGAATTTTCAGTCAGTGAATATTAGTGAATGAGATAATTTTCACACCCATTTTCGAGCTCAAAAATGTACAATTGAAATGAAAAGTTAGTAATAGGTAGATAATTGGTTGATTTTTCACATTCATTATGAAATGGATCAGTGTACAATACAAGAATGGTTCACATCCTGGATTGTTTAACGGTACATAATGTTATCTTTGGTGTAGATAGTGTCATAGAACATTCATTAACTTCAATGCTAACTGTGAAAGAAGCGTGTAAAAAATATAATTACTCTACAGTTCAAAGTTATTAACATTTTTAATAATACGTTAGGGTAATTACATGATGTAGGAATTGTATACATAATTTATAATAAAGATACACTTTATAATATCTTAATGACAGAAAAATGAAGTAATTGATACTGTAACTACAAAATTCTGAAAGGGTCTTTCTAATGTCCCTTTTATTATTTCATTTAAAAACCTTTTGAGATAATTTTATTATTTAAAACCTTATTATAAGTTTGGCAAAATAATTTGATTCTATGTTTTGATGTGCTCTCGGGGCTACGCTACTGCTGCCGTGTTCTGGCCTCCGCCGTGAGTGTCTTGGCGTGTTATTAATAATGCAGTTTGCTATATTGCCGGCCCTGCTACACTTACTAAACACTTCCACTAACTTCACTTTCTCTGAACGCACCATACTGATATTTTCTATAGGTAAACTTGTACATAATTATTTAATCAGGCACATGGATCAGCTACCTTTGCGTGTTTCTAGAATCGATTGGACCTTAGTATAAGTGCAAGCAAGACAAATGCAAGAAATTTAAACTTGAAACATTCATAAAATACAAGTCATAAAACATTTACAGCAATTTCTAGCTTAGCTCTGTAATTTTCAAGTCGGTTTTCCGTCATTGTGTAACAATGATGAGCATAATTATTATCGTCAGCCGTTTAGCCTTCAGATATCTAGAACGAGTAGCTAAATAATAGCTTACACGCAAAATCATTCGTGTCCATAATGCTGGGTAAAGACCTTTCGAGACTAGGCTCACATCACGGATGACCGAATTCACCTTCGAGAAGTCGATAGGCTTATTACATTGCAAACCTTTACATGCCTACTAAGTATTGGAACAAAATACGTGCTAAGAATTCAGAAGTCGCGTCAAACACGTTAGTGAGCCATTTGGGAAGATGCCCGTGATTCGGCGAGCAACTTGTAAACGATGTGTGAGTTTTGAATAACATTACGTACAACTAAACTACACATGGGTCGACCGAATCATCTGTCTTACGAATGTGTTTGCGTCATATAGTACAAATATGTTTCTGAAGTAAACCTCTTGGATACAAAACATTTGGGAACAGATGCAAGCAAAACACGTCAGGTCACATCCATATGGAACGTTTTGAGGCCTTCAGCACATGTGCAAATGTTAGCCAACATATTTGGTATAATAATGAATACTTCACTAAACTAATACAGTAGATATATGAAACTATAGATATTTGAGTAACAATAATACGAGTACTTAGGGCACTTCATTGCTGCAAACCATCAAATTATATAATGTTATTTATAAAGGCAGTAATTACGTATCATGTGATACTTATAGGCCCTTCAGGTACTCTGAAACGTTGTAAGATAACAATTGAGTGTTTTGTTTGAGTTTAAAATCATTAATAGTGTGAATGACGCTATTACACACAGCCTGTTAAAACGCCTAAGCGCATAAGAAAACACAATTTATTTTGTTATATATAAACAATAATTTAAAACGTTTTTATTAATGCAGTTACCAATAACCAAAGGTAAACAGGTCAAATATTTTTGCAAAAAAAAAGTTTACTAACGTCAATACTAAAATGTTTGTAACATGTACAACAGAGCCGCCAGTGGCGCGCTTCAACACCCGACGCAAATCGGTGTTCGCCGAGACTTATGACCCCGAAGAAGATGATTCGGACGAGGGAGCCACGACCGTGTTCCCGAAGTCGGACGCGCAACGCCAGCGTCTGGCCGAAGCAGTGCGCAGCATCCTGCTGTTCCGCTCGCTCGACGCTCAGCAAATGCAGCAGGTCAGTTGAAACTCAGTTACAGTTGAGCTAGATCCCGTTTTTTACAGGTACGGTTTTTTGCAGAATCATATCATAATTAGGAGGATATACTGGGTGTCCGGAAAGTCAAGGATTACCTTTTACCTGCTGATGGGCCACATTGGGATCTACCAATAAAAAAAAATACCATGTTTAATGAAATTTTGGAAAATCTCTACCTGTGATCAGTTTTTTCCATGCCATTTCTACGAATGAGAACTTTTTCTAGTACCTACAGGTTTTTTTATTTTCATCTTGAATCATCCTGCTATCGATTGAATACAAAAAGTTACAGATATCGTCTTTTAAATACCTAAAATTTAGGTCCAAACTTAAAATTTTCACCAAAAAAAAATTTACCTTATTTTTGATCGGCCCTGGTGAAAAAAAAAAAAATATTGGTAGGTCATTTTTTTATTGGTAGATGTCAATGTGGCCCATCAGCAGGTAAAAGGTAATCCATGACTTTTCGGACACCCCGTATATATCCACACAAGCATCCTGTTTGCAGTATCCGGAAAACAGGATGCCTGTGTGAATATATACAACGTGTAACGTTAAATGCGCAAAACCTGAAAATAGTTTGATCAGAATAACGAGCAGAATTAATTGAACCACTTTTTAATATAGGTCACATTTTTCAAACAATCTTCCGTCGCCGGAAAATCTGCTGTGTCTATTTATTAATAAGTCAAGCAACCCAATGTCAACGCGGCGCAGCGGCTCCGTGACGACTCCTCCCTCGATAAAGCGTCGTCGCAGACGCAAGAAACGATGACAATGGGCAGTAAAACTAAAACAGCACATAAAACCTTTTAAAAAAATTTAATGACTTATTTTCTCTTTGAAATAGGTCAATTAAATTAAAAATCAGTTGGGGTGTCTGAGATTTTGCGCATTTAACGTTACACGTTGTATATTTAAACACGTACACTACTAAACGGGATCCTGCAAAAAACGGGATGTTGCCGTGGGAAAGAGCCCTATGCTGTAATAACTCTTCAGGACTTCGGCCGTGCGAGACTGAATTCAATTACGTCTTCCTCGTGTATGCTTAAACTACATTGATGACATAAGTTAGGCCACAATTACATTACAGCGAGAGTCCTCTAGCGAAACACTTTCTATCTGAAAGAGTTTTTGAGATCTCACGCCTGCTTTTTACTGCTAGCAACCTAGCTTAAAATAGTCGTCAATCATCGTCAAACTAAGACCAATTAATCACTTCTTGACTCCTTGTCTAGGATAGCTGTGCTTTTTTAAGTATACCGGTACCAGCTCATCGTTTCTCTAAAGTCTCGTTAAATGCTTGTTTAAGAAGTTAGGTCCATATTAAGAATGTAGAAAGTTATCAAATAAACATAAAAACAACTCGCTGGACCAGTAATAGTGGTTTTTACAATGTAATGATATTTCATAGTTTGTAGCTACGGTATGTAATTACATCATAACGTGTCTCATGGTGACTACTTGGTACTTTGTTTACGTGTATTCGATACCTATTGAACGATGGGTCGTGCTCGTGACCACCGTCTCGTTGATAAACAAGTGGTGACATTCTAGTTCTCATTCCACATTCATATACTGAAAGTTTTCTGTCATCACTTTCTTACACACAGCTCTGAAAATAGTATAATACTAGAAAGTTTTCTCGCCTGCTAAACTATAAATCTTAAACAAAAATGTCCACTTCTTACACATATTATTTAACAGAATGAGGGCGAATTTTACTAATGAAACTGAATGCGAACAGCACATTTAAACCACGTTTAAGAGCAGTCAATGTGAATATTCCACAAAAATGATGACATTAATAGCTCTTAAACACAGTTTAGATCATTCATTTGGTGAAATTCGCCCTGAGTATGTAGACACAACGTGATTTGCGTAGGTGCTGGACGCGATGTTCGAGAAGCGCACGGAGGCCGGAGAGTACCTGATCAGGCAGGGAGACGACGGAGACAACTTCTATGTCATCGAGAATGGCATGTTCGACGTGCTCGTCACCGGCGATGATCGCATTGAGAAGGTGCGTGGAGATGTCACCGAATTTTTTTTTTTTTTTTTTGTAATATCTGTGGATATAGTAAATTGTGATGATGTAGATTGATGAATCATCATTAAATTTACATCATCTCAATTTATTTGGTGTCGGCGCAACGTGTCTACTTCTTTTGTACTGTCTTAAATTCTTCCATACTTCTCTATTAATTAGTCTAGATGTAGAGCCGAATCCCGCGCGGATCACGTCATAGGTTCTAATCCTACAATCTGCACAGTACAACAGTTGTAAAACTGATTGTCGATTCCCGTGCTGAATTCGCGTCAGTCAGTCTGTTTGAAGCCAGTCATTTGTAATGCGTGCTATAGTGACTTATATGGTTTAATGTTTCCAAATATCTTATCGATCTACATCTATCGTCGTAGATCTACATACATCAAAGGTGTAAAGTCAGGTCACCCTTTAGTTTATCGTTGCACACTCCAGTATGACAGCATAGGTCATTGGCCTCGCTTTCCACATTTCTCAATGTCGTCGTCAACCTCAAAATAAAAGTCCAGCATTCTTGACGGACCGGCTAATTACTATACGCGGTATTTGGCACAAATAATTTAAGCCCAATTTACTTACTGTTTTTGTTTTCCAAAGCTCCTGAAAGATTAAAATACAAATAATGTCAAAACTAATCTAAACACACTTGAAATTATACGTTTTGGGGCATTCAAACCGAAATACAGTTTTTGTTATCGCTTTGTAATGTTTGTGATGTTGATTTGGCGTCAATAGAAATTAATCAAAACATCTTCGTATCCACTTCAAAAGATACGAACTGTTTGTCGGACGCCTTCAAACGTTAAACGAAGATAATGCCAAGTTTTTTTTTTTTACTAAATTAAAATATCATTCTACATTCCTTCCACTACTAGTAGCAAAATCGTTTTAGATTTTGGACTGCCATAATCTTTGGTTTGGGTACTTTTTAATAATGTTCATCAATCAATTTTAAGAATGTTCACAGTCTGATTTCAGTCTCAATCTGTCAAAAATACCTCTAATTTCCCTACACTTTGACATTTGTTTGTCGCTGAGATAAGACGGCGAGAATTGCCCCCTCTGTTATTTATCACCAGTCCCCTGAGTTGTATGATAACATTGGCGACCAAACACAGTCTATGTAAGCTCGTGCCATTTGGACTGCGGGGTGATTATGTAACACACCAACAGTAGCAATGGCTTTCATTTTGACAGATTAACAATATTCATTGCGTTATTTACGTTGTTGAGTGGACACATTCTTCGAACATAATGAAGCAATGGATTAGCAATGTCCTTCAAAATGATTCAGATTGTAATTGAAAGTTTGTTACGCAATTAGGCTGCAGGATTCTTCATTATGTCCAATAGGAAACTGTCTTTGGGTTTTGTTTAATGCTAGTATATAATGATGTGCTGCTGTTATTTATGTTCAAAAACTACTCATGGATTTTAGGACTATCAAAACTAATCTAAAACTAAGATGTGTAATAGTATGACTCAACAGGCACAGACGGTCATTTGTTTTGAAGTGGAGATGAAACTTTATTCGAAGAAGACGTTCCAAGTCTGGGCTTTTATGATGAGTGGAGTATTCTTGGAGGGGCCCGTGGCTAAATAATAACAGCCGCACAGGTCGATCGAACAGGTTAAGCTACGCTTGACGCGGTTGGTCTGTGGATGGGTGACCATCTTTACATACCGAGACCCCTCCGTGCCTCGGAAAGCACGTTAAGCCGTTGGTCCCGTCTGTCTTTCGTAGATCTTTGACAGTCGTTACGGGTAGTCAGCCCGAAGGTCTGACAACCAGTCTTACCTAGGGGTATCGTATTACCCAGTAACTGGGTTATGGAGGTCAGATAAGCAGTCGCTCCATGTAAAATACTGGTATTGAGCTGCATCCGGTTAGACTGGAAGCCGACCCCAACATAGTTGGGAAAAGGCTAGGCAGATGATGAGTATTCTTGTACCCTGTTGCGCTTAAGAGACGGTACAGCCTGTAGGCTATATGGCTATATAGTTCAGACAGTAACTTCACTGTGCCCGCCAGGTGGTGCACACATACGAAGGCTCGGGCTCTTTCGGCGAGCTGGCCCTCATGTACAACATGCCTCGCGCGGCGTCAGTGCGTGCGCAGACTGCTGGCCAACTGTGGGCCATGGACCGGCACACCTTCCGCCGCATCCTGCTCAAGAGCGCATTCAAGAAGCGTAAGCTCTACGAGGACCTGTTGGAGAAGGTGCCCATGCTGAAGGCGTTGCAGGTATGTCGTTGACCTTTTAACGTTGTAATCATTTAAGCGGTAATATCCCAATGGTTTGAACCTCCGGCAGACAGCGTGGGTAAGCCCTCTACAAGGTGGAACTATGACCTGGTGAAGGTCGCAGAAGTCCGCTAAATACGAGTAAACCAGGACCTTTTTCTATGTAGTAATGGAGAGAGGCATACCTCCAGCGGTGGATGTCTTCCGGCTGAATGATGATGAGACGGACCCATTGGATTGGCGTGCACTAATAGTCGTTGCGGTCCACGACTATAATAAAGAGAATAACAAGAATCCAAGTAATTAGTTAATCAAATTAGAAGTGCATCGTTGTAGGTGCGCGCACTTCATATTTGCGAATGTGCAAATTCGTCAGTTTATTTGTAAATACTCTCCTAAACTTGTGAGTGCTCATTTCAATTTGTGAACATTATGGACGATTGGGAATGGCTGGAAGCTATTACGATTTTCTGTTTTTCAAATAATGGCCTGGACGTCGTTTCCGATAAATGGAAATTGCTTACTTCCGTGTAACGCTTTAGGAAATAATAAAGAACTTTTTATCGTCGTTTCTAACAACAATCCTTATGCTGTACGCTACCTTTATACCTATTTATTAGACAAAGTACACATTTTTAAAATATGAATAATTCAATTAAGGAAGTATTCATTAATTTAACCCTTTACTGCATGATATATTAAATAAGTGACATTTGTTTTTATGTTAATGTCTTTATTAAAGCTTCAGAATTAATTTTAGTGTATTTTTTTTGTATTTTTTTTTTTTTTTTTTTATTTCCAAGTGGTATGTGATGATAGACAAAATATTTTTGTTTTATTATTGCTAATGATATGAAAAACAAACCCCATTAGGATTTATACGCTAGTTGTTTTTTTTTTTAGAGTAAAATAAACTGTAAACATGTCAAACCATATATGGTTTCCTATGCGGTAAAGGGTTGATGCATATTTTTAAAATGTAGGTGCAATTACCAGTTATCTTATAACAACTAATGCTCATGGAGAAATAAATATAATTGGATATAAAATGTCCAGTTAAGAAGACATGTGCTTTAAAGCGCTGGCGAGTAAAAAGACGAAATTATTGCCAAGAAAATATAGAAAAGTTTAGAAACAGCATAAAAATTCTCACCTTTTCTGACATTTATAACACCAGCGATGTTAACAAGGCCTACAACTATTTTCTAGACCTATTTCCATGTTTTTACAATCTCTGCCGGTCTATTCTGTAAAAATATCACTGTGAAATCATAAGCGAAGTGAGCACTTAATAGTGTTAATCCCTAGCGAATGACAATTCACTCCACGCTCTCACGCCAAAAGAGCGAAATGGCTCTCTAACGGTATAAAGAAATGCAGTAAAAAGAAACGGCGACTACTTTGGCAATACAAAACAAACCCGGGTAGGGTTTGTTTTGTATTGTAAAGATTAATAAAACATAGAATTCCAACAAGGAAAAAATGCTTCTCAAGCACGTAAATAAATTTTTAGTGTCCTTGGTGACGACGTTGTATCTTATGAAACATGTAAATATTGGTACAAACGTTTTAGAAGTGGTAATTTCGATCTTAGTGATCAGCCGCGCCCTGGGTAGCCTCGAAATTTGAAGATGCGGAATTGCAAGTTTTACTGGATGAGGACTCAACGCAAACGCATAAAGAGCTTGCAGCTCAATTAGGAGTCACCCAAACAGCTATTTCCAAGCGCTTGCACAAACTGGGAATAAATAAGAAATTTGAAAGATGGGTCCCACATGTCTTGACCGAACATAACCGAAGTCAACGTATTAACACGTGTCTCACTGCTTGCCCGGCAACAAAAAAAGATCTTCTTGTGGAAAATTGTGACAGGTTATGAGAAGTAAGTATATTTTTTTATGAGAATCCTAAATGTACGTGTAGGTAAGATTTGCGTAAATTAATAAATAATAAATAAATAAAAAGTTGTGGGTAGATCCCGGGCAACCCTCTACATCGACGCCGAAACCGAACAGCCACTTAAAGAAAGTTCTTCTGTGTATCTGTTGGGATATGAAGGGTGTGCTTTATTATGAACTTCAGGAAACGGGTCAGACGGTGACAGCGGAACGGTACAGTCGAAAACTGAATAAATTGAGCGAATAACTGGATCAGAAAAGGCCATTTACTGGGCAAGGAAGCTGGCAAGTCATACTGCTGCATGACAACGCTCGACCTCACGTTGCTCGTGCGACTCAAGATACCCTCTTGGATTTGGGATGGGAACTTCTCCCGCACGCGGCATATTCCCCAGACTTGGCCCCATCTGACTATCGTATTACCCAGTAACTGGGTTGTGGAGGTCAGATAGGCAGTCACTCCATGTAAAATACTGGTATTCAGCTGCATCCGGTTAGATTGGAAGCCGACCCCCAATATAGTTGGGAAAAGGCTAGGCAGATGATGACTCTAGTTCTTTCTATAATTTATAATAATCATTCATTGTTATAGTACTTCATTAATTCGAATTTAAATTGATAAAAATATTTGTACGCCTAATGGCAAAACATAGACAAATGTAAATGTTGTAACATCTCACACACTGTGTAACTCTACTCTATGTTTACAAATAAAGATTCCGATAAATTATTGTTAGATCACAGACTGATATGTTTGCTCTGCGATTAGGTGATATCACGATAGGAAATATTGACCAGTAGCGGACTTTCAGAATTACTAAAAAATCTTTAGACAAATATTTCAAGAGAATCCATTCAATATTGTTTGAAGAATCTGTTTCTAAAACTACCATTCATATCATAAACAATCGGACTTTAAACCGAGTTTTTCTCAAATAAAAAAAGTTGGCGTGGGAAGTTTATCATTACGATTACCGCTTTGTCCAAACTATATATATAATACGTCTGGCATTAAGACATGTTTCTCGCAGGCTCGGTTGACATACATCGACAAACTGGAATTCCTTGAGAAATAAGCACTTATGAACTACACTTGAACATTAATCTGTTCACTAATCTTTTCCACAATGCTATAAAACTAACATTTAATTATTAAAACAACCGTACAGAGATTTTATAGAAGATATTTTCATAGACACAATTTTCAACGCCCTCGCTGTCGTTAGTAACAATCAAGTTATTTAAAGCTACAGGAGTTTTGGTTAAACACTTTTTGTGATACTATAAAACAATCATTTGTATACTGGTAGAACAAACAGGTTTTTCTTTTTCTAATTAATGCCACGTACATGTCATGAGTAATTATTAGAAATCACATCAAAATCTATCCAACTGTTTTTGTTGTAGGCGGTAAAATAAATAAATTAGATTGAAAAAAAAATCTAGATGTGCTATTTTCGTGCTTGGGTTCCTACGGTTGTGTTGGGTCGGGGTTGTAAGTAATAATAAAGTTAATGAGGAGGTACTAATTAGTAATGACCGCAAAAGTTAAGCTACATAGTACATTTCTCCTTTTGCGGTAAAGTCGAAAGTTATGCAGTCGTTACAAACTTTGGAAGCTTATAAAGTATTCTCTATGTTCTTAATTTACGACTGGAAATGTTTTTATTTTAGTAGCGAGCATTTTCTATCGTGGCTATAAAACTATAAGAAAATGTCCCGTCTCTTGAATGATGACGAAAAGAGTGTAATTATGGTTAGGATGGGCTTCAGAAAACTTGATTAATCCATGGAAAGAAGTACTAGTTTTTAATACCGATAAAATTAAAGGCTAAAACTCCAAAGCACAAAATTTTCAAACTACAACATATTACGTAAACAGACTACTGAAACATTAGAAATATTGAAACGAGAGTGTCAACGCCCCTCTGCACGTTCACGCGCGAACGAATCCGTTGCCCAGCGTCCCGAAAATATTGCCTGACCACCCTCGAGCTCTACTCTACAATCAATATGTTGGTTAGTGTTACACCTTCCTTTATAGGATTTTTATTACCCACTACATGTTGACATACTTTGTCAATGAGAACAGTGAATTTATAGGGTGTGTTCCTGGCCTTAGCAATAAAATATTGGCGAAATTTTCAATTTTAATAAGTTTTTTCACGCATATACTCCTCCAGCACTAGGGTTCGTGTCATGGGACCTATATGGCACACAAACACACCGTCAGAAGAACACGTAAACTTTTGTAACAAATAACAGTAGGTCATACAAACATTTTATTCCTGATACGGGAATTGATTACGCGACCCTGAATACAGAAGGGCATCCCGAACTCTCGACATTGCGCCATTCGAGTCCCCAAAATACGAGATAAGATACCTTTATTACTATGCTACCGAACTACGAATTATTTATCTTATGTGTTCGTCAGATACCTATTCGTCTAATTGACATCAACGTAGTATGACGTAATGACGTAATAAATGCTTTGTTATTACCAATATTGATTAATACTACGTATCCTCACTTTCATGGTAGGAAAGTGATAAATAAAACGAAATCATCAACCGTCTTTATCGCAATTTATTAGGTGTTTTACAACTTCGGTGTACTTAATCTACCTATATCGGCTGATTTTGTTTACCCTCTGGACAAAAACAAGGTATAAAAGGGGAACGGAGTAGAAGCCTATGGCACAGAAATCTTTACCTATTTTTTTTAATTTTTTTTTTTTCATAATCACTACATAGTATAAAACAAAGTCGCTTCCCTGTCTGTCTGTCCCTATATATGCTTAGATCTTTAAAACTCCGCAACGGATTTTGATGCGGTTTTTTTTTAATAGATAGAGTGATTCAAGAGGAAGGTTTATATGTATAATACATGCATAATATAGTAGAGAAACACTGATAATTTTAGAGGTTTCTAATGTGATGTCGTAAATAAACACATTTTTTTGCGCTTACATTGTAAACGCTGGCTGAACCATTCAAGATAGATCAAAATAATGTACTACAGTATTGTACACCTTAAAAAGTTCTACAAAAAAGTCCGCAATGGTATATGTCTATCTCTTAGGGATAACCCACAATAACCATTTTTTATCCTTAACTTTTTACGAGAAATAATGGCTTATTTAAGAAGCAATTTCAGGCAATACAGCATTAATCCTTATCCAATTAAGTATCTTAAAAACATTGTGCATTTCATATAGATCATTATGGCCCTTTACAGCATGTAATTTAAATGAATATTTTCGAAGATATTACAGTTTTAAAATGCGGGCGTTACCGGCCGGGCAGTCGGCCGGTGGCGCTTGAAACTACCCAACGGATTTTCAACTTTATCACTAAAGCATAAGGTTTAAAGTTGATTGGGAAATTTCGACAGTTTCGGGTAGCTTGATGTGCTGGCGTCTGTACTACAGTATTGTACACCTTAAAAAGGTCTACAAAAAAATCCACAATGGTATATGTCTATCTCAGGGATAACCCACAATAACGATTTTTTATCCTATACTTTTTACGAGAAATAATGGCTCTAAAATTATCAGTGTTTCTCTACTATATTATGCATGTATTATACATATAAACCTTCCTCTTGAATCACTCTTTATCTATAAAAAAAAACCGCATCAAAATCCGTAGCGTAGTTTTCAAGATCTAAGCATACATAGAGACAGACAGACAGCGGGAAGCGACTTTATACGTTTTATACTATGTAGTGATCAGCATTGCACCCGTGCGAAGCCGGGGCGGGTCGCTAGTTTAATATAGTTTCCTTTTTTTACATTGATTCCTTTGATTGAAGCCAGCCGATGGTTTCAATCAAAGCAATAATTTAATGTCACTACGAATACATTGATAATTTCCCTGCGTAGAGTATTTGCCGATTTGATTTATTTGTTTACTTCCATTATGTAATAGTATTTATATACAGGCCAATTTCATTTTTGGTTTTAAAAAAATATACCCTGTTTTTGTCCAGATGGTCTAAAAAATCAGGCGGTATATTATAATATTTTTTTTCCATACATCTCCAAAAGCCAGACATAAGTTCACTTTGTTCCCTTCTAAAAATCATGGTCAGGACTTTTCATAAAGAACATAATCCTTCTTTAAGTTTACCTCCCATTCTCCAATGAACGGTCGCAAGGGAATAAAGCCGCGAACACTACGCTTAGAAAACGGATTAGTGATCATAGAAAATAAAACGATACAGCGTTCCATGGGAAATCTTTTCCAATCTTCCACACCGTCCGTTTCCCATTTAGATGGACAAGCATGTTAATTGCTTTTAGATAGTAGCTTAGCAAGTTGTAACTACTTACTACATTATATCACCGTTTAGATATCAGAACGATTACGTGCAAAGAAACTCGTTGTGCTTCCGCTCCAAAAACGTTATAATTTTGTCATATTTGAAGCTCGTCGTGCTCAGAAATAGAGTGGAGTAAAATATTTTCCCTAGAATTATTTCGAAGCATATTTAATAAGAGTTAAACGCAATAAACCTTGCGCCGTAGGGGAGGATAACTCGATGCAAATTATACAATTTATCCGTCAACCCACGGCGTAAACAACTTTTTATGCTAGTTTTAAAACGTTTTTGCGTTTTCCACATAGTTTTATGTAGATGTTAATAGTACTTACCTATTTTTATATGGTGTGCTATGCTATTTCAAAGATTATGTGCCCATTTCTCGACACGGTTTATTACTTGAGTTAGCACCAGAGCTATTGTAAATCATATTTATTATTGTTAAAATATTATCACAACAATAAGCTAATGTCGTTATAAAGTATTTTACAAGCCCGTTTCATTATGTAATTAAACGCGTTGTATTTCATAAATTTACATAGCGGTGACGTCAAACCTTATCGATTTAAACTGAAACATTTTCACAAATATTTCATTCCATTAGTGACGTTTTTATTATCTAGACTATAATAAGAAATACGACACCAATGCCAACTGAAAAGTGTAAGAAGCAATCGAATGATAAGGCGATAGGAGATATTGTAATAGTGGCTAGCGTCGCGTGATACGTGCGTACGTAACGTGATAACACTTATCAGTTAATACTGATTTAAGCTGAGATTAGACTGATAAAAGGCGCCCAACGTCCACGGTCTTAGGTTCGGACGGTCACACTCGAACCTCGCTCCCTTAGTATTGTGTGAACTGAATGCTAAGCGAGTTTTGTACCGCCCGAAGCCTGGTACAGAAACTAGGTCGAGCTTGAAGATTTTAATAGTGCGTAAGTTGTCGCATGTTGCCAACCGGCGTCTAGTACACAACGCTTCACGCTCATAGAGCCAGATCGAATTATTCGCATCGCACACACATGCAAGCCGAATGCAGAAACATCTAGGACTAAAGAAATACCTATAGACAGTATAGGCATGCCATTTTTCCCTATACGAGAGTGAGCAGTGGACGAAGAGGGCGGAGACTCCGCCGACACTTGTTTGGCACGAGATGGCCAGTTGATAAGAAGTTTATCTTATGTCTCTGTAGAATTGTGGAATATGAGTTTACCTGTACACTGCACAGTGGTTTGTATCGACTCTGACGACTGTGTATGTAAAACTACGCATCTAGAGCTTTCCATCAGTAACTACTTTACTGACATTTGCACAAAGATACTATGTGTGAGTTAACTTGCAAAAGTGTCTTATTAAACTAATCTTTGTTAAGTACCTCAACATAAATACAAGTTCGACAGTTAGGGTATTTTTTTTTTCTTTTAATGTAAGAGTTGCTTTGACATAATGTAATAAGCATATCACCCTATAATGTTCCCACTGCTGGGACACAGGCTTCCTCTCAGTGAGAGGGAGTGGGCCTTATCGAGCCCCGTGCGAGTTGGTAGATGTCACGTCTACGAATTTTTGGTTCTAGGACATGCCGGTTTCCTCACGATGTTTTCTTCGTTCACCATTTTCAGAGCAGTGGTGATGAAATAATAAATGTCATAAACACATTTAATTAAAATACAATTATACATTGAATTTCACTTGATGGGAAAGTATTCATAGTAATTTACAAGTATTATAGCTTAGTTCTTCTGTCTATAGATCAACAAAACTTATAATATTTCTAACGTTATGTCAGACACTCCACCACGGTATAATCAGTCAATTCCTGATTATCCTCGCTTATTGTGCCCGTCACAGGTCTTTGACACGCTCGCATTGTTTGTGTTTACATACACATTAACACTGAAGTACTTACAGTCTAAAATTATTCTATTGGCTCGCCACCTTTTGTTCAGAAACCATGGGCACAATAGTAGTACAAAATTAACGTATTGATTCTCGCCATTTTAAAATTATTGTCCGAAATTGTATGGTTTTGCCGACTCGCAAAGCCATACATTTTCGGGCAATAATTTTATAATGGCGCCATTGAGAAATGGAAATTGGTTATTTTCCTTATCATCATCGTCACATACTCGTAAAACCTATACTTCAATAATTGCTGCAATCACAATCATGACAATTCAAACAAAAAATACTTACAAAACAACCGTTGTCGCAAAGTATTTCCACATAATATGACGAAGGAAAGGGACTGCACCGACGGTCTATAGACCTAGGTTCCATTCGATTGCGGGATAAGGGAACGTTATTAAGAATTTATCAGTAGTTTTCCAGGGTTCTGATTACATTTTGAATATCCATCGCCCTGGCCGGCGGTGCATGGTTGATTATGGCCCACTCCCTCTGACAGAGACGAGGCCTGTGTCCCAGCAGGTGGGAACATAAATGTAGGTTGAACATTCTAATGGCAATAGACTTACCCCTTAATATAGGAATGAAACAAAGTCCCGAACCTCGGCCTTTCCCTTGGAATATAAGCGTGATGTTATAAATAGAAACTAGTGAGAAGCATTGCGTATAATCTGCTTAATTAGCCGTATGATACCCGGCCATGAATAGTTTACCCGTTTCTTCCCGTGTGTTTCGCCAAGATTAGGTTCATATGGATGAGCAGTGGTTACCATAGATTGCTGTAATGTAACGATTTCCGAGACACTCTTCACTCAAAATCTTTAAGCTATGGTGAAATTGTTTGCCACAAAGGACATTGTCCAGAATCGCCCTGTGCAACACAAGTATCGGACATACACGATAATTAATTGTCTATTTTACTATATTAGCTGCAAATAGTTTTGTAGCATGGACTCAGCTAGTCCAAGCCAAAATGAACATTATAAAGTATTTTACGCGACTAATAACATTAATCGCCGCCATCTTTGCCAAACGTCATGTCGTGCCTTAAAAGATTAGGGATTAGGCTTTAGAAAAAAGTTGCATAGGTACCTAATTATCAAGGTAGGTACTAAAAATAGCTAAATATATTATGAAAATGTATTCAGTTTCTTAAAAAATCACTCGGAGCTATGAAAAGCTATACCTTATAGTTCGATTATAACCTCAAAATCTGATATATTTTTTTAAATATTTCTATTCTGCAGCTAGTCCGCTATAAAAATAAAATCTCATAGGAGTTTACTAATGATCGACAATACAACACCTAAGTTTCCGACGCTCTGGTCTCCAAGGCTAACAATGTATGGGCGCAGAGCAATGACCTTTGCAGAAAACATCCAGTGCTGACGTGGCAGACTCAGGAAACGATGAAGACGGGATGAACTTGATATCTATAGACAGAATCAGCTCAAGATCAAGTTGACTGACAAACTGAATGGGAAGCTTTTGTCCCAGTGGAACCTCACAGACTGAATAATTATGCATTTTTTTACATATGTAAACATTTGTAAAAAAAAAAAAAAAACATCAAGTAGTATTTAGTTGCTGATTTAACATTGTGTGTTCATACTATATCAGCAACTAAATACTACTTTGCAAGCTCAGGACTAGCGGAAAAGGGTCAGTTTGCCGCCCGCAGGTAATTAGCTAACAAGCTGTCACTAATGCCCGACTCTACCCCTAAGCAAAGGGGAGGAAGCGACACATCGACACACATAGACATGTGGACGCAATAG
The DNA here is from genome assembly GCA_949629135.1 of Eremobia ochroleuca. Classification (NCBI taxonomy): domain Eukaryota; kingdom Metazoa; phylum Arthropoda; class Insecta; order Lepidoptera; family Noctuidae; genus Eremobia; species Eremobia ochroleuca. The sequence continues at coordinate 7,614,447 of OX451401.1, read as the reverse complement.
TACCGTGTCGGGTTTAGACGTGACGAAGGGGCACCTCTTCACATAGTGGGGTCTCTGTACCACTAAGGCAAACAAGAGCAAGCTTGTTTCTATAGGGTTCAGACAGAAACTAAAGGACGCTCCGTGCTGGAAATGCTATACACAAGACCAATGTCTGTATTTGACATTTAAAAACCTTTTTAAAAATAATAAACCGGTTGGATAGTGCTCGAAAAGTGGTCAGTATTTCGTAGAAATGACAATCAGAAATGTTTGAAACAAACTAATTTTACACTTTCTCATTCTGTTAAATGTTGTATCACCCACTCAAATTTACACTTCTCCTGTCACAATCATGCATCTTTAAATGCGAGCAGGCAGCGAATTCCGCGTACCGTACCTTTCTGAGGCAGTATCCCAAATTAGATTTTTCGTGGTGATAACACAATTCCCGATCTACCGGAAATTGCTTGAGATTGGAACTTTCCTCAATAAATGTTCGTGATTTGGTTCCATCACATTTCATTTGTAGTAGTGTACATACAGCATCTCGTCTCCGCTCCTATCACTAGGAAAACATTCGTTAATCTCATTTGCATGAAAATACACTTGCAAATCTGCTAATTAACACCTTAAACATGTTTGAACAGCATAAAGAAATGATCCAATTGTTTTTTCAAGTAAATCAGGGGTAATAAAAGATATAGCGCATGGTAGGCACCGCTACTGCCGTCAAAGGCGGTTCTCGTTCGTGTGTAGATAATATTGTCTGACAAACGAGGCGAGAGATAACAGCCACCGGACGCCGATGCTCCTCTATCGAATTTATTCACCTTCCGGACGATGACGTCATGGCTTTATCTTAGAACTCACACGTCACACTGAAACCCGGGTGGCGACCGCGCAATGCATCGACAAGTGGACTTTTGATGACGTCTACAATGACATTTAATTGCTTATCCTCCATAGATACTGTTCGTATTGAAAAAGTAATCTTTTATACTTTTTAAATTCAATGAATATAATCCAAACCTAATTTATATCCTGAATTTTCATGAGCAGCTGCAGAGATTGTCTCTATATAACTACTATCAATATGTAAGCAACCATATTGTTAAGCTAGCATCTTTTATTTTAGCTTTTGTTCGAAACGGAGTTAGTTTCTCGGTATACACTCATTTTAACGAGTCTGTTTTCTTTAAAAACATAATACCTACAGTTTTCTTATAAACTCTTTCAAATAGGTCATACGTTGCTGACCAACGGGAACTCATTTATAAAGGTTTCTGGATATTATTTATTTACAATCATTTGTCAAACACATGCTGGCAATTTATCATTAGGTTAAAACTGAGAAACAAACCCACACGTTCATTATAAAAATATAAAATGGCGGCCAAGCGTGGGACATACCAATATTTTTAACCACTGCAGCTTGTTCCCAAAAATGTTGTGTCGTCGGAAGTAGTACAATAAGGGTGCTTTTCCACAGAAGCGGAGCTGGGCGAAGCGGAGCAGAGACGTGCAGGAATCGACTAATCACAATGGTTGAAATCCTCATCGCGTCACTCGTCGAGTCTGTGATTGGACGATTCCTACACGTCTCCGCTCCGCTCCGCGCAGCTCCGCTTCTGTGGAAACGCAACCTTATTGTAGATTAATGGACACCCATCAAACAAATAAGGATTTTGGACACAACAAATAAATCAATGATCAAATTGTCAAACTGTTTGTTTACAGCACTTGAGTCCTTAATTTTCATTAAAGTCCTTTGTTAAGAAGGTCTTTAATTTTCGTTAAAGATCATTCTTCAATAAAGCGGTGTCGGAAAACCCACGGCTAATTAGGATTGGAAGTAGTGTGTTTAGGGTTCCGTACCTCGAAAGGAAAAAACGGAACCCTTATAGGATCACTTTATTATCCGTCCGTCCGTCCATCTGTCTGTTTGTCAAAACCCTTTTTCACAGGAACGCTTGGAGGTATCAAGCTGTAATTTATATCAAATACTCAGGTCTACTGTCCCTTGGAGCTATGAAAAAATCAAATTTCTAAGCCAATTCAATCAAAACATACAGCCGTTTATGGCGCTTTCGACACTCGCAAGGGAATCTAAAACCTACAGGGTACTTGCCGTGAGCTCGTTGAAATTTAGTATAAAGCAACGTCTTATAGCACATATAAAGGAAAAATTGCGAAAACCGTAAATTTGTAGTTACGTACCTACAAATTTCTACGGAACCCTCGGTGCGCGAGTCCGACTCGCACTTGACCGGTTTTTTGTTACAGCTCGTATCATTGGTGCACGTCAGTCTAGTCTAGGTCTAGTTGGCAGACAAGGTTACCATTTTCAAAGACTTGTGTTTAAATCACTGATCATCCAGTAGCACTAGACGCTTAAAAATGGTTTCCTAATTCATGCCGTCGTCGTCTAAACGAACCGTGTGTGTATTTTACATACGATAGGCTCACTTTTCGAACCAACCTTATTTACTTTTTTAAGAGTTGCCCACAACATCCATAGCTCCACACCAATATTATAAATGAGAATGTAACTGCCTTTTTTGGCCTCAGCGGCTGAGCGGATTTGACAAAGCATGCTTTTTATTCCGGTAATACGTTCCCGTGAGATAATTTCTGACCTCTACGACCGAAAGCTAGTCTATACATACATATGAATACGTTCTTGAGATATATGTTGCGCCCTGGAACGGTTGGGATATGTATAGTTTCGTACAACAAAGGTATAACAAAGGTATTAGTCATCGATATGTTATTATATCATGAATATGAACAACTTTCACTGTGGGACCAACTCTGAAATTACGATTATAAAATCAGCTGTTTAATACAAAAGTTCAATACCTACTTGACCAAAATGTATGAAACAACTGATGTTTTCGTAATCTCAGAGTTGGTCCCATAGTGAAAGTTGTTCATATTCATGAGTAGAGCAGCCTGTAAAAAAAAGCATCCAGTATATACTATAAATAAACGAAAACATACACAACGTGTAACGGAAAGGGGGTATCAACCCTGAAGGAGGTGAATGTGCTCATGAAACTCAACAACTTTCCCTAAAGAATATAGGTCGAAATATGAAAAAAAAAATTTGGCCCTCCCTTACAAAACTGACTACCAGCTGATTGATTTACTACATTATGGGAGGGCCAAATTTTTTTTTCATATTTCGACCTATGTTCTTTGGGGAAAGTTGTTGAGTTTCATGAGCACATTCACCTCCTTCAGGGTTGATACCCCCTTTCCGTTACACGTTGTATATTACATAGTCTTTTCATTTATTTTAAGCATAAATAAATAAATAATAATATGAAATTACGTTCTCCGGGCGTGTCGTACTGACACATCCTAGTGAAAGAGTTCGCGCCCGTTATTATGCTGCGTACTTAAAAACTGAATTCCCCGGTTAACAGGTTAAAGTTGCTTTTCACGTCTCTCTTTAAATGTAAATATTAAACCTGTGTAATTATTTTTACACAGGCGTACGAGCGCGCCAACCTCGCCGACGCGCTGCTGCCGCGCACGCTGATCGACGGCGAGCTGATCATCCGCCAGGGCGACATGGCCGACGGCATGTACTTCGTGGAGGACGGCGCCATCAGTATCCGCATCACGCGTGACGACGGCAACGAGCATGAGATCAAGCGTCTTGGTAAGGATGAACTTAACTTTTTTTCAATCCAGCAAAGGACAATGCCGTCAAATATAGGGCGCCCTGTACCAAACGAAAAGTCCGCTGTCACAACCAAACCTAGTGTATTTTGAGGAGAATTTAATGCCCTTCCTATATTGCTAACTATTTTTTATATGGATTCCCGCAATTCGTATTTATTTGTCATTTACCTACTTAATATTATGAGGTTACGTTCGAGAAAATGACGAATGAACTATGAGAATGAATAATGGAGGCATCGCTAAGGATTATCACACAAACACTACGTTATGGAAAAGCACCTGAACGTCTTCGTTAACATAAGGATTTTAATTATATTTAAATAATTCACATGAAACCAATATTGAAAGTAACGTCATCCGTGACGGCGCAACAGAACAAATGCAGTACGTCACAATAAAAACTTTTTTTTTTTAATCGGTCCTTTTCCTTTAAATGTTAAAAATTAATCCAAAATAATAATTTAAATTAATACGACGCAACGCTTGACCTAAAAATGTTTTGCCACACATACAAATATACCTAATATTAGTAAATACATAGTAAATCGGTGTTGGGGTAGGTACTTACAAATTATCTTCTTCATTTAAATGTTTGTTGGCAGATACCTATATTTTTACGTAGTAGCAACATTCGTAAATGAAGTGTAATGTCAGTGACATGAGAAAATACGTACAAAAGTAAATAAAAATATTATTTTTATTTTTGATGTCCGAAATCCGGAAATCTATTTCATAACAAAAACGTAAATCTAATTTAAAAAATAGGAGTAATTTTATGAACTACATATTGTTGTGACCCGTTCCCTTGCAAGTTGGTACGGTCCCACGGCATTCTTCTTTGTAATTCGAACCTGTCTTAGTTTTAGTAGTAATCTGAGTGGTCTAGATTAGTCTACGTGAAGAAGCTCGTCCAGGAAAGTACTACCACGATACCAATTCTCTTGCCAAACAACAATGCTGTACCGACTTGAAGGTCATAAAACAATTCAGCTTCTTCTCTGGGAAAACAACGCACGCATTTACGGTGCGTAGATATACAGCGTGTAAGGGAAGGGGGGTATCAACCCTGAAGGAGGTGAATGTGCTCATGAAACTCAACAACTTTCCCCAAAGAACATAGGTCGAAATATGAAAAAAAAAATTTGGCCCTCCCATAGTAAATCAATCAGGTGGTAGTCAGTTTTGTAAGGGAGGGCCAAATTTATACTACAAAAAGCTACTTCAAACAAATTTTGAAATATAAAAGAAGGGTTTACTCCACATGTACATGTAGCTGTGTTTATTGAGTAATAGATGCAGGACAGCCGGAACATGTAACAACATCGTGTATAAGGTTACGGACACAAACTCAACGGGCGCGGAAGGCGGCGCGAGGAGCGGCGCGGCAACGCAGAACCGGTCTCGAAGCCAGCGGGCAGATCGCGCGGCGCTAGAGCGGCGTAGTGTTGTGTTATGATAAATTAGTGTCTTTGTTCGCAAACGAAATGTCGAAACAGCGACGACAACATCTTTTTGAAACAAATTTCTTCGTAACGTTACATTTAAAGCAAAAATAAAATGCACAACACTACGTCAATGCTGAAGCGCGGGCACCGCTAGACTGGTGCGCATCGCTCGTACGCCGCTTACCGCGCCGCTGCTTGCGAGGCCAGTTCCGTATAAATCTATGCATTGAAATGCGCCGCTCCCCGCGCCGCCGCCGCCGCCGCCCCGCGCCCCGCGCCCGCTGACTTCGTGCCCGTAGCCTAAGAGCGTTGAACAATCAATAACCTATTAGTTGTTTGCCTTAGTTCGCTCACACAGGCTGCTCCAAATGACGGGTGAATGATCGATTGCGTTTCTTAGAACAACACCGTATGTGAAAATTTCTACTATAATACTTTTGGCGCAAACTACACATATAGGTTTTAACTTTGTTGTTGTGACACGATTTTTGACATCGTCTTATTAGATTACCCTTTGTCACTTCCAATACTAGTTTAGTCCTGTCAAATTAGCGCCTGACGTAACGTATTGGCGCCGATTCCTGTCAAATTAAGATACTCCATAGACAAGTTTAGACGTGATTAAAAAATTGGCTTCTAAAAATACGTCAATTTACGTCAGGCGCTGACTAATTTGGCAGGACTAAAGTAATATTTAACTTCTGTCCTTCTCTTAATAAAATAGAAAGAAAAAGATGCGCTGAACTTACATTTTATTTAGTTTGTGAACAAGGAAATCGGCGCCACTTTCGAGTCTTGATAATAGATTTGACTACATCGATACCAGGACCTTTAATAATAATGACTAGCGAAGGAAGGGCTTTGAAGGTCCCTGGCATACCTACCTGTCCGCCATTTTATTTTATTTTCAAAAAGGCGGCCACCTTGTGAAACCTGTATAAATTGCCAAAATCAATGCAAACAGAAAACCTAATATGACCAAACCCCGTAAAGTATCACATTTCCGAGGTATTAACGTTCAAAGGTGATCACTTGGCATCCATACTTTTTAACATTCTTACATCTTGTGGCATAGATGTCTGAAATAATCAAACATTTATGCAGCAACATATACGCAAGTTCAATGAAATCAAAATGTCGGACAGGTAGGTATCCTATACTTATTATACTATTATAAATGTGAAGATGTTTGGATGTTTGTTACTCAATCACGTGTAAGCCGTTGAACTGATTTGGATGAAAATTGTCACATAGATATACCATTTCCTGGATGAACACATAGGATACTTTTTATCCCGGTAATGTGTTCCCTTGGAGAGGGGCTTGTGGCTAAGTAAGAACAGCCGCACAGGTCAATCGATCAGGTTAAGCTACGCTTGCCGCGGTTGATCCGTGGATGGGTGACCATCTTCACATACCAAGACCCCTCCGTGTCTCGGAAAGCACGTTAAGCCGTTGGTCCCGGCTGTCATTCGTAGATCTTTGACAGTCATTACGGGTCGTCAGTGGCCCGAAAGTCAGACAACCAGTCTTACCAAAGGGTATCGTATTACCCAGTAACTGGGTTGTGGAGGTCAGATAGGCAGTAACTCCATGTAAAATACTGATATTCAGCTGCATCCGGTTAGACTGGAAGCCGACCCCAACATAGTTGGGAAAAGGCTAGGCAGATGATGTGTTCCCTTGGGATTATAGTTGAAAGTTACTTGTTTTTCCTTAGTAAAACTAATTACTGAAGCTCTTAATAAAAAAATGTCTGTGTTGTCGGTATTCTTGGATATGAGCAAAGCATTTGATTTTGTCTCACATGAACGACTACTTCACAAATTAGAGAAATACGGAATAAGAGGCAAAGCGCATGATTGGCTTAAAAGCTATTTGTCTGATCGCCAACAGAGGACTGTTATTTCTAGAATAGATAAAAATACTAGGAAGACATATTACTCGAAATTGAAAGTTAATCATTCTGGCGTTCCACAGGGAAGCATACTGGGTCCGCCACTATTCGTATTATACATAAATGACCTCATCAAATTCTTAAAATGTGAATGTATCCAATTTGCTGACGACACCACTTTGACGATAAAATGTTCCAACAAAACTGACATAGAAATTAATACTAATATTGAACTAATTAATATAATAAAATGGCTAGGGGACAATAATCTACATGTTAATATTAATAAAACTAAAGTAGTACAATTTCAAACATGCAACTTGTCAGCTACACCAACAACAATTCGACATGACAATACAATTTTGCAACCAGAATCATCGGCTTTATTTTTGGGTATTATAATTGACAACAAACTGAATTGGAAGGAACATGTGGAAAGAGTATGCAGTAAGATTGACAAGTTTGTATACGCTCTTCGCAAGTTAAGACTAGTGTCCAGTAAAAAAACAGTCCTAAATGCTTATCATGGGTATGTTTCGTCAGTACTGCGTTACGGCCTAGTCATATGGGGCAACTCAGTGGACATGGAACGAGCGTTCAAAGTACAAAAAAAGTGTATCCGAGCCATGAGTGGAGCAGAATATTTAGACCATTGCAGGCCATTATTTAAAGACTTAAAAATTCTCCCACTCCCGTGTCTGTATATTTTTGAGGTTTGTTTATTTGTAAAAAAATACCCTCATTTATTCTCATTGAATGAACACGTTTCAGAAAGATTGAATAAAAAAAATGCTGGGAAACTATTAGTTCCCACTCAGAGATTGCATCTCTATAGCAGAAATGCCAGTTGTATGACAATAAAAATTTATAATAAATTACCACCTGAATTCAGAATGCTACCAATAGATAAATTTAAACGTAAAACGTTTGCCTGGCTTTTGGACATGTGTTTTTATTCGGTTAGCGAATTCTTAAATCATAGTTTTTGACATTAATAAAGATAGTAAATATTCGAAGTAATGACAGTAATTAATATTCTGTGTTTTTAGTATTTTGGCATTATTATTATTTTGACATTCTACTTAATAATTTTTGACATTATATACAGGGTTATTTGTAAAACACCAAAAACCTCTTAAGAGGTCATTGTACTCATCATTATGAACAACTTTTACTATGGGACCAAACCTGAAATCGCGAAAAAAAAATCAGCTGTTCCCTACATTTACGTTCGTACGAGTCGTCAAAATGTAGGGAACAGCTGATTTTTTTTTCGCGATTTCAGATTTGGTCCCATAGTAAAAGTTGTTCATAATGATGAGTACAATGACCTCTTAAGAGGTTTTTGGTGTTTTACAAATTACCCTGTATATATTTTTTTGACATTATTTAAACAGACATTTAATAGATTTTTTTTTTTTATTACATTTTTATTAATATTTTGTGTGTGTATATCTACTGACCTGTATTTTTTTTTTGCTTGTTTTTGTGCACTTGACATATTATAGTGATAAGTATTATTGTATAATAAGTTTGACATTTCATTCCATTATAATAATATAATATAACAAAATTGTGCTGGTCTTAATATTATATAAAAATTCATAACTTCCATATAATTTTAAAAAATTTCTACACCGGCAATGGTAGTGTATGTGAGACCTTTTAAATATTAAGATCTTTTATGTACCGTATACTCAGAAATAAATTTATTATTATTATTATTATTTACGCGGGCGAAGCCACGGGCAGAAGCTAGTAAAAATATTAAAAATCTTCAATCCCCTTTGCACCTTACGTCAATTTGCCGTATTTAAATATGCGGACAATTTAACTTGGCAGTCAATTTGCTTAACAATTAACTTTCCTTATCAGTCGATTACTACTAGGCCCTTAGCAAAAAACTCTCATGTCTTATGATTATCATTTGTGTTCAACAGAGGCTGGTGGGTATTTCGGTGAGCTGGCTCTCGTCACCCACAAGCCGCGTGCCGCTTCTGCTTACGCCGTCGGACCCACCAGGGTGGCATGTAAGTATTATTATTCTATTAGGTGGTTGCACATGAAATGGCCGATATCAACACAAAGTAAATTGATATGTTTTTCTTATTACGCACTTGTACAAACAAACATAAATTGTATACTAAAATAAAACGCGTTTGTTCAAGATTTTAAAGCTTGTTTCATTTGACTAGGAGAGTAGATATAAACGGATTTTAGTGAATTAACGTAAAAAAGGACAAAAATCAAATACGTACTATATTTTTATACGAGTTCAAACTTGGACATAACGCAGCTATGGCGACTCGCAATATAAATATGGCATTTGGTGAGGGTACGGCTAGTGAAAGAACCACAAGGCGATGGTTTGAAAAGTTTCGTGCTGGAGATTTAAGCCTTGAAGATCAACCACGTAGTAGACTCCAGGAAGTGGTCGATAAATGAATTACGTGCTTTAATTAAGTCGGATCCGCGTCAAGATGTCCGAGAAATTAGTGCGAAACTTAACGTTCATCATTCAACAGTGTTTCGTCATTTGAAAGCCTTTGGTAAGGTAAAAAAGTTAGACAAATGGGTACCACACGAATTAACGGAAAAACACATGGTACGTCGATTCCAAGTCAGCATGTGTTTGATTGAACGCAACAAAAGGGAACCATTTTTGCACCGGATCATCACGTGTGATGAAAAATGGATCCTTTATGATAATCGTCGTCGTCGTTCGAGTCAATGGCTAGAGGCCAATGAACCACCAAAACCAGACCTTCATTCAAGGAAGATAACTGTTTGGTGGTCTGTAAACGGAATTATACATTATTCTTTCATAGAACCAGGTAAAACCATAAATGCAGATAAATATTGTTCTCTGCTCGACGAAATGCATCAAAAATTACAGCAGAGTCAGCCAGCATTAGTGAACAGACATGGCGTAATTTTGTTGCATGACAACGCACGGCCTCACACATCAAAAACCACCTTTCAAAAATTAAACGAACTGGGATATGAGATTCTTCCTCATCCACCATACTCACCCGATTTATTGCCAACGGACTATCATTTCTTCAGAGCCCTACAACATTTCTTAGCTGGTAAAAATTTTGTAATGAGATTGGGGTGAAAAATGCCTTTGAAAAGTTTTTGGCTACCAGGGATCCAGATTTCTATCGAAAAGGAATAAATTCACTAGTGACAGGTTGGCAGAGATGTGTGGAATCCGATGGTGCATATTTTGATTAATCAGCTTTTCTTCAGACTTAATTATTGTGGTTAAAATATTCGTTACGAAATCGGCCATTTCATGTGCAACAACCTAATAATATCCATAAGTACAGACGCCAGCACATCGAGCTACCCGAAACTGTCAAATTTTCCCAATCAACTTTGAACCTCATGTCTTGGCGATCAAGTTGAAAATCTATTAATGAAATTTGACAGATTCTAGTAGGTTGATGTGCTGGCGTCTGTACAATACTTTATTAGGATTGCATTGTTGCTGCTACTCTATGCACAATGGTCACTAAGCGTTACTGTCGACTGCCGATTCCTACGCTTTGCAATTATGGCTTCGCTTTTGAATACCAAGGTCAAGCTCTCCAAATCTGTTTTTCCATTAGGATAATATTCGAAGTCTGTGCCCGGTTATTGGCAATAGGGTCGTCCCCTTAAAATTTTAGTTACCATGTGGTAGTCTGCAAAGAGAGAAAAGGAGCTTTTTTTTACATTGGCAATAATTAAAACAGTGCAGCCAATCCAACAAAACGAAGACATTGTACAGGTGTTTATTGGCAGGACGGTAAACGTTAGTATTAGCATCTTATTCCTGCGCCTGCCTCATTTGCATGGCGCCGGTTGTTAGCCTCTCTGCAGTATTAATCACCATACATTATCTTCGTTTTCCTCTTATTGTCAAGTCCTGTATTGATGGAACAATGCCTAATACATTTTAGACCTGTAATATATGTATATACTACGGAGCACGAAACAGCGTGGTAGGTATGATTCCATAATCTCTCAATAGCATATAAAGTTGGTTGCCTGGCCTCATCTGACTGTGTATTCGATTATGGCTTTGAGTAAAAAAGTGTTTTACGCAGTTTCACTAGATCTTTTCTCCTCAGGGAATATTTAAAACTATTTTGCATTGATTATAGCAATCCCAATATTGTCAGTCAATATTTTAATACGCTCGCTTATGGGATTGCAATAATACTATAACGTAAAATTTGGTTACGTTTAAAAAAGGTGTATCCAATAGTGACCACACGTTTTTGCTTTCATAATATTATGTAAGTATCACAGAGTTTTCTGTCAGTAACACTAACAATCATGCTTATTAGTGTGCTCGTTTGTTTTATTAAAGTCTGCCGGCGACGATATAACGTTACAATAAAAACATCACCTGGCTACGTGCCAATTTGGTCATTACAAAAACTGCATACATAAATGTTTGAAATTCAAAAGTGCATACATAGAATGTGTCAAATTCAAAAGTCCATACATAGAAGGTTTCAAATTCAAAAGTGCACACATAGAATGTTTGTAATTGTACCAATGTGACATAACATCACTCCTGTAATACCCGAAGGGTTCGGCAGAGGTGTACCTACACCCACATTTCGCAAGTTATTTTTAAGTCCCATGTGACCCAATATGACATAATCAGAACGACAGTGTTCTATAGCGGTCTTGCGGCTAGTCGCAGTTATATCTACGAAGCCATAATTATTTAGTAATTAAATGCTATAAATTAATAAATTTTTATCACAAAGTACAGATCGATAGAGAAACTAGTTATATCTGTAATGTTTGGATTCATTTTCATAACCTTCGTTTACCTATTCTACTTTATATATGTTTACAATTCGTAGAAATGTTATCGTTTACACGAATACACGTTTACACAGACTACTTTTGGATACATTTTAATATGTAAAACAGTCCTAATTAATGAGCCTATCCAATCAATGTATTTTTTAAATAAAATTAATACTGTTTTACATATTGTTTTGTAAGAGTAGTCTGTGTATGAAATGGGCGGGAGTCCAAAGTCCTAACTGCCTTATTCATCTTGGAACATACAAGTCGAAGCTAGCAGTCATTGCTTGTCTATGTAGTGTTGTTGATAGATCATGAAAATCTTCAACATTTCTTATTTGTATCACATCCGCCATTTTTACAAAATCATATTTATTTCTGTAAATTGGTTAAATAACACTTTCACACGTCATCAATAAATTATGTTATGTTAGAACTAGGAATTTGGTGGTTCCTATCCAACTACTCTGAGAAGAAAGACCGAAACAAACTTAATTAATCTTGTTCCATCTGAAGGCCATGCAGCCATCGACCGGCCTGCGCATGTGCCTTGAGATAGTATTTTGAAGAAAGAACCACACAGATTCGAGTTGACCTGTCCAGTCAGTGCACGGATTCGTCAGTAATTTTGTTCTTCAACTTAGAACTTAAGGAGTATAATATGTGTATATCTTCCAGTCCTTGACGTGGAGACGTTCGAGCGTTTGCTGGGCCCGTGCATGGAGATAATGAAGCGCAACATCGACGACTACGAGGAGCAGCTGGTGAAGCTGTTCGGCGACAAGAGCAACCTCACCGACGTGCGATGAACGGCCGCACGCAACCACCAGCGCCCACACTTGTTTCCCTTCCACACACCGTAATCTATGCTCCTCTATCCATTTTAAGGCGAAAGCGTCAGGAGACCCCGCGAAATTCAAATTTTCTTACGGTTTTTTTTTACAATACGGTCGCAAATAACATTTTGATTAACGTACACCAACCTGATATTGACATGGAAATTGTAAAAAACGTAAGAAAATTTGAATTTCGCTGGATGCTTAGCGCGTCCCCCTTAAACGCTTTATGTGAGGTTATGCTGACATAAAGTATGACATCATTGCACATCACTCATCCATGAAATTTTTAAATATGTCTTGTTAACGTTTTAGTTAATTTTTACTATATTAAAACTACTGCTATTGAATGTGACGATTATTTAGAACAAATAATAGTTAATTGGGGATATAAAGTACTATATTATCAATCTTTTTATATGCCAAAACATGACAATGATATCGTATTAATGTTAAATAACCTAATTAAGGCTCACTGGGTAACTTACGTATTTATTGAACAGCATAACCTCATGGAAATCAAGTCAGTTTGTGCTCATAAAGCATACGCTTATTAAATAGCTTATTGTAACATATTTTGTGCTCAACCAACTAAAATGTTTTAGAGGTACAAATACACAAGATTAATTGATTCCATTTGAAGTAGTGCCATGTTGTTTATTTAATTTGAACTTAATTGTAGTAGATAAATAAAAGGGATTACGCGTTGAATGGAAGGTGAAACGATAACTACATAACGAGCGCTCAATAATATTGCATTGATACAAATATACGCTTATTTTAGATAGAGAAATGCCTTAGTAGCTAAGTAAATATAAGGTACACCGACGAGCGGCGAGGCGAGCGCGTAGAAAACAAAATGTTGACGAGACATTATGCTCAGTTTATGTGCCATAACTTACGGTGACGTTGACGAACCACTACACGACGCGCCAATACTGTCCGGTTGTATTAACTGCTTTTTTTTTTTTTTTTGAAGTTATTTTAATTTTTCTATAACAGTTCTGTACCTTTTTCGCGTGCAATATAATTAATATTTTAATTAATGCGTGTCATAACAAATTTTGTTTTCTACGAATGTCGTCCAACATACACGAACAAGTCAACAGCTGACGATAACAATAAAAGAATTTATGACTCGAGGGTAAAAAAGGCATTAGTGTTTAACTTTAACATAAATATGTTAACATAGTGAGTGGATACAATGCAATACTATTCGGCACTCGAACACGTCTTATCTTGGGATATTCTCAATCGCTATCGCCATTTCTATTAAATTAAGATATTTCCACTGACACAGGCTTTTCTGAATGATAACAAAATTATATACCTATTAGGTAAATTATATACTTAGTTATATTCTTTATTTTTTTTTTTGTGTGATTAGATTAAATCTATCACTTTCTATTTTTATTTATTTTTTAGCTCGGTTAATGGTTTTTCGTCAATATATGTATATGGAGATTGTAATGCGAAGATCAGTTTATTATATTATGCCAAATTATAAATAATAGTTTACGTATATGTAATTTTAACAGGACAGTTATGAATTTAAAAATGTCATTCGGACATTTTTCATTATGAAAAGTCCCTAAACATTCATACTTTGATATAGAACGGGAAATTCTGTTTTAATTAAATACATATACTTACATAAATATATATATATTATTTATTTAGTTTCGCAGAGTATTTTTATTACGATTGTTTCATAGTAATTTTGTTAAGCAAAAGGAATTGTTTATGTTGTCTTTTAATTAATTTAAATCTTCTTTTCTGTTGTAGAGAGTTCCTATTGTTTTGTTTGCTCCTTAACAATTTTACATTATAATAGATCTGAGGTGTTTATCTTTGTAATACTTTTATAGCGAAAACAAAGCTCCAATGAACAAATAGTAGACGCTCATCGTTGTTGTTTTCATATGTCCCTGTAAAGAGATCGGTGTATAAATTGTAATGATTCGGTTCAGTGGACACATGTTAGGTAGAGTAGCGTGGCACCGCGCTACAGACGGCACACGAACGGCGCAGGCGCACTCGGCCGACCCTCAGGTACAACTTTCCAGTATTATTTGAATTAGAACACCCTACCACCTTTATTTGTGAATCCAGCCAAAGTAGGTGAGTGCGTAAATATCATGTGTAGCGCTAAATATTTAAGTATATATTTACTATGTAGTAGATAGTTTTCGTCATTTCTTATTGTAATTTAAATATTAGTAGATTAGGAAATTTTAATGGAATATAGTCAAATCCTGAGGGGTGAGGTGTATCGTTTTTGACGCCATGTACAAAAATGTACAAATTGATTTCAGATGCCATAGAAGATTTTATTTTATCGAATGAATATAATATATTATTTTATTGTGAAATATAAATGTGCCGCTTTCTAATTTCACTGGTTAACTCAGTGCAGACGCGACTCTTGTGTTAGCACATTCAAACTTGTCGGCCTTCGCTTCGCTGCTTCTTGTTATTCAATAGCATTCGTTATGTATCTAACTACTGGTTTGAGTTTCACGTAGCTAATACATTCCCTGTACTGGTTGATATTGTATTTATTTTATTTCTGAGAATATTGTTGTCCGCCCATAGATTTTCTATAGTTAATTCTCACTCGAAGTGCCTATCTCGTACAACAACATGAATCAGGAAACAATTTTTAGTACACTCTCTCACTAACAATTATAATATTATTAATCTCGTGTTTTAACTTACTTAAACTGCCTTTTTCTATGTGAAATTGTGAAACGTGTTGTGACATATGTGTATTTAGTGCATCGGACATTGAACAGTCATGCAGTAGTTCCGGTTTAACATGTGAACCAGTCTTTGTAATATAATAACACGACAATGCTCAGAATATTTACCGTTCACGGACGCGTTTGTGTCTTGTGAAAAACTTGACAAAATGATTGAACTTGTAACGGTAAGTATTTTGACTGACAATGGACATAATTTTTGAGTATTTAATTCGATGCTGTCGGATCCACTATTTATCCATGAGCACTGGTAACTTTGGGGAGTGTGATGTTCGGTTAGTTTTCCTATGATCGTGTACATGGTCTGATATTGCTGTGTATAACGTTGTGTTTGTTACATTGTACAGGTGGGGTGCGTCACGTGTCGCGACCACATTATGTCTGTGTGTCCCCATGTAATGGATCCAGTAGTTAATATTATCGTGCAATAATAACTAATAACTGTCATTTATCTATGTCGTTTACATCAATATCATGTGTTAAATTTTGTCTGTGTGAAATTTATTTATAGAATTTAATAAAAATATAAATAGAATAAGAAATATATATCGCTCTTAATACTGGTGTTTATGAATATTCAGCATCGGTAAAGTAGGAAATGCTAATCAAATTACACTTGTATATTCAGTTTATTTATTGAAAATTAATCGACACGCAAAATCCATAATGTTAAAATAAAAGCACAAATGTCTAGAATGCGTGATCGTGATCGATGGGAGGTTTTCATTATGTTGTCTTCCAAGGGACGCACAGAGGCTGCTTTTCTAACATCCCAACGCATCATTCGGAGCGCTATAATATGCATTCTCTGGCATACTGATGTAAAATTAAAATTGAAATTCAATACGCTTAACCGTAGCGTAATTTTTTATAAATTATACTAGTCATTGGTGTCTAATGTAGATTTGTAACCTGACAGCACGTTGGAATGGAACATACTCCATGTCTTCAGTCACAGTAGGTGTAAGTCGTCATCCCTGTTCCATACAAGTGAAAGCATATCAGCGCGGCGGTCGCGCCGCACCTATGATTACTATGCACCACATGTGTACATCCGGTAGCCAGTTGAGAACTAGTACCGCTTTTCCCACGTCATGAGCTTACCCTGTACATTTATAAAAATTATGTATCGTAAAATGTTAGAAAACTGAATTATATTTGTTTGTAGATCTAAGTGTTGTTTATTTTATATCACACTCTTCCCCTTTGGCTCGTATTTTTACTTATTTTTTACACACATATAAAAATACTGAATACAAAAATTATCACAAATACATGACAACTTGGCTAAAATTTTAGTGATTAGTTTTGCACCTACTTAATTATTTGCAACATTCTCACTAGTTCCACCAGCAATTAGTTCCATGGAACTAGTGAGACTTTCTCTACTACTGAGAAAAAAAAGTGGAACTAGTGAGAATGATCCAATTATTTTGTACTTACGAGCGTGACTAGGCTTTAAGTAGCCCATAGCTAGCACATCCAGTGGTAAAAAGTACAATTTTTATCAACCACATGTTTTCTTAATAAGTAAGTGTCTACATAAAATTTGTTCAAATTTTACTTAGGGTTGCTGGGGAGATACTCTACGGCAAGCCATAATTCAGTTGTCTGTACCTGTTAACCACTCAAACGTCCAAGCCCGCGCGGCCATACTCGCCCCAACTGTCCGCGCATGAAATGTCACTTACTTTTTTACGACCGCGCGAGACCCTCAACAAAAACGATTACTACTGAAAAACTGCTATAGCTACATTCGACTAAAAAATACTCATGGAAAGATCAAAGAATCCAAAATTTAATTTGATTATAAGTAAATTACTTTAAGGTACTAATTGTATTAAGAATGTCTAATTCGGTACACATTACGTACAATTGTGATATGAATTTATAAACAGGAAAATAGATGATGGGGTGTCTGTGGAGCATGACTTAGTCGATCGCCTGTGAAGTGGTTACGGGGTAAGGCCGCGTCCTAACCAAAAGCGACTGTCACTTTTGGAAAACCTGAAAGGCGCCTTCTATTGGCACGACCACGCGTTACGGTTCCGCGACGATCGTTTTGGTTAGGACGCGGGGTAAGTGCAATAGGAAACTTTTTGCAGTATTTATAAACGAAATCAACAAGTTCTCGCTTTTTCAAAACTGTCAAAGCAGGTGAGTAGCAGGTAAGAATATATTATATCTTTAAATTGAGCTATTGTGTAGTCCTTTGCTTTCTGATTATCAAAGTCGTATTTTTTTTGGACTGAAGGGTCCATAATAACAAGGTTGTTAATGAAAAACGGCATTTAGAAAAAATATAACACTTTATTAAATATAGATAGAAGCATACATATGGAAACTTAAGAAAAAAAAACCATTAAATTATTTGCAGTATTTATAAACTAAATCAACAAGTTCTCCCTTTTTCAAACCTGTCAAAGCAGGTAAATCCGGAATTTCCTTATATTTCAATATATCTTTTAATTGAGCTACTGTGTAGTCCTTTACTTTCTGATTATCAAGTCTATTTCTAAGTAATTGTTCATCAATATTATCAACTAGTTTCGCCCTCTTGCTCTCAGGGCCACCTCCTGATGATGCAGCTTTCTTTACAGCACTTACTCCAAAGGGACCAAACAATTCCTGAAATAAGTCATCTTGGATTCCTTGAAATCTCTTTATGTCTGGTTTTGTGGTATCAATGAATGGTTCAACCTCTTCATCTTCCAGAGCAATAGCTTCTATAGCATTATATTGCGCTTGTAGTTTTGGATTCTCAAACATATCAGGCTTATAATCAAACTGTAACTTATTCAAGATGTCCTTCATGAAAGTTTTATTTGCACTAGAGATTTCCATATCTTCATCTTCTTCAAATACTGGAATGTCTCGAACATTTTCTACAAAAGGTACACAGATGATGTCAAATCCAATTTCCGCATTTAGACCAAGGGGTTTAGAGGTGGGACAAAGAGCTACAATAATGGGTCTGGCGTTCACCCTAGTACACAACACACAAATTGCTACTTTTTTCATTTCTGTACAAGCCTGATGTAAGGCCTTAAATGCAACGACAGAGCCTTCTATTATGCTTTCATTTGGAAATAAAAAGTAGCCTGATTTATAGTACCATTTCTCTTTGCACATGACACTGTCCGGTTTAAATCCAAGGAGTTTTAACATGGGTGGCCCAAATGGGTTACTAAGTGTCTTCCTTTCATCAACTGTAAACTCTATTTTTTCTTCACCATAAGTGACATAGTGAAGCTCTTCAGATTTCAGTAACGGCACAGGCTTTGACTCTTGTTCGTCATCTAGCTCATCCACATCCATCTGTTCACCATTCCCTACTTTGACTTTCATTGTTTTATTGACACTATTAAGAATTGCATTGGTATCACTATGTAAATCAACAGTTTTCTTTTGTGTTTGCCCAGAACTCTTTAAAAGGTTGTACACTCCTACCCCAATTGCCAAACCCTCGCCAATATCAAAACTTAATCGGGCAACAGCTAAATGGCGATGTGATTGCTGATGCATCAATTGTTCTATTTCCTTGTGATCCCAAACAGGTTTTGGTAAAACTACATCTTCTCCTTTATTTGCTTCAATTAAGAACTTTGTGTAGAATGCATTTATCTCATAATCACTTTCAGAAATATTTAGAAGCTTTACTTCAATATTAGAATCTACTAAGTCAACCACTCTTTTTAGTGCTGGTTTTTCGTCAGATTGTAGTGGAGGTATATCAAAACGAGATAACATGATGACTGTGCGGGTTGAGAGCTGTTTTTTGCAACTTGCAAAGGCTTTATTGCAATACCAGAGTACATCTGATAGTGTCAGCTCTTTTGCTTGCTTTAATGACGAAATATCAACATTTTGCAGTTTCTTATAATCTACTAAACTAGGCAATGATAGTGGGAAAACTTCTTCCACACTTTTTATACCAAAAACGGACGTGTTCGATCCTTCAGTGCCGTATAAACATACTCCAATGAGTTGAGTACTTGAATTTCGTAAATACTGTCGTATCATTCGACAAGTAGCTGTGTAAGCTACTTGAGCAGAGTTCAGGTTCCCGGGGCCGTAAGTATTGATGCATATTAAAGTGGCGGGAACACCTTTCCATGAGGAAAATTCTTCCGTTTCTTCGTCAGAGCTCATTACACCGTAATTTGTCGCACTTAGCAAGTTTATATAAAGGTTCACAAATTACACAGGTCTTCGTCTAGAAAAACTCATCGGCGATTTTGATTGTTGGGAAAACAAAACTTTGACAAACAAACAAGTAGAGACAAGTTTCAAATCAAAATTGAAATGACAGATCAAATGACAGTCGGATTCAATCACAATCACAATTTTCATTGACAGTTTTTTTTTTAATAATTTTTATTTATGACCATAGATACAAGTTAAAATCTCCGTTTTTTTCAATTTTAATGCATTTATTTTTTCGTTCGATGTCCACCGCGCACAGGATGGATAGAAAGCAGCACATGAAGTAATTTTTTGCTCAGTTGGTGTAATTGCTGAATGCCGTTCCAATGTGAGGATAAATACCTAAAGTCATTCAGTCGAATGCATATGGGTGTTATTGACTGTAAGAATCCAGTGTTGCATGCATGTAACGAATATTGTTTTAGTCCTACGTATAGTAAATCAGGTCCAGGCTTAGACCATTCAAGTTCATTCAACCTACAGACAGGCCCCTCTTTCCCATTGGGCACTGAGCAAGTGCCCAGGGCCCTACGATTGACGGGGGTCCCAGCCTGCCTAATATTTTTTTTCATTCTATGCAGCCACCGTTCCATTCTACATATTATTAGTACCCGATTCAATGACAAAATAATTGATTTGCAGTGCCAAACACTGACCTGTGAATGCTGAGTTACTGTTCCAAATCATATTAAAATAAAAATAATTGTTGAATAATTTTAAAATTTTACTTATCTACTCTTATCTACACAGGCGTGATCCTTATGTGCCCGGCCCTGCGTACAGGGCCAGGTGCAAAGAGTAAAATAATATAGAGGGAAAAGAGAGCCCTCTTGCATGATAAAATTGCAAACCTGTTTGACAATACGCCATCTGTAAATTGGCCCCAAACTAATCACATACCTACATAGCTATAGCTATTTATGCATGCTATCATGTTGTAATAGAACGTTTCGTCCTATTTCTGTAACATGCATGCTCTACTCGAACATGTTTGAGTAGAACATGTTACAGAAATAGGACAAAATGGAATAAAACAACGAAATACAACAATACAGATCGGTTACTACAAAATGCGCCTACGCAGCATGCAGCAAACCGCCATATTGTGATTGTTATTTGTTTATTTTCAGTTCAAAAGAACTGTCACTAGGTAGAATTTGGCACCAGGTCTTTTTAATTATAGTTGATATTTGTGCTTTATCAAATTTTATTTCATTTATGTGTCTATTTTAATTTTTAAAAAGAGTATAATATTTTTCTCATACTTATTTCCAATTAATATTACATCAATAATCTTATTTTAAATAAAAAATTTCGTTCATGATATAGCGTCATCTGTTGATAATTTAATGTACCAGGTAGACAGTAAATAGTACTGGGGCCAACAACTAGATGGCAACTCTTTCTTTACTTCGCTGTCAAAATGTACGTAGTGTCCCCCCCCTGGCCAGGTGATTTGCCTTGGTCCTTTCCTTCTACAAGGATATCCAAACAATAGGATTCGCAGTCTTTACCTATTATTCAGATATCTTTGATTTACATCACTGGGGAGTTTCTCCTACATCGTTGACAGAGCTTAGTTAATTTAGCACTACTTAGCAATACTAAAGGAAATAGTATGAAATATTGATTTTATATAGAATGAGGCTTGTTGGTAGAGTTCAGTCACACATCAGTGGTAACACTAGCACAACGAAAATAACCTTTACTACTACGAAATAAAGTCGCTGTTGCTGCTATGCGGTGGAATAAACTTGTTGGCTAAAATAAATTATGGAGCTATTCCGTTTATCCATTCGAAACGCATTTCCGAGAATTCACTCCAACCCTATAAATTCAATTTCCAACTAGGCTTAAGCTAGATTCTCGGACATACGTTTCCGCACTTTCCGCGTGCACCACCAGTGTATTTTTTGGAGTAGATAAACGGAATAACCCAAACTAATTTAACCCAGTGCTTTCTAGTATTTCATTGGGCATCATAATTTATAGGCACTAAGTACTGTTTATCCCTCTGATTTGTATTTACAACAAAAATCAATAAAACAATTTTCTGATACGTTTTTTTGGCCTGATCCTGATATTAATCAGCCTATTATGTTCTCACTGCTGGGACACAGAGAGGTGGTGGGTTGTAATGTACATACGACGCGGGCCCAGTGCAGATTGGTAGATGTCAGGATGTCTTTCAATGTTCTAGGACATGCCGGTTTCCTCACAATGTTTTCCTTCACTGTTTTGAGAGCAGTGGTGATGTTATGATCCTCAAACTAGATGTTTGCTGTATCTTGGGACTTAGGAATATATCTAATAGAAACATGAATACCACACTCCAAAGTATCTTTAATTATTAGCACTTGAAATTAACAGAATATCTTATTTCTATATGGGTTCTGGCTCCCTGCTGTAAACTTGCATAATCTTCTCCATTATTTCCCAATTTTTCTCCTTCTGCAAGTCTTTGGTAAATACCTGAAACACATTTTATTGATTATAATTTTATATCATGCCTTAAGTGTTACAAAAATCAATTGTCCACTATTTATACAATGTTCCACTACAATGGCGACATTAACACATGGGTAGGGTTAATAAAAATAAATTAATTAATTACTGGCCATCAGGCCAGTAATCAAAATTATAACAACATAAAATAATTTGTTTTGGTGAATGAAATGAATAAACAATTTTCATGAAAACTACGCCGACATAGGGTTCTCTCTCCTTCAATTTGCTTATTCTTTGCATGTTATTAGTTTTAATTTCATTGATGCAATGTTATGATGATCCATGACCCCAGCAAATGACCCCTGCGCTACATTTATTTAACACATTCAACGCCATGTCGGACATTGCTGGGCGACGTACATATTTTATCCTGTGGTGTTGAACGTGTTAAGTACAGGTTGCTCCAAGATGCTATTTTAGAGAATTTAAAATAAATAATAACGTTTAATGAACTTAAAATATGTTCATAAAATGAAACCGCAAAACTAAATTACTGTCACCATTAAAGCAATGCACTGAAACTTTCAGCCTAATCAGTGCTATTATTATTGTGAACCCTCAATTGTTTTTTCATTTAAAATAAAGTAAGTGTTTAACTTACCGAATACCATGCAGCATCATCATCTAACGTAGATGCTAATGGCACTGACACACCCAAGACATGCAGTGCTAGAGTCAGACATGCTACTGCAACATGCGGAGCTCTGTAGTCCAATATAGCCGGGGAGTGATGAAAATCTTGCAGAAAAGCCATTGCAGTGCGGGCAATGGGGGCAGACCGCCACTGTGATGTAGGGAACCATTCCTGAAGAGAGCGCAAGTAGTGCAGCAAATATCTGTGAGGAGATGGTGTATCCAAGTTGAAACCGAGCAGCCGTAGTACCAGCAACTCTGCCTGGGCGACCGCACCCCGCCACGACCAGTACTCATCGCCCAACTCCAAAGGTCCCGCACCACGATTGATAGAATTGTGTGCTACGTTCACAGCATCTCTCAGCCTTACAGGTTCATCGCGCGACTTCCCCGCCGCACATAAACAAGCAGTACATATTACGTAGCAATCGTAATCATTTTTATCAGCTTCCTTAAAGAATTTATGATAGAATACAGCAGCTGTAGCGACCGTCGCTGGCTGCAAACCAAGTTTTATCCCGCACTCAAATATGAAATTTGTCGCTAAACTGTGGCTCGGAGCACTACGATAATCAGGTAGCCTTCGCTCACGTCTACTGCTCTGTAAAGCCATCACGTCAATTACGTCTTTCATAGTCCAGAACGTTTTTGTATTGTTTGTTTTGATAGAATCAGGTCAGGACGCCAAAAGTGAGTAGAGTAGAGGTTAACAATAGACAATAATTTATTTTTGTTTCTCGCAAATGTCATTTTCTAAAGACAGAAAAAAAAAGGATGCCTGTGGTTGGAAAGTTGACACGGAATTCGAATGCAGTTTTACTCACTTTTTTATATAATTTAGGTTTCAAATTAAATATAAAATAAGTAAAACTGCATTTAAATATTTTTCAAAAGTCGCTTGCCTAAACTGGGAATTAAACCAACTGAAATTGGAAAAAGAAAATTCTGTATTTTTATAAAACCATTCGAAAAGGAATCCATAAGGATCTCTCAAATAAACATTATATCGTATCATGTGTTACTATCTAGTTGCCCCCCTGAGCCCTAACCATAACCATAATGTACACTGTGATCCTCCGCCACGAAGACAGAAATGGCATTAAACTGCTCCCATCCAGTGGTGCCAGAGTCGTGCAAAAATAAAACTGCGCCAGGTGCAAAGCCTGATTCTAGGGCCTCTATGATGGTTTTAGGCACAGTAATGTTGTATTTTTACTTTGCCGTAAGTAGTACTTGGAGTGTTAGAGGAAGAACACAACAACTGCCAACCTCACCTCCTGCGCGCGGAACACCCCGCCACTGACGTACGAGGCGCTGGCGACCGACTGATGCCCAACAAGCCAACCTAAATTCTCCACAGCGATGACAGGCAGTAGCCTTATCGTTGCGAAAGGATTGGCTCTGCGGTCACCAAACAGCATGCCCAGTGTGGTGACTACGGGCATTATACGAGTACCTCTTAATTAATAAAATCCCAAAACAACGATCCCCAGTTCTCGGTGGTCCAACTCGCTGTTTCTGGTAAAGGTAGCGGTCACGGTAACGGCGGGACAGAGGGTGCAAAGAATCCCCGGGTTACGGCAGACTACCAACGACGACTACATCTGGCTACCTATAATCAGTTCCGGATTAGCCCCTAAGCATATTAAACAATTGTTTAGGCCATCACGTCTCGGGGGGCACCATAAACAGAACCGAAAAAATATTTGCCAGCACACATGAAAGGCAAGGTTCTTTTCAAACCCGCGCGTTTTGTCGGCGGGAGATGTCGTCGTGATCGAATGCCATGAATTTTCACCTAGACTATGGGCTGCTTAATTGTTGCAAATGGTTCCCACTATCACGTCCTGGAAGGAATACGGCAAATTACAAGTCATCCTGTATATAGAGTCAGATATGCTAAAAACGTTGCATTTAATGCCCCTATAAAAGTCGCGTCGCATTTCAATGAATAAAAAAATATGCTTTCGTACCTAGATATTCTAAGGCACGTGATGGTCTATCTCGTTGTAATAAAAACGTTTAAAAAAAAAAAAAAGACCGATATTAGTTTAAGAGTGGTTTACTAGTGGTCCACAGGCGTGGATTGCTTAGAGCATCAAGTCATTCAATGAGGCTAGACCATTTACCTTGCCGAACTTGTGGTAGTGTGCATTAACTGCCATATACCTGCTGGAGTTATCTGAAGTCCGAAGACAGGGAACTCGTCTAGTAGCGTTATGGAAATAGCGTGTCGAAATATATTTAGACACAGTATGTAGGCTATAGCCTACAGGTACTACCTGAATGTGATACAGATACCAGGCTGTACCTGCATCACTTTCAGGTAGTACGTATCAGTGAGTTTCAGTACAAGGTATGCTATCAGCTAATACCTTATATTCCGACACCACCATTAACAGTCACCAATTAATTTCGAGGATTCCTTGTTCAACCACGTTATGATAACTTGTTTAATACCGGGCAAGGCGAGTAAGGAGTGTGTAAAGGGATATAAATAAAACAAACATTTATTTGAACATAAAAATTAGAATATAATCATTTTCAGTAATTATTTAAAATTATACACTTAAAGTACATTTATAGTAAATTCAATAAAAAATACCAGTGCAGACGAGATACAAATAAGAGAAAATATTGTTTGTTACATCGTTGATTAAATACATCGCTTTCAATAAATGCAATACAAAACATAAGTCGGAAAAAAATGAAACCAAAGTTGAATGTCACTCGATATAGAAAAATAAAGATAAGATTGAATCACATTCAAAAATTACCCACTAGTGACTAAAAATTTTACTTTCTTAAACGTTTGTTCAATAACCGGGATCGCTCGGCGCTACATTGGCACAGCGGGCCTGGAGCACTCGGGTGCCGACTGTGCGACCCACACCTGCCTCGGCCACGCAAGCGCACAACCTCGCGCCCCGAGCGATCCCTCGCACGCGCTAGAAATAAATGTTTACATGTTCATCAATTCTAAATAAGATATTTTCAACATTGTACTCTGATCAGTACCGATACGACTATATTCGACGCTGGGGCCGCGCCGACGGCGATACGTGCGCCGCGCCTCCGCCCTTACCGCGAATCCCAGACATAATTTAGTTATCGAAGAACATACAGTAGGTATAAATAGTGAGGTTAGTATTAACTTTGGCAAATATGAATGAAGCATGGTGATATTGTTTTAGATGGACAACATCTCGACAATACTCAGCGTTAATATTAAAAATTATACTGAACGTCGCTCATTTCGCTAATATCAACAGTAAAATGTCGATACAGATAGTCTTCGAATTATCTCATGCTACATCACAATAGAATAAGACATGTCTCTCAAACCCGATCACTAAACGCTACTCCCTTAAAAAAACTTTGCAATAACTTCCCCCTGTTGTGGATCTAATAAAGCGCGAGAATATTTGAGCCGCAACAATTCAGTCTTCAAATAAGAAGCTAACGCACATACCACGTGCCGTGCGTCCGGCATGCGGCCGTCCGGCTGCCGGCTCTGCGGCCGTCGCTTGAGCTGCGAGAGTCGCGCCGTGCGCGTCGCACGTCCTCCATACTTTGTGCGCACGTTTTGTGTCCCAGACAAACATGTTACATGTGGCTTGTGCGATTCGTTCACTGTCTCAAATCTTATAAACTAAATGTGATTCGAGCGAATAAACAATGCGGCAGTGTACAAAATTTACATCACATTCACTCGAAATATAAGCATACAAGTTAAATGTTCTGCGGCGGAGGAACACATTGAAATGCAAAACTGTCGACATGGACTAGATGTCGTGCGACACCAGTCGCCGACTCGCGACTGTGGCGGAGCGGGCTGGCGGCCGTCTCCAGGGACGCTTCAAGCTGACGATGGCACAGTCGACCGTCTCGCACACACAAACTGCTCGCCACGCCACACCACACCAGCACTAAGGTACGAACCCATCGTAGTTATGGATGGGGCCTTCATACTGAAGACGTCGTATGATTATATCCACACAGTTCACTCATTAAAAAAATCTTTAAATGTAACGTGAAGCTTACTTAAATGTAGGTTGAATGTAGAACTGCGCTAATATTATTTTTTATTAGTTTTACGTACACATATTGTTACATAACAGTAAAAAACCTACCTAGCAACAAGCGAGCGACGAGCGCTCGAGCCGCGGGCCACTACCATACGTTCACGATCCGGAGATCAACACATTTTATTCATCTAACAATCTATTTATCAATTTTAAAGGAAAGTTAATGCGAGCATTATTCTATAATTAAGTCATCACTCATGTTTTGATAGTATTTTAGATATTGAGATGGTGTGGAACAGTGAATATTAACAATATCTTTGGTCTTCAGCAAGCTCGCACAGTCCACAGAAGCCGCGCGTCTGGCGACGGCGGAGTGGTGAATGGCCCGCGCGGTCACAGTGTAGGCGTACATTTTCATTTAATCACTTTTTACATACTCATAAACGTAAAATGAAAATAAATCACCTAACTATGACAATAGTAAAGGTTACTGTCTAATTGCATTATTAATTAATGTTTATTGATACAGTTACTGTCCTAATGCTTAAAAGTAAGATTTTTTTTATTTTTATTATTAATAATAAATTATGTTATATAGTATATATAGTTGGATTACGCCATAACGCGAGTGTATACAAAGTTTATATACTCACATATCTTACGCGAACGATCGTCCGCGGACTACGCGCGAGGCGCGTGCTGCGCTACTCACGTACTCTTAGCTGTAATACACGTACATAACTGCTTAGATATTATATCGAATGACCACACCTCACTTCCTTGCCATTACAGACTCCACCCACTTCACAAAATAATGACGAAGATTAACATGATCATAAACATTGGTTAATTATCTTTAAATATAAAATTAAACATGAAAAGCTTACATATACCACGTTTAATACAAGTACTCTAGATAAAATAAATACCTAACATGATTTCAATAATTGAATACAAGAATAGATCTTAAATGGCTACCTTAAGGATAACTGTAAAATGATATAGAAAAATATGAACACAAAAAAAAAATCAGAATTGTATATATGGCGTAACAAATTAATGCTCTTACTGGAATAAATAATTTGTGCGTAATACGATGCTTAACTTAAAATAATAACATTGGATACGGGACTTAGCTTAAAGTATGATCGTGGGTACGTAACATAAACGACGTCGTCTTATTCCATAGAGCGGTTACAGTTGTGCATTCAAAAGTTTATAAAAAATAATTTCTCATTATAAGTGATATAATACTTAATAATGGAATGATGTTTTGTAATCAGTTTAAGTAGGCCTGTGAACGTACTCATGCATCTCACCACCGTGTTTAATTCAATGCTAAATATTGGTTCCTTTCTGTGTTTGGTCCGTAAGAGAGTGAGTATATAAGCACATATTGCTATCGGCGCTCCGCTCGGACAGCACGCGACTAAACCGACAACATCCACTTGTGCCAACGAAACACTATACCGAATGCCTAGCACCAAAATTTAGAATTGAACACTAGATCACTAATTCACATTAATCGAAAACGATCCCAGCGCGCGCGCCGGACCGGTCGCCGAAACAAGAACCAAACTACGGTTTTATATTACAGGGGAAATGAAACGCTACCTGTTGTCGGAGATAGTCGCACACTGTCGGTGGGAGCACTTGAAAATCATACACAATGCCCCAAGCCATGTGACACGTGATATCTGCACATCGGCGGTATATCCAGTAAGCTTACTTTCCATAAAAATATATAGGTAATTATAATACGCGTAGCTGCGGCGTGAGCGGCCCGCGAAGCTCGCGCCCCGCACCGACGTCATTGATATGCACAGAGTTACAAAGATATCAACACATGTGTCGCGCTGTACTGCGAGGGAGTGAGCGTCGCGGGAGTGAGGAACAACGTCTCGAAATACGACCACAAAACTGCACCCGGCGCTGAGCATCGAACAGAGCAATGCCATGTCATGTGAGTGTCGGCAACAGTGTGAGAGTGTTGCGTGGTGTTTTGTGCTCGTATTCGCAGTGGGGTGGGCTGGCTCGTTCCTCGGCTCTAGTAGAGGCCGCAGCCGCGCAGGTTGTTGGCGATGATGACGTCGGTGACGGCGTCGAACACGAACTGGATGTTGTTGGTGTCGGTGGCGCACGTCATGTGGCAGTAGATCTCCTTGGTGGTCGACTTGTTCTTCGCCTCGAACTGGGCCTGGATGTACGCGGCCGCCTCGCCGTACTCTTGCGCGCCTGCGCAAGGAAACACACAGCTCTTATTAAATGATCACACACGACTGTAAATGTGGAGGGCTATATGAGTAGGGGAAGACCAAAATAACGATGGATGGACTGTGTGAAAGATAATATGGCGAAAAATGGGTGACTACTGAGATGACAACTTTTAGAGAAGTATAGAAGACATCAGCCAGTCTCAAATAAATTGTTGTTATACAACATACAACTAAACAAATAAGTGTTGTGTATTGTAGTCAAATATTATTAAAAATCTGTTGACCTGCTAATATCACATTAGTACAGACATCAAACATTCATTATTTATTGTAGATTCATTTATATTGTATTTTACCAATTTTGATAATAGATTTTTTTATTTTACTATTGTAACCTGTATTCAAGATGTTTGGAAACTCTTTAAACGACGTTTTATAGCAGTTCAATCCATCTCCATTGAATGTCTTCGAGCCTTGGTACAGCATCACAGGTTTTTTTTTTTTCAAGAAGAGAAAACATTACGGGGTTTATTTATAAACGATGATTAAGTAAGGTTTAAACGTCGAAAATGTATGGTGAAACAGTTGCTAATGGCGCCGATTTCCTTGTTCACAAACTAAACAAAATTTAAGTTCAGTGCATCTTTTTCTTTCTATTTCATCATGAAAAGGAAAGAAGATAAATCAAATCAGCGCCTGAACGGAATTGACGTATTTTTAGTAGCAAATATTTTAATCACACCTACACCTGTCTATGGAGTCTCTTAATTTGACCCGACTAAACTAATATTTATCTTCTGTCCTTTTCTTAAAAAGGTGATGTGATTAAAATATTGGCTACTAAAAATGAAATAGAAAGACAAAGATGCACTGAGCTTAAATTTAGTTTAGTTTGTGAACAAGGGAATCGGCGCCATGCACTACTTAACTTTAAGCAACATTTATGAATAAGGGTTGGACCTCATCTGGCAGCACGGAATCGCCTTTTTCCGTCGCCCTTTCTCTTTCTGTCGCTTAGAACTGCCATTTGCTAGACCGAGACAGAAAGCATAATGCCATAGCACGCGGCGGAATCCTCGAGGCGATCGGCATCACGGACAAAATGCAATGGTCGGCAGGGAGACTCCGGAACGCTGAAGCGCGCGATAGCATGCTAACGCATCCTTTCACGCCGATCACTTGCTATCGCATGCTGTCTCACTCTATCGTACAATGGCGCACACGGCCGCTCGTCAGCTCAGTGCAGCCTGTTCATTCATGCCGTACGGATGGAAATAACAATGACTTTTTATTATTTTGATTTTGCATTTCTTGCAAAATACACGCTAGAATGCTCTATCTTCCGTGGTCCTATCCATCTCGCGCTTGAAACTAAACTGATCATGAAAGAACGCGGCAGTATGCCACCCATGCTGCAGCATGCTGACGCGTGCGATCGCCTTTTTTGTCTGCGGAATGCGACAGCGCGTGTTCGCATGCGGCAGCATGCTGCAGCACGTGGTAGCACAGGCGGAACAAATGCGATTCCGTGCTGCCAGATGAGGTCCAACCCTAAAGGTGTTCACGACTAGTAACTCACCCGTATATTCAGGAAAGCATATGGTTAGCGGCGACTTGCGTATCTTCTCCTCGAACAGATCCTTCTTGTTGAGGAAGAGAATGATGCTGGTGTCCGTGAACCATTTGTTGTTGCAGATCGAGTCGAACAGCTTTAGACTCTCCTGCATACGGTTCTGGAATATTACAATAAAATATTATTTAGGGAGGTTTGTGAAAAGGATATACTTCTTCTTTGTCCTGATACTTGTTCTTCTTAGCGTATCGAGAGTAAAAAGTCCAAAAATCCTTGAACCAAAATTCAGCTGCCCGAACTCCACTCACTGACGCAGTCAAAATCAAAATCAAAATCAAAAGTCATTTATTCAAACTAGGCTGAGAATCAGCACTTTTCGAACGTCAAAATTACAAAAGACAGTCCCCCAAAACGCCCGCCCTTCACCACTTCCTAGTGCTTTCGCTGGGAAGAAGAAGTGGCGCAACAAACTCCCCAGCAGCACAGCTGTCTGTTCAGTTAGAAAATATACTTGACTAAATACAATACAAGGTATGCAAAGCAATTAACATTACAAGACACAGAACGCTAAATTAAATTATTTGCCATATGTCAGCTGGCAACGCCAATATACCAAGAAATACAATAAAAAACTATACGTACTCAAGCAAAAATTAATAAATGGAAATTAAATAAAAGCCTCCAGGTATAAAGGGCGTGACCGCTAACATATTTATGCAATGCTGGGTTCAGTTTACATAGCTGTCGCTTGAAGTCACAAATGATAAACTAGGACCATAAGGAAACTAAATAAACAAGTTATTAATAATGATAACAATGATAAAACCATGGTCAGCAAGACGACCAGTCACCACAAGCAGCACCCGTTCACGAGCATAACGCAAGTGATAAGATTATCAAGTGCACAGGTGACAGGGCATGCGGCGTAGGATGGAAGGTGGGCCGTTGTCAGGGGAAGGACCGCATGCGCGCCCGAGGTCTGAGCCGTCCGTGAACCCTCATTTGTGGAGATTGTCTTTGCTACGGCCGACTAAGGTTCGAAGTATGTTTAGAGATTTCCATGTCGGCCACGGTAAAGCGTGCCCAGACGGAAGGCTCTCAGATGGTTCGATAAATTTCTGATAGACTGAATGGAATGTTTAAAATAGTAAGAGTCTGATGCTCTAAGCCAAGCGCACATTACAGTTACGACGGGCCGCAGTGCAACACATTTTTATACAAAAAGTGCGGTGCGGCCCGCTTGTAGTGTGCGTTGTTTCATACACGGAGAGAAAAATCTTAGAAAAATTACTGTGCTGTCTCATAATCTGAGTGCATTTGAGTGGTAATGGAAAAATTACCATGCTAGCACAGTAAAACTTCTTATGCTGTACAGTAAAATTTATTGGACAAATAGTGAATTTTTCCCAATCTCACTCAGAAAATTTTCTGTAGATGTCACTTGCACTCACTTTACAGTGACGAGCACAGTAATTTTTATAAGAATTTTCTCTCCTTGTAGAAAATGTAGGGAAGTGATGAAGGAGGATTTTTGCAATGCCCGCCCTAATGCGCTTTATCCTTTAAACACCAGCTTATGTATCACCCTCAAACGAATTATATCGTCGATCTGTCACCATGAACACCATTGGTAATGTATTATGTGTATGATGATGACGAACGTTTGAACAACTTTTTAACTGTTTTTTAATTTTTAGTTTTTTTTTTTACTATTTTAATTTGTTTGTTCATGTTCTTTTTTAACAACTACTGTTTTTTCATCTCTGGGATCTGGAACTCTGTCGTCTCCTTCTTGGAGGTGGGCGTTAATAGCTGCGACACAGTTTCTAACTAATTTAGCTATTTACGTACGCAATCAATTTGTAAAATGTGTTTTTGTTCCAATAAATATTATTATTATTACTAACTGTGTCTGATCGAATGATAAGCCGGAACAAAAACCCGGAAGAGTGTACCTGTCCGAACTATAACACTCCAAAAAGGCTCTGGACTTTATTGGTTGTTGCATGCACGCATTTGAGGTACATAAGTTAACATAGCCCCTACGAGTGGGAATTACTACCATATTGCTGAATTTTACCACGACTTCAGCTGTTGCGCTAGACAAGAAGAAGGCCATGTCAGTTAGGGAAAGCGTCAAATACCTTTCAAAAACCAATCACACGCCGTAACATCACACCTTCAAAGAGTAGTTAAAGATGTTAGTTATGTTACAAAAACCCTTATATATAACGTATATCTATTCATACACGAAATCTCTTAAGAGGTCTCTCAAAAATAATCAACTATTCCCTACATTTTAGAGTTATGCGAACATAAATCTAGGGATTAGCTGATTTTTTTTTCGCGATTTCAGGTTTGGTCCCATAGTAAAAGTTGTTCGTAATGATGAGTACAATGACCCCTTCAGTATTCCGTGTAAGAATAGATAGGATCTTAAATAAACTACAACACACAATGGAGCACCTAATCACAGTGCATGAATTGTTTTCCGTAGTTATACAACGTGTAACGTTAAATGCGCAAAACCTTAAAATAGTTTGATCAGAATAACGAGCAGAATTAATTGAACCACTTTTTTAAATAGGTCACATTTTTCAAAAAATCTTCATTAAAAACGTTGCCGTGTCTATTTATTGAGAGGTCAAGCAAGCTAATGTCAGCGCGGCGCAGCGGCCCGGTGACGACTCCTCCCTCGATAAAGCGTCGTCGCAGACGCAAGAAACGATCAGAATGGCCAGTAAAACTAAAACAGCACATAAAACCTTTACAATTTTTTTAATGACTTATTTTCTCTCTGAAATACGTCAATTGAATTAAAAATCAGTTGGGGTGTCTGAGGTTTTGCGCATTTAACGTTACACGTTGTATATAGTTCATTAAATTGTACTGTTCCTAATTTTTGTTTTAGTCAATTTATACTAACATAAATGAAGTAATATATTTATATACTATATTACCAAAATTATGGGTAAATTTGACTGAACAAAAGATTCATTAATAATAATAATTACCGTTGTCTCATCCTCGTGCAACACCTGGTCGTACTCCGACATGGCCACACAGAATATGATCGCGGTAACATCCTCAAAGCAATGGATCCATTTCTTTCTCTCGGACCGCTGTCCGCCCACGTCGAACAATCTGGAAATGTAATGGTTTATGTGAATTTTTTGGAGATACATAAAGGTTAATTTTGTGACATTTTTCTACTGACACTGGTCAAAAGGGCATAGATTTTTAGCAAGTCGGATTACACTCCAACAAAGATCTTTTGGCGCTCGAATGAGATTGACAGGAGGGCGCTGTTAGTAAACATTTGTGAAATGATTATTTTGCGAAATGTATTGAAAAACAAGATAGCGGCGTTAGTTCCGATTTTGGGCACGCGCCAAGAGCCTTGTAGCGCTTTATATCTAAATGCTTGTGCTTAGAATGCAGTTAGTATTTGATAATTACATTGATGTAACACACACAGTACAGTTGTGGGCAGTATTTTATTGAAGAGCAACAGAATCATCAATTTTTCGTGTTCTGTTTCTATGAGAGGCTGCTGGTTCTTTCTCCAGCTTAAAACTAAATTGTATGAACTATGTCTACCACAGTTTACCTCTTAACAAGCCTGAAGTCTCAACAGTCTTTACAGACATCAGGCTCTCAAGATCTTGGCATGTTGCCCAGTGCAGTGATGATAATGGTCTAATGATACGCCGTAAATTGAATACTCACTTGAAATTAAGGTTTTTGAAGGAGAAGTGCACTTCGACGATGCCAGTGGTTTTGACTCTAGTCCTTAAAATATCTTGTTCGGTGGGTTGGTAATCTCTCGCACCTAACCGGTCCAAGTCGTCAAGGAAACTGGAATAAAGAAAATATACTAGTTAGAAAGTTAAAATCATAAAAACGTAACATCACAAATCATTATTGAGAATAACCCATCTAATTTACATGAAATTCTTATTCAACCATTAGTTGTAGACTCGTCAAAAAGCCGACCGAAGTATAATTTCTATTTTCGTAATGCCATTCACTATACGATCAATAAATCAAGTCCGCGGGACCGAAGCCACGGAAAAGCAAGTTTGTTGTATAATGTAAAACATGAATATTAAAAAAACTACATAAGTACGATTGCTTGAATCAAATAGAGTACAACGCCTTCGGTCCCTTTTTTTATTGATTTTTTGTGAAAAAACATCGTTTAACGCTGTGTAAAAGCAATCGATAATGCTACATATTTCATGATAATCGAACGTATCAAGTTTATCGTGTAATCGATTAAAGTAAACCGCAATCAGAGGGTTCGAAATAAAACAGTTTATTTGCAAACTATGAAATTGTTTATGGTAGGATATAATTATGTCGTTAAAGGTTTTTCAAACATAGAGGGCTCATTAGGGGCTTTGACGGCACGGTAAATTTGGATTTGATTTTACCCTTGATTTTATTTCAATAGCGAGGTAATTTTCCAAGCGGGTTAAGAAAATCAAAAGTTTGTGGTATTTACTAGTAATTATACTGAATTTGTGCCCTCATTCTCCCTGATTATTGCTTCGGCTCGGTCTGGTCAGCTTCCTGGGCTAGTGGAACGCTAATCAAGTCTAGTTCATTGCACCCGTGAATATAAACATACCCTGAGTTTGTATTATGTGAGAGTGAGAAATGACGTCGCCTTTAATACAACTAGTATTTGGGAAACGAGTTTTAATATTATGGTTATCCATAAAAATTTAAAAATAAATACTTATGGCTTTTCGAAGAATCAATTAACCATTGCAAATAATTTTGAACAAAATAAATCAAAAACGCATAAAAGGTATAAATTTACCTATGCATGTCACATTAACATAATTATTCGCAACTAATATATTAAAATATTGTTCTGTTCGTGTGGTACGTGGTAGACATCACGCATTCAACTTTTGTATCGTCCGCTTGCCGCACTCTTTCGTGAAGACAATCAAATATTTGTATAGACATTTGGCAAGTATTAAATTCATTGTTATGTACCGATTGCGATCCGTTTAGAATTCGTATTGAATGATGTCAATAAGTGTGTAATTCTGTTCGAAACATTTGTTTGTATTATATTACAGGACAATATGACTCAACCAATCAATAGTGGTGCCAAGAATGCACAAAAACGGACCGGAAAACGGATGCTGTTCAGTCACTAACCGGAATGAATCAATGTAGCCAACGATTTTGGAAAAACCCATAATCGGGGTATAGCAATCCTATGAACTCCAGTTTCTGGAAAGTTTGCTAAATGTCTTATCAGAAAATCTGCAGTCAAATATCATGTAAGCTACTTTAAATTGGCTGGTCCAATAGCAACAATAAATTGTATCAGCTGACATACGGAAAGAGGAGCTATGTAATTACATATTAAGAGACGAAAAATTAAATTATTAGTAACCAAAATGTGCATGTTAGTTCCAAGTAACAATACGTTTCGGTTTCATAATTAGATAGGCAGCATTAAGTTCAATAAACAGTGCTAAGTTTTATTGATTATTCCGCAAGCTATATCAGCAGACATCCGGCCGGCCACTAGTTGCAGTCGCCACGCTAAACGACGCCGGGCGACACCGCCGCATACATATTAACGAGCTGCGAACCGTAGACAACACGTTATACTTCTACATAGCCGGCACATAAGTAATCTTCATACTGACGCTCCCCAAAACAAACAATTATAAGTAAATATATTTATAGAACATGTTTTCAACCAAACCTTGAGCAAAGGTCATGATCGACTGTGCCTTGAAGAGAAAGGTACACAAATAGTCAGTAGTTCATTTCAAACATATGTTTTTGTTAGTCCTAAACTAAGTCCCAAATGGTATAACATCTGATAGAACTCATATACAGTGACGTCACAGTCTCAAGCCTTCATTTTCCGCAGCAGCTGGCACACGTGCAACTGTATACTACAGAGCGTTGGCTCCTCTCGTAAATCGTCACATAGACCGCTCCATTGAGTAAAATGCATTATTGGCATCGCTTGTCGAGCGGATTTAATCTTATTTGTACAGGGCGAAGGCTACTCTATTTAATCGTTAAGCATACGGACGTACTCAGTAAAAGCATCCGCCCACGATGACCGCTGCATTGCAGTTCCGAGAAGTTTTACGAGAAAGAGAACGTCGCCTATCCCGCAGTGTTTGAAGACTAAGGTCTTCAACCAGTGCGTCCTGCCCGTCATGATATAAGGTGCCGAAACATGGACATAGGCTGGTCCACAAATTCAAGGTCGCTCAAAGCGCTATGGAGCGCGCTATGCTCGGAGTCTCTTTGAAGGATAAAATCAGGAATGAAATTATCCGGAAAAGAACGGGAGTTACCAACATAGCTAGCAGAGTAAGCAAACTAAAGTGGTAGTGGGCTGGCCATGTTTGTCGAAGGACCGATGGCAGGTGGAGCAGACGAGTCCTGGAGTGGAGACCGCGTATCGGCACGCGTAGTGTGGGACGCCCCCCCAGCTAGATGGACGGGCGACCTAAAGACGATGGCTGGGAAGGACTGGATTGGCGTTTGGCTGTGAGGGAATATCTCGACAATGTGTTCCCCAATGCGTGGATTGGGCGCGATGGCCCTATTGCAAGGCCGCCACGTTCCCCAGACCTAACTCCGTTAATCTTTTATGTCTGAGGACGTGCCAAAGAGCTGGTATACGCCACGGAAGTTCCAACTAGGGTAGGTACTAGTCCAACGCCTAGAAACGGCTTTTAATACCATTAAGGAGGTAATAAGACTTCGTACAACAACTGTAGAAATACGAAACAGATGTCGGGCCTGCATTCGCAACAGGCTAACAATTTGAGCAGCATTTGTAAAAATTATGAAATAAATATTAAAACTGCAATTTTATTTTTTATTTCAAGTAAAACCCACGAAAAGATAGAGATACGAGACAGATTTTACCTTATAAAAGTGAGAGAACAGATTTAATAGATTTGTCAGGTATCATTTAAGCAAAAATATTTTTTTAAACCATAATTTTGAATATTACTAGCCTTATGTGACTCGATTTACAATTCTAGCGAATTCATAAGGTTTTTAAAAGTTTTTTTTAGACTAGAGAATTTTTAAGGGAGTTGGAAGATCCCGGTCGCTTTTGGTTTTTCTTTTAGTAGCCATGTAAAGTCACAGCTTTAATTTAAGTTTTACATATTCCGAAACTGCGAGTAAATAAAAAATAAACTAGATGACTCTAGTACTCTAAAACTAATACACATATAAATAAAATTAAAATTCAGAGAGAGAGAGAGAGAATTCATTCCTTATACTTTTTTTAAATTTGTATTTGAATGTAAAATTAGGGTTTTTTTTTAATAAAAAAATAAAAAGTCGATAGAAATTCCACAGGGCATGAGAGGTGTCCAGGGGTCTGAAAGGTTAGCTGATGACCCCTTCAGTCGACCATTTCAATTTGTCACACGATGCACCAAACACACCTGTATTTTAGACAATTATTTTCGTTATTCAAATAAAAATAAATAATCAAATCCGCGTTAGGCTATTATTGCTAACGCTATCTAGGTTCACGCACACAAATACGTATATCGGGACACGTCACTACCTACTACAAGCGAGGCTGAGCGGACTTCTTAAGACAGATCTGTACAACTTTATAGCTCTATAGCTAAGCTAACATTCAGACACTGTTAAATTAAGAAACTAAAACTGTATAGGGGTGACTTGTACAACAAGTGGACAATTTCACTGTATCACGAGATGGTAAATCCTAAGTGAGTCAGTCAGTGACGCCATCAAGCGGTCGACTGTACCGAGAAACGTGACTTTGAACTTCTTCGATCTCGACCAAGATGAATGACAAAACAACGTAAGTGTTCGCCCAGATTGCTAAAGATAACATTCTAATCAAACAATCACGTCTGAAGAATTATTTGATGAAAAATATCGATCTTGAATCATCATCAGCATACGGTGGTCGGTTGAACAATATCGTGGGGAAACCTTGACTTGTAACGAGTCAGGTGATTAATGCTCGTTACTTCTTAAAATTAGCTTTTGCATTGCAGTAGGACAAATTGTGGGCAGGTATTACTGTTCTTGAACAATTGTAATAGTTATAAGTTAGGCGCTAGACCAGAATCAACGTCCAGCATTTTATTGGTTGACGTTTTTATATCAGCAGGGTAATTGTGTAACACACTATTAGTAGCAATGGGTTTCATTTTGACAGTTCAACAACATTCATTGCGTTATTTACGTTGTTCAGCAGACACTTTCGTCGAACATATGGAGCAATGGATTAGCAATATGCTTCAAAATGATTCAAATTGAGAGCAATAGTGTGTTACGCAATTAGGGTGCAGGACCCTAATTGTGTGTGTATCACATTAACAGTAGGAATGAAAGTCATTCCTACTATTAGTGTGATACGCAATTACCACACAGGAATGCATGGGCACCCATAATTCTGTACATAATTAGAAACGCTACTGTTAAAGCACTTCATTGTACCACAGAACTAACATTGTCAACTTAACAAAATCTGCAATGAACACTAATACATTTTCATTATTCAGTATATGTGTATATTAAAATTAACATTTCAAATAGGTCAACGTATTTTAATTGCAAGTGGGCATGTATCGGCGCCGTAGTTAACGTTCGTGTAAAGGCCGACTTTGACACGACACACCGGTAACTCCCAACCTAAATGAAAAACTACGTTGGCGAAACACGCAACCTTTTGGTATACCCCTTTTTTTTTTTTTGGGGGAGGGGAAACCTTCAAAAGGCACCCGACCTCTGGAGGTCGGGGAGTGTGGGATTTTTACCTCACTAAAACCACCCCATGATCACCATCAGCACATAGGGGTAGTTGCGGTTCCTCTTAAAAGACCAATTCCTGAACCCCCCCTGTGCAACGCCTGTAAGGCACATCCCTGGGGAGACTGTAAGGGGCCTCCCCTGAGCCTCGCTATGCACGGCAGCACGTGACCACTGTGATACCGTCCTCGTTGCGGTCACTTGGTGGGAACCTTTGGTATAACTAGTTAAAAACTTTGCTATTTTATCCTTTCGCCTAGTAATTATGGCGATTGTATTTATTTTAACGACAATTTGCTGCACAGCATGGAACAATCTAAGCTAAGGATAGCGATTGTACTATTTCGTTTTGAACATTGGGATTTCTAAGTTCGGGACTAAATTATTTATAAATACAATGTATTATTCAATTAGATATGTAGTACCACGAACACTGTTCGAGACCCAGAATACTGTAGTAGAAGAACAGCCGATTGAGGCATTCTGTACCTACTGCAGAAAAATTAATAGGAGCAAGGCCAGGCAAGGCAATGGAGGGCAGACATGCTTAGATATGTCATAGAGATGGTATATAAGCAATAACAATTGAGCAGAAATATAATACACTAATAATAACAGAATGTGCCATCAATATTGTGGCTGTACAAAGTAGTCTTTCAAACGTCAAACATTTAGTTGACTGTATTCGATATGATTAATGCAAACGACAATTGGGTCTATGTCATGATTGGTGTCAGAAACAACTGCAATTCAAGGCCAATGTGTATAGATCGCAGATCTGACACCGTTGGCCCGTTGCCAGATTGCCTAGAACAGCCGAACTTAGACAAGTTAGCGACGTATAAGCAAAGGCTGAGACTGAACTAAGCTATCATCCCGATTGTAACATCAATATGTACGTAGAAGGAAATAAGTTTGCTGTTGACAATTTTGCGTTTAAGTAATAACTTAGCCCTGTAAATTCCAAACATCGTATGGTTGATTATGCTAAACATAGAAAACCGACGGCGTTTTCTAAGTTGCGTTATTAGATACGCCAAAAGATAAAACATACGTATTGACACATTTGTAATGTTCTCATCTCATTACACGCTCAGAAAGTTGTCCAAATGTGCTATGGGAGCAAGAAGTATGGTATTATGTTCCAATGTCAGTGGAATTCTTGGTGCTTTTGGACGGCTGCCAACAGAAAGGACATCTACGATCCTTACTTAACTACCAGAGGGAAACTGTCTGATATTTCGCTGATACGGAATATCTTTGTGTTTCGCACTGAAGCTGTAGTCACGTATCGAGTACTTTCGAGGGACTAGTTATAGCTGGTATATCCCCTGCATTATGAGGTGTCGCAGTGCGAATTACTGCAGATACAGGACTACAAACGTAGAAAATCAATAAATAAATTGTTACTCTGACCTCGCGAAACACTTTTACTATATTAGAATTTTGCTTTGTGAGCCTTTGACATTTATTTAATCATTATTACAGTAACCAGTAATATTTCAACAAGATCTGCCGAAAGGAATCATATTTATGGAACAGTTTATTTTGGGCCCTAAATTATATCATGTACAGACGCCAGCACATCAAGCTACTCGAAACTGTCAGATTTTCCCAATCAACTTTGAACCTTATGCTTTAGCGATAAAGTGAAAAATCTATTAAAGAAATCTGACGGATTGTACTAGCTTGATGTGCTGGCGTCTGTACGTCGGAGTGGCAGTTGAAGGAGCCTTGATAACCCTCTTGACGATCGTTCTTATAATTAAAACATATCATAAACATTACAAACACAGAACAGAAAAACAGTAGTCGCAAGTAGGCGGGGCCCGCGTACCCCGAGTTTTGCGGAGTTCCGCATATGTCTGCTTCCGAGCACACACCACGCACATCAGTCTAGTTACAACCGCCACGGTAAAAAGAACTTGAAAAAAAAAATAGAAAAATGCCCTATTGTGCTGTTATAGAATGTAAACACGATAGCAGAACAAAAAATTTTATCAAATGGAGGTATATCATCGGAATGTCTTAATTGATTTTATTTCGATTAAAATTTGAAAAACAATATTTTATTAAACAAAACAAGAAAAAGCTGAATTTATGCTGTTCAATTTAAGGTCTACTTACTTTCTTAAAACTCAAACATATTTCCGCGAAGATTCCAACTATGCACATTAGTCAGCTACTCAATTAGAGATTACCGTTATCGATATTTTAAACTTACGATGTTTTCTGTGTTCTATGATATCTACAACATGTCCCAGAATTAACGCACTACCTCTTAAAGGGTCATTGTACTCATCATTATGAACAACTTTTACTATGGGACTAAACCTGAAATCGCGAAAAAAAAACAGCTGTTCCCTACGTTTGTTTTCGCATAACTCGTCAAAATGTAGGGAACAGCTGATTTTTTTTTCGCGATTTCTGTTTTAGTCCCATAGTAAAAGTTGTTCATATTGATGAGTACAATGACCCCTTATGAGGTTGTGCGTTATTTAAGTTACAACTTGTATTATATATACATATACCCACCACCAGCGAGACATTTGAGTGAGCATGACATACTCTCAGCCGCCAGGGCACATTCAAGTCAATGAAAGACGTACCCAGTAAATGGTAGCTTTATAGTTTAAGTACATAGTGCTCACAAGTGTGCTATGCAATTATACAATACTAATCGTCATCGTCGCCATTGCTGTCACTGTGGCGAAGTTCATTCATTATTAAACTACCAATCACATTAAGAGGGTTCATCCCTTAGAGCCATGTTGGAGATTCAAAATTGATGATTTCCGACGGACAATAAAACCATAATGTGTTTAATTTATAGATGAGATATTGACGTCATATTATTGGGAATTTTATAATCTAGTGCATGGCTGAAAAACATTTTCAATTTTTTGTATAGTTTTCTCATCAGAACCGTTTTTATGCAAGCCTTTTTTCAAACTAGCGATCGACGGTCTAAGCAGATGCGAGATATTAGTAAAACCGTATACGACAAACTTATAACAATATTATTTTATAAAAAATAATAACATTTATTAGTGCATGGCTGAAAAAAAAACACGATTACTGTAAGTTTTCATTCAAGAAAAGTATATTCAAAAGTGTCAATTGTAGCCACTTTTCGAGATATTAAACGTGTTAGTTTATGATGAAATCTGAAATATTTATATTTTCTTTTAGACCTAGTAAATTAAGACATTTATGTTCTAAAACATGGTTCAAATATTTTTTTAATAACTTATATGTTTATTTTACTATGAATTATTTAGTATTGCTATATAATCGGCGCGGATTCACGCCACCGCTCAGCGCGCTCAGCGCGCCGCTCTAGCAATACTAAATAATTCATAGTAAAATAAACATATAAGTTATCAAAAAAATATTTAAACCATGTTTTAGAACATAAATGTCTTAATTTACTAGGTCTAAAAGAAAATATAAATATTTGAGATTTCATCCTAAACTAACACGTTTAATATCTCGAAAAGTGGCTACAATTGACACTTTTGAATATACTTTTCTTGAATGAAAACTTACAGTAATCGTGTTTTTTTTTCAGCCATGCACTAATAAATGTTATTATTTTTTATAAAGTAATGTTGTTATAAGTTTGTCGTATAAGGTTTTACTAATATCTCGCATCTGCTTAGACCGTCGATCGCTAGTTTAAAAAAAGGCTTGCATAAAAACGGTTCTGATGAGAAAACTATACAAAAAATTGAAAATGTTTTTCAGCCATGCACTAGATTATAAAATTCCCAATAATGTGACGTCAATATCTCATCTATAAATTAAACGCATTATGGTTTTATTGTCCGTCGGAAATCATCAATTTTGAGTCTCCAACATGGCTCTAAGGGATAAACCCTCTTAAGGATTTATTAGTGTTACGAAATACAATTAACATATGTATTTGTGTGACTTTGGGTACGCTCGTTTCGGTACTAATGAAGCGCTATGCGACTTCTACTGTTTTTTTCTGTTCTGTGATCACAAACATTCGTTCTAACCCGAGTGTTTATCATACTGGCGCTTTTTCGTGTCGGTCCTAGGCGTTGCTGACGTCAAACCTCTGTCAACATTAACTGGGTCAGTAAACAAGGATGAATTACATTCGGAGCAGCCGAAATCATTTCATTATACTATTGAACGCCGCCGGTGTTATTGAATGTGGATATATTGATGACAGCGGGCGTTTAGCGGTGACGGGCCGGGTGCAAACGCCTGTTAGTATCGACGGTTCTAGTATTTCTTCTTTATTCGATTCCTTTTAGCTACCCCGTATGCAAAAACCCTGAACTTAATTTAATTTTTTTCCTATATGGGCTTACTTTCCAATATTCTTATTTGATGTATAAAACTAACAATCCTGAATGAATTTCCAAAAATACTCATTTCTGGCCTGCGACGACTCCTCGCAATAGGCGTTATCTCGCAAAGAAGAAAGATCTATAGCTAAAACTGGACAGCTGAAATCCTTGTACTGATTGCAGGCTGGGTAATGCATAAAATCCATGTATAGTGATGTTGTCGGCTGACGCGGCTTGCGGGCGACGAGCGCGGCCTCCGCCCGGCAACAGGTCCGGCCGCGCGATCAATACGCCGCGCGCCGCCGCACGCCGTGCCGAGCCGAGCCCTTTCGATAGCTACGCGCTACGCCGCGCCGGCCGAACCGCGGGCGAAGCGACGCGAACCCGTGCTCACGTCACGCACAGCCGATTTGCTCACAGGCATACATGTCGACCAACATCGACCGATTTCGCTGCTTCACTACCAATATTCGTTGGCTATCAAGAATCGCTCATCAATTTTTAATAATTTGCTTCATTTTTTTCCTATATGTTTGAAATTTAGAACTGACGTCGCAAACACATAATGGAAAATGTAGTGTAACTTCCATACATTCAGAATTTGACACTGTCCAGACTACACAAAGAATTCTGATCCTGATAGGTAGTTTTTGGATTAACCTCACGACTAAAATCTTTCTAACTCGGTCCCAGATTGGATAAACCCAACACGATAGTTTGTGTATAACGTCCATTACAGGAAACACTTGTCAGCTTCATCGTGGGAACACAGAGATCTATAAAAGGACTGTTGAGCGTAAAAAGAACCAGAAAGGAGCATGAACACCCCAACGTAACACTTTTTGTTTAGTTGGGGGTTGAACGGATTCGGTTGAAAGTTTACGCAATGGTGTGACTACACCAATAAAAGCAGCGGTGACACATTACCCCCAAAAGCGGCGGCGATAGGGGTTCATGAGGTGTTGCGGAGTTAGATGGAGGGCGTAGGTAGTTCAGGGTTTAAGCAGCCGGTGGCGCTGTGAAGTGCTTCCGGAATTAGCGCGGGCGTCATGCAATCGGCGCATAAATCTGTCGCCGGTGGCGTTCCGCGCGCCACGCGCCATGAGCCGCAGACGACGTG
The DNA here is from genome assembly GCA_949629135.1 of Eremobia ochroleuca. Lineage (NCBI taxonomy): Eukaryota > Metazoa > Arthropoda > Insecta > Lepidoptera > Noctuidae > Eremobia > Eremobia ochroleuca. The sequence goes on along the minus strand of OX451401.1, from coordinate 7,569,609 downwards.
GGCGGCGCCGCGGCGGTTGCAATCGCGAACTCGCCGATACTATCTCAATTGGTTTACGACCGCTTGACAATCTTTTAAACACATGTATGGCGAGGGGACTATGCATTTATAAATAAAAAGTTATCTTCAAGTATCATGCGATTGCTTACCGCCACCAGAAAATTATATCAAACGCAATTGTCAAACTAACTTGTTCAGGGGATTGAATCGCCCAATCTAAATGAGAAGGGCCATTAGCAGGTATAATGTACGAAAACGCTGACGTAACGTCCCTGCTAAATGTTGAATATCAGGAGCAGTCGTCGCTCGGAATAATAGCGGCCTGAGTTGTAATTGACAATATAAAGCCCCAGGCGATGATGTAGCGATCATTTACCGCGGTTTACTACACAATATTTTACAACAATTGTGAGCTTTGTGGCGCCTGAGCGGCGATCCAATGAATCAAACATTCACGAATTTAAGGTTTCAACGAAATCCACCCTTTCAAAGGTCGATTCTAGAAACTTTAAATTATGTCTAAGTTTGTGTCTTGCTCGAGCCTAGACGTGTTAAAGTATATCGGTTTGAAATATTGATACAAAATACCCTCTACATTGCTTATTACTTACTCTCCGTGATAGCTGAAGCTATCATTACCGTCGACAACTTTTTCAGACTGAACGTGGTGTAGGTACTCTGTTTCAACGTCAGACCTATTAATTTATTTATTCAATGAACACATATTTTCTAACATAGGTCCACCGCTTAGTCATATCTGCGGCAAACATTGCATGTGATCGATATTTTTATAACAGACACCAACTTAGCAAAAAGCGCAATTTATCATCAAACCACAAGTAAGAGATTATATGATTCGTGTGCCTACTTCCTAGACGAACGATCTTAAGTAGCAATAAATCAAAACATACAATTTCTTTTGCATTGAGTAACTGGGTATCACTTAGTTCCGCAAGGTATATCGGTAATGCAACGCAACAGGCAAGTTAGATATAATTTTTCGCCAATTGAGCATCGGAGCCAATGCTTAGCGGTGAGGTAATTGTGAAATAAGCGGATCATATACTGCTAATGTGCTGGTGACAGTTGCAGACTTTTTCGACACACTACAACAACATCTTTGATGAATCAAATACAGTTATTTTATGATCGCCCCAAAGATTTTTTTACCCAAACATTTGGTGGTGAACGTTGTGCCAAACCAAGCGAAATGATCATACCTCTCCTGATATCTTATTTAATTATTGAATAGCTAAAAGGTCCTGACATACACAACATTGTATCTACTACAACGTACATTCCGTGTGTGATTTTCCTCATGATTGATGAGAGACACACAGATACGAGCGTTGAACCGCGCACAAAGGGTTCCTTGTGACTGTTGCAAGAGCATCCGTCGACCGCGATTCTCGCCACACAGTACAAAACAACTATCCTTATCGTGTTACTGACGGACCACTAAATGGTACACCAGTTCCATTCAGCTCTGAGAGCAAACGTGGAACGTATCAGGAATTCAGGGTACCAGATGCTTCTGTAATTATTGATCATTGTAAGTTGGTTTACGGGGGACACATTTTCCTTCTGCAACTTCTTCATAAGAACGAGTCATGATCAGCAGTATAAGAGAGCCCATGGTGTGACTAAGAGGTTGGAGATTTCGGTTCAGCCGTTCAGGTCAGAACCTCGGCGGTGGACCAGAACATGACGTGTTTTTGATGATTAATGGAAATAGCTTTGAATTCAATACAGAGTATAGATATGTGTCATGTTCTTTTTTGTATTTTTTATCATACGTGGTTACGTGGGTTTTAAGAATAGTGCTAAAGCATTAATCGTAACGGCTAACTCGTTAAGGATTATAAACCCGATAGGTATGTAAGTATGTAAACCGTACCTGTTTATGGGAACGTGTTTATCATGATGATTCAGTAAACAAATAAATAATAGCCATTTATCATTCTGCATAAGTTGGAATTAACTGAGCGGAACCAACGCCTTACTGTTAGGTGTTAGAGAACTAGTAATCACTTCATGAACGGTTGTTTTGTTTTGCTTACATATCCATACTTACTATAGAAAGGAGATTTATTGAATCGATAGTAATTTAATACAAATGTTTATTAATTTCTATAATTTTATCCTATAATTAAAATGAACCGAGATGAGCCAACCAATATGTTAGAAGTTTTGGCGATCATTATGGGGGATAGCTGTTGTATTCCACAAATGCGCTGGGTCGTTTGAGTTCCCTTCCCTTAACTCTGTGTTAACATTTATGATGATAAGCTAAAAAGATTGGAATTTTGATGAACTGAGGCATGACTCTTAATTGGGAATGAATGAAGGCAGAACAATTTCGTATTAAACATGTTCTGGATGGGTGGGATTGCGGAAGAAACACAAATGTACACAGTGAGCAGAGACCGGACGAGTCAATCGGCGCGCGAGCACCGCTCCCTGCTTCCATTGGGGATTGACAAATTGAATTGATGGCAGTGACGTCACACATAATACAGATGAACACTTACCATCAAATTATCGGAATGTACTAATGCGTACCTACATAAAAACTGCCAACGTTCATAATCGTAACAACAATGTTGTTATCACACCAGACTTTTTAATTAATCGCGACCCCATTTTGCAAATTAAATACGTGAGTATAATTAATTTAAACATTTAGATCGGGCATTCTAATTTTATCTCCTGTATGCGTGATATCTTAATATGATGCGAATTACTTGTACGACTAGTTAGTGGACTAACCGCATCATTAACCGTGCAATTAGCAATGTCATTAAAACGTTATATTATTTCACATAGGCTTATGGTTCTAAACGGTAGATAAACAGTTTGCGAAATGATTTGCCAAGTCAAACTGAAGTCCCTAGCCGTGACTTGCAAGTTCCTTTAGATAGTTTCTAATATTAACAGCCGCACTCTAAGTGGTGTCATCACACTTACAGCAACAGGGCGCTACACAATCGAAACTACGGTTTTATGTGTAAAATTAGGATCACCTTACTTACCATGGATGTTGTAAAATGCAACAAAGGGACTGTGGAAGAGGATTAGCAACGGCATTTGAATGCCCATGTCTAAGATATCCTCATGAGTGTAGACTCTCAAAATTAGAAGCCAATCCATCAGAAGAGTAATAAAAAATGTTCTTAAGAAAATATCAACCCCCCAGATGTCAGTGAGAGGTTTGTAACATCAATCGAGGTTGTATTTATTTGTACGCATGCGTGTGTACTGCGTCAACTCAGCCGGGTGGCATAGATTACGACATCGGCGACGCTGAAAACGTAACATGGTAGCCCCCACTGCTTCCTCTGAAGTGCTAAACTTAGGGGCTGAAGCTAAAGCCATTGACCATTCGTACGTGATGAGTAACGCGCGGTGCTATACGGTGATGCCGGGCCCCAGGCCCCTGCCTATACTCGGCAACAGTTGGCGATTCGCTATAGGCAAGAACCCATGGAGAACCCGCGCTTTGGACGTTTCGCTCTGGTTCCTGAGAGCTTTAGCAGGCGCCGGGGGAGCGGCTAAAGTGGCAAAACTGTTTGGACATCCCGATTTGGTGTTTCCGTTTTGTGCAGAGGAAACAGCAAGAATTTACAGGCGGGAAGACGTGATGCCACACAGAGCAAAAGCGCCTTGCCTCAGCCATTACAAACAAGATTTAAGAAAGGATTTCTTCGGGAACGAGCCTGGACTGATTGGAGTGTAAGGGATTAAATACCTTAGTGTTAAGATGTTAAAGTTTTTAATTAAGTTATACGTGTTCTATGTTCGGTATATTTTCTGCAGACATGGTGAGCCGTGGTCTACATTTAGATCGAAAGTATCTAAAGCATTGATAGCTCCGGAGGCAGCAAGGGCCGCGGTTCCCGATTTAGAATATGTGACCGACGATTTTGTGAACAGGTATGTCGTAGGTATCAAGTCTTGTTCTTTATCTCAAAAAAGCGATTTTTTTTTTATTGTCTGAGCTATTCTCGTAATGTTATTTTGGAAAGAAAACATGAATGTGATAAATCACTGTCATCATAATTGAACTATAGTGTCTACATCACGATGTGTACCATCAGTGTAGGTTTTTAACGAACAGTTTTAGAGAACTATTTATTTGTCAGATTGCAAAGTTTGTGTAAACACTAGAATTAACAAGTAACCTATTCTAGTTATAATAACTGTGCATTTAATTAGTGCAATAATTACAAAAATATCTTTAAGAACTCATTTTCATAAAAGGCTCGGCGTAAACGCATGTGGCAATTTTGTGGTCTAGTACATCGTTTTGCCTCTAGTGATCTGAGTGTGGAATCTCAGTTTAATGACCACATCCCGTTTTTAACAACGGCGCGCGGCGTCTGCGCATTTGTTTTGAGCGACGGCTACTGACTCATTGTGAACAACAAACCTTATTCAATGAGAAACGTTACGTTTCGTTTGAGTGACTTTGACGCGGAATATTTAACGCTTAGACGAATTTTATTGAGAAACACAATTTACATATATGGGCTTTCAATGAATTAGGTTGTGATTAGCAGCTAGGCTACGAGAGAATTGAGGTAAAGCAATTTAAATTAAGCACGACGAACTTTAAATATTAGTCGACACTACATTTTTCAATTTTTCTTTACAGAATGGAATGCATTCTCGACAATAATCGTGAGCTGCCGAAAGATTTTCTCACGGAACTCTACAAATGGGCCCTTGAGTGTAAGTGCTACTTGACGAGCGGCGCCGCGTTCTGTGAACTCTATTGTGCTTTTCCGCATAAACTTGTTCCAAGTGGTAATTTAACGCCTAAAGAAAACACTCCTCTTTGTTCTAGCTGTGGGTGCTTGGGCGCTCGGGACAAGATTGGGATGTCTCAGAGATAACGATGTGGAAGCAAAAGAAATAATTAGATGCATCCACGGATTCTTTCATAGTGTTCCTGTATTGGAACTCTCAGCACCATTATGGCGAATATACTCAACAACTGCCTACAAAACATATATCGAAGCTCTCGACGCCTTTCGGTCACTCTGTTTAAAAAGATTGACTGATAAAGGTATATGCTCACAAATAGCAAAAGCTTCTGGTGAAAAGGTTGCAACAATATTGGCTTTGGATCTACTACTAGTCGGTGTGGACACTACAGCGGCTGCTGCAGCGAGTACTATGTATTTATTGGCCAATAATGAAAGAGCAAAGAGAAAATTACAAATAGAACTCGACAAAAATCTTAAAAGAGGCAGAGGAATGACCAGCAAGGATTTGGACAGGCTGCCTTATCTTAAAGCTTGTATAAAGGAATCATTAAGGTACGCTTAAACTCAAAAAGAAAATACCCACTATCATCCAAGAACACTTCTTTCAGAAATTTTAAACCCTAATATCGACCCCTCCTTAATATCGTCTAACGGGCGGCTATTTACGTACGCGAGAGTATCTCACGGTGGCAGTTAGCACAATATTGTCATTACAAGGCTAATGGCTAATGTTATTGGAGGAGCAGCAAACATTGCCGGGTCCCGATACCGTCTATCCTTAGGCTACGCGTGGCATCATCACCGTACTAAATATTAAACTTCGATACAGACATAAAGCAAGCAAGAACCGTTCAAAGGTGATAATTTGTCCTTTGTTGGCTTGTTAGTCATCATCCTGATAGTTTGCGGTTTCACCAGCCTACGTAAATATCTCATGAGTATATTTTTATGAGAATAATTTCCTTCCTTTCTGACTATCTCATCCTAGTTAAAAAATGTAAGAATAAGTTCCTTTAACTGTAGAGACAGCTGTGTTGCTGGGGAGTTTGTTGCGCCACTTCTTCCCAGCTAAAGACCTAGGAAGTGTTGAATGAAGGGCGGACTTTTTGGGGGACTGTCTTATGTCATTTTGATTTGATTTGAAGTTTCATCCATGACATTTTGTAGTGAAAGACTTAATAATAATGATCGAGCCAGTTTCAATGTCATTTACAGTAATAAGAGGTTTTCCTCGTAGCACGAGTACAGTAACCTCCAATGAACCTATAGGATAAAAACTTGATACAACTGTATCGTCTTATTGTAACGTGACCAATGATGGTCAGCGTCAGATTACATTTGCACCTGAGTCGCTCTTAGGACCTCAGTCCGCAAAATGAAACAATACTAGTGCTTATAGCACGTTATGTAAATAATATACTTGCAGTACAGGTCCGCATGCCCCGATAAATGCGAAGAATTCGAAATTGACATGTGGGTGACGGGTTTTATAATGTTGTTAATGATGCTCATATGAGCTGGAATTTGTTGAACGTAATCAAACCGCTTAAAAAGTTACTTTTTCAGCTTTTCATATAAATTCGCTTTTTTACTACATTAAAATGTTAATCGGTCAGGTAAATCCACTGTCAGTACCATTTTGGAAGGCAAAAAGCAAGTGTTCCCATTACAGTCACACTTTCTTTGAATATGAAATTACTAAATTAAACTCGAGTGAGGTCATAAACCCTGGTACCCTGAACAGGAAAAGTGTAAAAATGTTTATTTAGTAAATTAGTTTATTTTACATTTCATGTCAATGTGCGTATCTTAATATTGTTTTGTATATTATTACAGAATCAAACCAGTGATTTTGGGGAACGGAAGATGCATTCAGTCAGATGCAGTGATATCTGGATATGAAGTACCTAAAGGGGTAAGTATAAAACCTTAATGATGTATTTAACAGAGCAAAGCTCAAAAGCGTAATTGCGTAACACAATAAAAGTAGGAATGGCTTTCATTTTGACAGCTGTTCAACCAATATTCATTGCGTTATTTACATTGTTGAGCAGACAAATTCGAAATATGAAGCAATGGATTATCAATATCCTTCAGAATGATTCAGATTGTAATCGATAGTGTGTTACGCAATTAGGGTGCAGGACATTCACTTTGAATGAGGAAATTCATATCTAAGTACTTATTTTAGACATATTTATTCACAAAATTCCTTTTTTCTATTCCAGTCGCACATAGTTTTCCCGCATTACATCCTATCTAACGAGGAACGATACTTCCCGTCACCAAAGGAGTACGTTCCCGAGCGATGGTTACGAGACAACGAAGTTTGGGAGCCAACGGAAAAACCCGAAGGATCGATAGTTGTTGGTGAAAATTCGGGATGCCCGTACAATCGGGCGATGGAGGTGTGTCGCAAGCAAAAGGAAGTAGGGATTCACCCGTTCGCATCGCTTCCGTTCGGCTTCGGCCGACGAATGTGTATCGGGAAGAGATTCGCCGAAGCAGAGTTGCAACTCTTGCTGGCTAAGGTGAGTTTGACTTGACTGTAATTTTGTTTTCTTAAATGAGGGCACATACATTTTATTGTAGGTTACGAAATGGGAAAACTGTAGAGTAGAAAAAAGTAACAAAATAATGTGCAAGGCAACATTCTCTGAAAATCTTAACATTGTGGTTCGTTGGTCGTTCGATACTTTATGTGCAGATATCTTAAGCCTAATTATTTGTTCCCAGACATTCCACAAATACGACGTATCGTGGCACTACGGAGAACTAACCTACAGCGTGACGCCGACGTACGTGCCAAACGAACCGTTGCAGTTCGCACTCCACAAGAGAAACGGCAACCACACCAGCCTGTAATCTTCTATGTTAAATATGTATTTAATGTTCGTAAGACGTAGAATTAACTGCCATAGATTTTTTACTAAGTTGGATTTAGGTCGTTTGTTTTGTACGGTTTTGTAATATATAATGCTAAGTGTAACTAACTATTTATACTACATACTAAATTAAATGACTAACTAACATACTGTAGAAGTAAATACAAAAACAAAGGTCACTTAGGCGTCGAAGTACTCGTCCGCATCGCTGTCATCCGGAAACTTGCCCAGAAGACTGGCAGCATTGCCACGTTGAATGGCAATGCTAATTCTTTGGCCAAAGAACGACCCACCAGCCCTCTGGTCAGAGCGTTTCGACCTCAAACAGCTCAAAGCTGTAGTTACCCATAAGGCTACAGTATTTGCGCCGCTTGAGGGTCTCAGCAGCCGTAGCAGCGGCGCCAGCACAGCCCGCCGTGCTAGGAACATGAGATGACGCAAGGGTATCGCGACACACGTTGCGTCCCACACCAGAGGCCTACCAACCTTCCAAGGCAACAACGTCATGCCATCGTATCTCTTGCTAAGTTAGATTTATTTGACTTTTCAAAATATAAAGTCAGTTATTTGAGGGTGTATTGTATTATTTAAAAGATCCTGTCGTTTCTGCTAAGAAAGAAAAAAGTAAGGTAAAATAAAAGAATAAAGCAAGTTAACAGGCTCTCCAGCCTTACTTTCTTTTTCTAAATATGAACAACTCATGAACCATCTTGGTTACCCAGTTATCATTCCTCACAAATGTGCAAACAAAATCGCACATTTCTTGTATTAATCGAAATCAAAAGTCATTTATTCAAATTAGGCTGAGAGTCAGCACTTTTTGGACGTCAAAATTACGACAGTCACCCAAAACGCTCGCCGTTCACCAATCCAAGCCGTTTAGCTGGGAAGAAAAAGTGCCGCACAAGACTCCCCAGCAACACATATGTCTCTTACAACTTTATTATATACAATTTGCACATAAGCAAAGCGTGTACTCACTATTTGGCGGAGTCGTTGAGCTGGTACTCGTTGGAGCGGCCGAAGCACTCCTGAACTCCGGCGTCCGCCCAAAGCCTCTTCATCGCCGCCAGCAACTCCTCGCTGAACGGCTCCGTGTCTTCCATCCGTTGGATCACGTCAAACACCATCTTGCCATCGCTCTGCAACAGATAAATACTATAAGTTTTCCACAATCTTGATTTTTCCCGGTAGGCAGCGGTGAAGTACAAACTACAGAAACGTTTCGTCTATAATATTACAGCTTATTGCCATTAATTGGGCACAAATTCAGACTCGTTGCTGTTACTAAGAATTTTCTGATGGAAAGGCCCAATAAAACTGCCCATAACCGAGAATCGAAGAAAATGTTTGAATCGTGAAAAATGTAAAAACTAAATCGTCATAATAAAAGATGGTTCTTAGTTTCGCCGGGTGGGTGTAATAAACCAATTCTTAAAAGAAAAGAAGGTCAACACTACACTACAGCAAAGAGGTTGGCAGCGTAGCCAACACTTTCCCCGCTACCGACATCTATCATTCGCAAATTCTGTTTTGTCTACACATAAGTGCCAATGTACCACGGCAGTGAATGGTACGGGACAAGGGGCATTGCCACCGGGTAAAAACCACTACTGGTGCTTTGCCAGGGTGCATTAAAATGTTCCGCGCTGCCACTTTGCTGACTGGCTTTACCACAGCTTGAGCTATTCTCATTAGTTCGTGGTGAGACCAATGAAGAAGACATTTTCTCCCACATCCCAACATTCAGTAGTTTTCGTAAGGTTTAAAGTAATTAAAGGCTATTCTTGAAAGACAATATGGCAATTATGACATCCTTGACCAATATTAGAAATTGTATTCTAGTACTTTGTTTCTTGATGGACTAGTGCCGGCGACCGAACTAACTATTGATTCGTTATAATAAGGTAGGTATCATCCAATTTAGTATCTACCTAATTTATGAATGAAGCAATTACCAGATACCGATATAAACCTCAATGGTAGAGACTTGTCATTAAGTTTTACTTGTGAACTCCATGAAGAATTAAAGACGCGTTTTGGATATCGTTTCACTCTACCAGACAGTGCCTAAATGGTGAATTCTAATGGTCAGACGTTTTTTCACGGTTATTCCTATGTTTGATGGAACCTGATGGAGAGGTTATACCTACTACTTCAATGCAAAATATAGGCTTACGCATAATAATCGCTCCATGAACAGAAATATATAATTAATAGCAACATATGGAATTGGGGATCCCAAAAATCCCAATATTTAAGTAGTTATTACAATAATTATGTAATTATTTTTTGGATAGCTAGCCTAAGTGCTGTACAAAGTGCAATTTCTCTCGAAATATTTATTTTAATACCTTTAGGTACAACAGTGAGACCAGGAGAAGTGTGGATCTTGAATGAATCTTAGAGGGGTGAAAATTTCAAGTAATTTGTGTAAGCTGTATCGACAAGTATGTCGGAAATGTGAACAAAAATGCATTGATGGTAGTGATTAAGTAATAACGACTTAATGGTTCATACATAACTCATTACTCCATTAGGGCAGTGATGACCTATTTAATACAGTTAGACACGTCTTATTTGTAGACAAGGAAGGACGATAAGTGAGCTCTCAAAATCATAAGCTAACATGAATACTTATAAAGATATTAAAACATATCAGGTGTCGTGAAAATGTCAACGCAGGGGCTCAGAATCATGTGATTCTGAAACCCTGGGTTGAAATTTTTTGTCGGTTTTTAAAAAGAAAAGATGCAGTTCTATATATTTTAACCCCATAGGTAATGCGCTTTTCTATGAAACAGCTGGTTTTTTTTTATATCCACCGAAAAATGTCTACGCTAAGGGATCTAGATTTCAAGAATCATGTGCTGAATTATATCATTCCATTATTTGCAATTCTATTTGAAGACCAAGAAAGAAGAATCACTTACACAATCATACAGCACATTCCAAAATGAATACTTTAATAACAAAAATATGAAAATGGTCAGTTATTTCTGTACACCCAGCCTACCTCACCTGTAGCCAATTTGTAACCTTTATTTCATGGTCACTGTTACAAGTTCCTAACATGCAACAACAACCATTGCCTAATTTTAAAAGCCATAAACAAAATCATAAAGAACGATTAGTCATAATAATTCGTGTTGAAGAGCAATATCGTCTCAATTGGAGTTGAGTGACCCAGCATCTTCGACATACGCTAATCCGATTAGTAATCCATTTAGCAAACTCGTCTCGGAGAACCGTACGCTTTCGTTACGCAATCCGCTAACCGCCAAGTTAAAGAATTCTGACTAACTCTGACTAATGAGTAATGAGAATATCCAAAATGATCATGTGTTTAGTCTTCGTCTAAAAGTTTCACCAGTTTGTTGAAGACGAAACTGCAATGCATCATAAATACTCATACTTTATGTAGCGGAGACAAGTCCAGTGTTCTGGGTATTATAAAAGTTTATACTAGCGGCACTGCGGCATGAAATGCCATGCTATGAAATAAATAACTCGTACACCAGGCTTGTGCTTTTGCTGGTTGCAGAGGTTTCTGTGAAATATGTTCTAATTATGACGGGTGTTGCGGGTTGCGGGGCGCATGCGCGGTGACGGGAAGCTCGCCGCGCCATTCACAACCCCTCCTAGGAATAACCCGCCACCGCCACCCTTGTTGCTTACACATTGCATATTCATTTAAACATCGACGTCCATTAGCTCGTTACCTAGGCTGGCATTAAAGCATTGCTTCTTTGCAAAGCACAATACAGCGTTAAAATTGTGATGATTAACTCAACTTTTTTTTTTCTTTATCTTGACTGTTACTTCGATTGAGACCAAGATTAGGTTTTGAGAAATGATTCCATCTCAAAATTTGTAAAATTCCATGAGTATTTTGTCATGTCTTCCGTTACTAACAGGTACCGACCGGCAAAATCGACAGTACAGTTTTGTCTATTAAAACGTCAACTGTGGCATCTTTACTTTCCTTAAGCAACTTTACCCACGAGTAATGTACTTATAGGTATACCTCTCGATTATTAAAAATCTGTTGCCGCCATATAATATCAAAGCGAAACAATAGTATATAAATAATTTTTATAATCGATTTAATCGACAGATATTTAAGTATGTACAGACGCCAGCACATCAAGCTACCCGAAACTGTCAGATTTTCCCAATCAACTTTGGACCTTATACTATAGCGATAAAGTTGAAAATCTATTAAAGAAATCTGACAGATTGTAGTAGCTTGATGTGCTGGCGTCTGTACATACAGTATTCATGGGTAATGTTGCTCATGGAAAGCAAAGATGCCACAGTTGACGGTACGAGAAGAGGTACATCCAAAGAAAGATCACAATACTGAACCCGTTCGCTATGTAACCATAGAACATCGTCTAAACATAGGAAACAATGCTGAGACAACCCTCATGCGATTCATTGTGCGTGTACTTAGGTTTTGTTTCAACATGTTTGCGCCGGATAGGGCTGTCACGTCCACTGCTTTCATGTCCCTCACTGTGATAAAGAGATAGGTGCACGAGGTAACATAAGACAGTGTCATTTGCACACTAGCGACTCAGCTTACGATGCATACAATATGCAAAACTAATGGGGGCCGGTAGAGGGCATGTCTCATTAGGGGAATACAAGGAAGGGGATCGATCTCCGGACATTGCGTGATCTGTGGAAAATAAAACCTGCGTGTTAAAGCTGAAGTACTTACGATTCGTACTGTAATCTAGTTTGTATAATCACTACTTGAGAAGGAAATTACAGATATTTTTAATTGCTCGCAGTCTCATGGATTTTAAAGATCCGTTTACGACCTGCCCATGTCAAATGGTACGTGCGTCACATCTCGTGACGAGTGAATTAATTACAGTTTTCAGGGCAGCCTCTCGTTCGCTGTGTAACCGATGACGTTGACAAGAACGACTCTTCAACAGGTCGGAACGGAACTGAGATACCTTATCTGACTGACATTCCGAACAGGTACTCTTGATGATAACACTGGCCAATGTATCCCTTTCAGATTTCATTGTAGTTGTTCGTTGGTTGCTAATAGAATCGTGCACTATCGCAAATATGACATTGCTACCTTATCTGTTTTACCGTAAATTATTCAGTTTGCAATATCTCGTTAAAACGTTAGCACAATAACCAGGTTTACGAATTATCTTAGCCTTATCTAAAGTGGTAAATTGATTAATGTTTTATTGGTAAATTGCACTAACAACACTGCAATGTCATGTATTGTATTCGACAATCCTGCACTTAAGAAACCAATTTATCTCAAAGATAACCTTGGCGAATGTCTCCTTGTATTTACAAGTCAATAAAAGTTGTAAATAACTGCTTCAATAAAACTGAAAGCTTTACAATAATGGTAATATTTGTTTTCGAGCAATATTCATAGCAAACAAATAATGCAATAAGCTGTTGTGCAGAGTGAAGCCGGGCTCGGGCGGCCGGCATGCAGCGAGCCACTCTCATGAATAACGAATACCCAATATTGATCTCCATGAGAGAACGTTTCACAGAATCGAACAAGTCCTGGGAAAATGCAGATGCAATTTTCGTTTATTCGTGGAAGCCTTTCACCTGTAAATGATGTAGAGCTATATACTATAGCTACAATAGTTTAGGAATTTTTATCATTCGTTCGATATTCTCAATTATCATCATTTTAGAATTGTGAATGTAATTTTTATCATTCGTTCGATATTCTCAATTATCATCATTTTAGAATTGTGAATCCCGCATCAGGTTGAACGATATAATATAAACATACAATTTAAGCTACAGCGTTCAGCATTAAAAGGAATGTATGCCACATTGGTTACTATGCAATAAGTATCATAACACTCCAGCCTCTCCCACAAATTGCTTCGTAATCAGCATTAGCGGCAAACGGAAGCCCCAAAGCACTTATTCCCGATGTAAATTTCGATGCAATCGACATTATTTTTACTGACGATCGCCCATTATTTATAGAATACAGCCAACACGTAATCGACGCAGTTTATCGTTTACGCAACGAATACTCGCTTTGATTTTCGATTTTAGTAAACTAATGAGTACTGTACGATTGATATCTTCGAATAAATATTTCAATTTGGTCGGTATACTCATCACTGTGATCATATTGAGTGTTTTGTGGGGGATTTTTATTCATTTTGATGCCCTAGCAGAACGCACGCCAGAAGTTGCTTATGCTGGGATCAGCTGAAAGATGTCAAACAAGAACATCTTAATTTAGGACCTACTCAAGGTCTACAGGAGCTTAGAATCTATTGCTTCTTGCTATTCTTCCGAAATCATAGGAGATAGTATCGTAATCATAGCCTTTACCACTTTTACAGGAGACTATTTTTGTAGAATACTATATTTTGGCATATCAATGGGGCAATATGGTCTGCTCCATTCGATAGTAATTTGAAGATACGAAGTCAACGCCAATGTCAGAAAATGAGTATAGCTTACCTCTCGGTCCTTATTGCCGTAGGTGATGCCCAGGTTGGGCATAGCACGCAAGATGGCGACGAGCGACTGAATCGTGTTGCTGTACACCACCGGCCGGTACTGTTTGAAGTCTTCATTTGTAAAGCCACTTTCGTGGATAATTCTGTTGGGTGAGAAAGTAATGTTTAGTAAGTTAGGTCTGTACAAGAACCTGTAAACTGAATATTTGATAATATTGTCTACTACCCCATTCTCCAATGTATTACTATTACAAAAGATAATCAGCTTAGTCTTTAGTCTACACCATAGGTTCTATACATTAATTGGCCCACCGCCTTTTGCCAGTTTGAGATTATTATTTTTTTCTAGAGACCCCCAATTTTTACTTACATCTGTCGTGGATCTGAAACCGCTATTGCCATGATTATATTCAAGCATGTAATATTATACAGTCGTATCGTAAGACAGGATATATAATTTCCTACTGCCCCTCTGAAAGTCTCAAACGCCCAAGAGGGGGCGTTATCGCCCACGTTGAGAACCTATGGTCTAGTGTTCAGAAGTACATGATTATTACATGAAGATGTAAGGAAGGACCATTATCACAATTTGTATCTAGGTACATTAGTGTATGACACAGAACAAATAATTGGCTAAATTGAGGGAACGAGTTAATAAAAGGCGTAAACGTGTGTTAGTCATCGATCGCCTTGTGATTCATAGGTCCAATAGTGCGGTATTTTAACGAGATTGTTAAGTTCCAACCTCGGCCAATGGATTTCATGACATAGCCATTAATGTTACGGGAATTTACAAGAAATTAATAGTAAATTTGTAATGTATACATTTTCCATAATGCACTCATATTAAATTGTTGTTTAATGTTCGAACTGGTATGCTCCCTTTATAATCGAGTAGCTGCTAGATGTAGCGTCATGTTTGTTCGTCCTTACATTTGACTATTCTATTGACAAATTGGCAATAACATCAAAAGGACAGGTCATCATTCTAGCACTTCCATGTGAGGTTGCCGTAGCTATACTACGAGCTACAGCAAGTGCAGTTTGTAAGCGGAGCTCCTTGCAATCACTTCAGGAAGTAACATCGTAAAATCTATTGGAAGTACCGAAACTCTACACGGAGAGAAAAATATTAGAAAAATTTCTGTGCTGTCTCATAATCTGAGTGCATTTGAGTGGTAATGGAAAAATTACCATGCTAGCACAGTAAAAATTCTTATGCTGTACATTAAAATTTATTGGACAAATAGTGAATTTTTCCCAATCTCACTAAGAAAATTTTCAGTAGATGTCACTTGCACTCACTTTACAGTGACGAGCACAGTAATTTTTCTAAGAATTTTCTCTCCGTGATTGTGACAATGTAACTTACATTTTGCTCTACGGAAGTGACTAATTGAGATTTCTTTCATTTTTTTTTTTCAATTCAATTCTTGAAATATTCGTATTCATGTATAACTTAACTCCAACCAATCCTCAGCTTAATTACAAAATGATGCATTCGTATTGTCCAGCACCCTAATTGCGTAACACACTATTACCTACTCTCAATTTGAAAGCATATTGCTCATCCATTGCTCCATATGTTAGAAAGATGTGTCTGCTCTACCACGTAAATAACGCGATGAATGTTGTTGAACTGTCATAATGAAACCCATTGCTACTGATAGTGTGTTACGCGATTAACCTGCAGATCTGTCAGTATAAATTATTTAGTCGATCAGACATTCAAATTGCATGTACATAAATAAGTTATTAGGTGAGTCGAGCCTACCGTCCAGGCTCGACTCAATGACAAACAGGAATACAGCCAATTCGAAGAGCGAGATCAATGTGCCACTGAATATGGATTTCGCGAAACTGTCTTTTTTGTTGTTTTTATTTTTTACTCAATAACTCAACAGTCAATTTATTTTGGTCGACATTTTTGTAGCATTGAGCGAGTTTCTTTTATGTCTACTGAAACTTAATGGTTGCTTCTCTTTGAAATTACACTTATGCAGCCTTATCTGCAGCCGAAGGAGACAGAATTTAATATAAGTTTAGCTAGATTCTGATTCAGCTAACCTGGAGGGTTTATTAAATCAAAGAAGCTACAGTATCTATACAAATAAATAAAATTGAAGTGTCTCTTTGTAATGTCAAAATAACAGCTTTTTACTAAATGCATATGAATGTGTGTGTGTGCAAAAAATCTATTTTAAAAATTTGTGTCTTTCTATCTGTTTTTCACAAAATTGTTCCGTGCCCCAGAGTGAGAGTCTATGAAGTCGAAAAAGGGCGGTTCTTGAGTAATGGCAGAATTAGATGTCTATTATTAACTTATTCTAATGTTGGTTCTTGGTGCTAAAATCGACAAATTTCCATTTTTTTTTTAAATACTTTACACCTTGAGTATCGATAAAATACATAATTTGATTTCGAGCGTCTGGCGTTCCATAGATCTGTAGCATCCGGGACTCGGATGACGTCACCGACGGCATGGTGTGGTGCAAACACCCACAAAACATTGATGTCATCAACATTAGCGCAGGTTATCGTAGAGCAATATCGTCGATTGTGCTCATTATGACTTGGCCATGTTCATTGACAACTGCGAGATTTGTTGATATTAGGAATAGTACCTAAACAGATTGATTAGATAACGACCAAAATTAATACTATTATCAACTACTTACTAGATACAGGGCTATTATTCTCATTTTCATAATAACGAATAGGAAAGTCCCTATATCAAGATCAAGTTGATTATGAATGAGACATAATATTTGAATCAGAAACCTGTTTGACACATATTAGGCATGTGCAATTATTACTGGCCATCATCATTTGGCAGGGCCATTAGCTTCATCGGTGTCGTTTGGTGACGTCACATAGTTTTATTCGTACGCGTTGATGACAGCTCGCAGCGTGACGTGAAGGCAAATATCTTTTAGTTTAAAAAGCAATCGTATCGTAAGACTGCTAAACAACGGAACATATCCACGTATTCGTTACAAAGGCATTTAGCGTCTGACGTAGGTGTATGTTCTAAAAATTATAACTATTCTGCAAGAACTAGGTGATGGGTGATAGTCTACATAAATATTTTACTAATGAAAGTTGCAAATTGTTTAAGCGTACAGAATTTTGGAACGATTTCTTAACAAACTAATACACAACGTTTATTGTGCTAGGACGAATTACTTGAAACCTCCGTAGAATATTGGGAAATTCAAACACGTAGATACTACTTAATATTGCGATACTGACATTCCCTACATTGCAACAAAATTTTTCATACAGCCGGTAATCTTTTATCTTCAAAATATAAAACGCTTGTTGACAAGTCGTAGATAGTATTTATAGGGAGATAGCAGACAATCCACCGATGTGTTACATCTCTTAACAATAATATTGATTAAGATAAATACGAATGAATGTGATTGATAACATTGAACGACACAGCATAACGTAGCGAAGTACGAAACACCTAGGATGGGTTGCGATGCAAAAATGAAAGACAAGACAGGAGGAATGCTGTTAGTTTTCAATAGAAGCTGTCTACCTTTTTTTGTATATTCTGACCTGAAAGGTATTATTACAAAAATACTAAATGGACATTACCAATTGTACAAACGAATACAATGATACAGACTGTGCCTTAGTAACACTTATTGGACACAATTTGTTGACTCTCTCGTCATACAATTTTGCACCAGCCCTATATATCGTCCAACCAGATAAGATAAAGTACGTAGTCGATTTTGAAATTAGTCAGGTTTAAAACTTGGGAAAGTCCTGTATAATGTGAGCATTGTGCGAATAGTGCGCTGCACAGGTCTTAACCGATTGTGTCGCAAACACCACGCTGCGGTCCATATCTCAAATAGCAGATGTTGGAGAGAAGACAGACAGGCGGAAGTGAGACTGGGCCACGAGGTTCATTTCTCGGAGTGCATACAAGGAGAGATGCGCAAAGATAGTCACTAACTGGACGACTAAGAGGAGGACATCGCATAAGATCTGGATAGGTTCGCAGAGCAGATGTGAAAGAAAATCGCAAAATATAGAAAGTTTTAGAAGGAGAAAGGGCAGGCCTCAACCATTACCGTAATTGCGTAACACTCTCAATTTGAATAATTTTGAAGCATATTGCTAATCCATTGCTCCATATGTTCGAAAAATGTGTCTGCGCAGCAACGTAAATAACGCAATGAATGTTGTTGGAACTGTCAAAATGAAATCCATTGCTATTGATGGTGTGTTACGCAATTACCCTGCAGCTGAGTGGGACACTCACAACGTAGGCTACGAAAAAATAGCTTTGAATACGAAATACTTTGTTTCTAGGATAGAGGAGGATGTTTTCAAAGTTTTCGTCATGTTTCCATATAATTTTCATGCGTACAACATGAAATTCTACCCGTTTTGTTCAGAATACTCAGCTAGGCAGAGGTGCTGGTGCTATTTGGCTGAGGAACGAAGTATTTGATAAAAAGCTAACATCGCTAGTCAACTGCCATAGATGTTACACGGTTAACTGCGTTGCTGTCTATAGAAAGGATTCAAAGATCCATTTCCTTTACCGACTGGGGCGACTTGCGAAAAGTGAGGAGCTGTGCCAAACCGCTTGGATGGGGCTAGCGTTAATCTGTTAGGTACGTGATTGTTTGCAAGTTCAACTTTATATCTCTGTAATATCTAGACATTAACTATCACATTATGGAGTCTTCAATGTTTCCTGAATAACTAATAACTTTCCAAATATTTCAGTTGACTATTCAAATAAAGTCTCTTACATTCTAATAACAAAGCAAAGAGGTGTTATACTTACTTCATTTGTTTGACTATAGTACTTTTGCCGGATTCACCAGCACCTGTAAACAAAAACACAAATGAAATACTATTCGTACACCACTCACAACACGTGTTGGAATTGTTTTAACATTATTTAATCATTCTACATTACAATTAATTGGACAAGTGGTTCTAGGCGACTGACATTGCATAAAACCTGCGATTCTTCAAAGCAGACATTTCTCGCCAAGCCACGTAATAAAACACGCGATGATATAAAAGCATTTAATTACCGCCTAAATGTAAACTGTTTCAGTCCACATTATGCACGTCTCCCTGAGTGAAAATAGCATGGAAAAGTAAATTAACAACGTTTACAGTGAACTGTACGCGGACTTACGAAGGGTCTACCACGCTGATCGATAAAGACTTCAGTGTTTGCAGCTCTGCGCATACTGAGCCTGCTTCGGGTTTTCCACGTAATTCCTAGAACACAATCGATAACCTACGTGTCTACGCTACGCAGAAAGGCTGCGCTTTGAACCATGTTTAATTGATTGTAATTACAAAATGTGGGCTTCCAAGCAAAAAGGGTCCAGGAGTGGGATATTGAGTTAAGACTAGATTCGGTATCTAGAATAGTTAATTGATAATAAGGATTAAAAAAAACATTCAAAAACGACGTTTTATATTGAAACTGAAAAAGCTTGATTTGAGAAAAGGCATTTTCAAAGATTGATTGAAAAAAAAACACTTCTACTTGCTTGTTACATAGATTTTGATTTATTATTGTAGATTGAGATACTCTTCATGGAATCATTACAAAATAAACAATCGAAATAAAGGATTGATACAGAGTTTAGTAAAAAGGTTCACTTGTCGGTATATAGTAAAACTGAGTAAATACGACAGCATAATGCAATAAAAAACTAAAATTAAGTATTCTTACTTTATATTTAGGAATTAACAAAATAACAAGACCAGATTTTTTTATAATAATTTGAACAGAACAATGATTATTTTGGCTATTTTGGCCAAAACTAAACACAAAAATTGTTCTAGCTGGGAATCTTACTTAGATCTAACTTACGTTTTGGACTAAAATAAATTCCTCCTCGTGCCTGATTCCTATGACCAACTTGTTACGAACATGTTAAATAAATAAATAAAATAGTTTTTGTCGAGTACTCTTTTCAGTTGTTTGTTACTGAACTGATGTTGTTGGCACGGAATTGTGATCTTTAGGAATGCTAGAGGAACTTGGTTCGTTAACATTTGGAATGGGTTACGGGCATAAAATATCTTTAGATTCTTTACTAACGAATTCAGGAATTTGATTATAAAGATACGATTTTCTTTCCTACGGGGCATTTTTCTGAAGGAAAACCGTATACCTTATTCGGGTTGAAAACCTTTGCTAGTTGGTTGACTGTTACTATTTTTTTCGTAACATGTGACCTCTATTATTTTCATTCGTCCAAAATGACAGAAATGCAGAAGTTGGTTAATGGTTACAGAATCAGGTTGAAAAAATTGCCCAGTCGTAAGTTTTCACACAAGTTTCTCCTTTCTTATTACCTGTAAAAACAGCTACTATTGATTTTGTTTTCGGACAAGCTTGAACAGCAGCGTCAATAACATTCTTTAAATTATTACATTCCCATTTCCTGAAACTTTTTTTGAATAGACCGAAATACATATCGGGAGCAAAACAATTGACACCACTGGTACTTTTTTACTAAACTTTTCTCTTAAAATGTCTGGTACTTGGAAACATCATATAAATTCATTTACTATATGAATTTGTACATAATTGAGCATTAATTAATAATCAATTAAAATCGCGAAATGCAATTCTTTCACCCAACTTTACATAAGTGCATATGTCTCGGAAACTAAATGCCGAGAACTGCCTTGCGATTCTGTTACCATCTCACCGTGAAAACTTGGGTGAAGTGAGCGTGGAGGGAGTCGTCAATATTGTCAATCCCTAGCATCAGCATGACTCACAGCTCACTCTAAGCTCACTTCACCTTAGTTATCACGGTGAGATTTTTCCAGAATCGACCGGCTGGATCCTTTTTGCTCGGACGCCCACAATTTATCTGTTAACGCTGAACAATGGTGATGACTCGATGACAAAATGTAATCAACCGTAGATTGTTAATGAATAGCAATAATTATCTCTCAAACATCTACATGTACTCTAATCAAACGAGTCCTATAAAATAATTATATAAGCGTAATTACTACAGACAATATTTATTTACGGTTATATCCTTCGTACCTAGATATTAATTGGCTAATAAAGTGACGAAATTATGTGGGTGTACTAAAACGAACCCTGTCAAATACAGGTTCTTAGTATCATGACCCCTGTTGGCTCTAATTGGCTCGCCAGCGCGAATGGCCGATCTCTGACCCCCGATATACACATTATCACTACACAAGTGCACTCCTGATTTCTACATTGCAATTTGTACAACCATTCATACCTTCGATGTGATGTCTAGGCTTAAATATAATACTCGTGTAACATTAGAGGATGTGACGCCTCGTATCATACAAGACAATGGATTCGTACGTCAAAATAAAAGGTATCATCGCAATTTTATATTCACAGTGGAAGAACTTTCACAATCAAGTGGATGGTAATCGCGTGCCAAGAAAGTATTCCCACGAACACCCAATATAATAACTTTTAAAACAGCGAATTTCATGTTGGATTATTCAGTTAATAGTGAATGCTTAAGAATTTGAACAGTTTAGTAGTTATCTCACGCAGATCAAACGGCCGGAGCAGGGAATAAACGGCATATTATTCCACTATAGTGGTTTTAGATCCTAATAGTGTTCTGTACCCGCGAGGATGATATAAGGCATGATTTTATTGTCTTTAGTTACATATATGTATATCGTTAACATAGAGCACTTTTTCGCATGAACCTGGCAGAACGTTTTATCGCGGCGTAAACCTCGATAAAAACATAATGTATCGAATCGAACTTCTGTATCGCTGGGGTGACAGGATGAGTAGACGTCGCCTCTGTGCCTTTTTGCGCTATCATCACGATAACATCGTCGCGTGCTCGAATGCCGCTTGGCTGATAAAATACCTGTCTGTAATGTCCGTTCGATCGCCTCTCCAATGTTAACCTGACAACATTTGCCTATTCACGAATAACTTACGATTCAAGAAGTTGTGTAGTACGTAGAAGAAGGAACTTCGTATTTCAAGTCTTAGCACCTATAATCTAATCCAAATGACATAATATTTAAAGGATTAAAGCGTTCGTTATCTTTTTAATAACATCGATATTGTCAGATTAGTACAACAGATTAGTATTAATTGCCTTACGAGTTCACATAACGATCGTATTAGAATGATTATGAGTACATCGCACAAAATCTACACGATCTTTACGCACGATGTGAAATTGTTACATTTGGAATTATTTCGGTAAAAAGGTAGGTGGAAAGCCTGGGCAATAAGTAGCGTTAAACGACGCTACGCACGTAATTTGGTGTATGCGTAATGGACGTAGTGGTGTTGTTTTAAATATTTTTTTTGTCAAATAACTTCGACAAGAACCCAAGCCTGAGCGCTACTTCAAATACCTACCTACGAATTCTAGTTTTTTTTATTTCGATTCAGTTGGTCACAGCATTGTTTTGAAAAAGTAACATTTTAAGTCAACACAATATTTGTTTATGAGAGAGCAGACCAAACTGAATAAAAAGGTGTGACTTAATGAATGACCCACATAAATGGTGACAAATGAGATTAATGACTTTACCTCAAGTGGATTTCAATTATTATCATTAAAACATGATCCGAAGGTCCCTCTCTTTTACATTCTAACTGAAACTTTGATTACTCAAGTCTGAGCTAAGATTAAATTACCTACCATGAATTTTTTCAAAGTAAGACATGTGAGGAGTGGCTCATTAAAGCAAAACGCCATTCATGGTCAGATATGCACGCACTGGCAGCCACGGCGGCGTGCCGTGACACCTCAATTAATTTCTAGCACAAGATACCTAGTTGACACAATTGTCACATATGATTGGTCACCTCACGCTCATTATGTGATTACATTTTTTTTTTTGTTTTGGTTTCATTTTCCTTGAAATATCTACACCAGAAAAGTTAAAAGGAAAAATCTTATTTTATCCTGGTTTGACATCAGACATTGAATGTCAATGGACGCTGAAAACATGACAGGGAATCTAAACTGGTTATATCTAGTTCGTTCTCAAAAAGGAGTTGGTATGGTTGGTAGGTACCAAGTGTTGTATTTTATTTGCATTTGACTTGTGAATTTTGCCCTGTTAGGATTTAATTATGTCTTGTAAAGACCAATATGAACCAATTACAATAGATAGGTATTGTGGTTTTGCATGGCATTTTAACAATACAAATCGAATGTAACAATGGCATGAATACACCATGGAATGAGTAAATGAGTTGTCATACTACAGTATAATAAGAAAATGAAACATAACATAACAAAACCAACCAAGAATTTTCACACAGCCGGGACTCAAGCTTCATTGAGAGGCAGTGGTATAGGTATAAAAAAATTACCAAGTAAAGATGATAATAATTATATCAGAATTTTCCAACCAATAGTGATGTCAAATGTTGAGATAGTGCAAATCAGGATCAAATGTCAAGAGCAAAAAATTATAATTCACATCACCCAGTCGTGTACCTGTAGTAGTAAAGTGTATGATGTGTCCATCTAATAAGTAATGTATATAACACTTATACTGGGTGTCCGGAAAGTCATGGATTACCTTTTACCTGCTGATGGGCCACATTGGGATCTACCAATAAAAAATAAATGACCATGGTAAAAGTCTTATGTTTTTCGAGTTTTTTATGTTTAATGAAATTTTGAAAAATCTCTACCTTTGATCAGTTTTTTCCATGCCATTTGTATGAATGAAAATTTTTTCGAGTACAGGTTTTTTATTTTATTCTTTTAAAATTTAAAATTTTCACCAAAAAAAAATTTACCTATTTTGGATCCGCCCTGGTGAAAAAAAAAAATTATTGTTAGGTCATTTTTTTTTTATTGGTAGATCTCAATGTGGCCCATCAGCAGGTAAAAGTTAATCCATGACTTTTCGGACACCCCGTATAAGAAACAGAAATTGTTGAGGATACCAACTGCCTACTTCATTATAGACATTAGAAAAACACAATGGTGACTCATTCTGAGTGTAAAATGACAAAGTAATTGACTTTGAATGGTGTGCATTATTCTATAATGTAGTTAAATGCTGGATAGTGCTAATGCCAATAGAAATGATCCCACAGGTTAATTTAACAGAATTATGTCTGGTCACATGTTTCTCACAAAACAGAGGAATGACCCATATTTAAGAAAGTATTTGAAGTCACATAATATAAAAGAAATTGACGACATACATTTTCAAACAACACTTCACAAATAGCACTGCTTGTGTCAATGCACTCACATTAATTAACAGTGTCAAGATCAAGGCAACTTGCTTTTGTAAAGCATTAAATGACATATTTAATTTCACTTTGAATTCAAACTCCATTTTAAATTACAGATGGATGTAAAGTGTAGATTCAAACGCTTTAAATATTATGTTATGACTCAATTGGCACTAAATGGTGAAATACAGTTTAATGACTGCAAATGTCAATAGGTATTTAACGTTTCCTAAAATAGATGGTAACTGAGATCATCCTAAAACATTTCTTGTACTGTTGTGCTACATTGAATACAAAAGAAAAATTCTTTAATATAAATTATTACCCACATTATTATAAATTTGTATCGATTGAGTTTTTTGTTCAGTTTCCTCTAGCGATTGTATTTAAATGTAAATAAGTATTGTGCCATTTAGTGTTGGACATGAATGACATTGTTCTGCTGAAATATTGGCAACCGTTCAACACACTGCCAACAGGTACTGTTTACAGTGATTAAAATTCTTTAAATACTAGTTGATTGTTTACTGACAACATTACATGTGGTTTTGTAATAACTACAAATTGTATGGCACTTAAGGGAATCGCCTCTTGGTTAGTATTGTAAAGCAATAAATATGTTTTATTTTAACTTGTGTAAGTGTAGGCTGCATGTCTAGTTTCCATTGTCAAGCTGATTTTCTTTTGTGTTTTATCATCCTGAAAATGTTATCTCATCAAGGTCATCTATGTAAATAGCAGGAAAACTACCAACTAGCACAATGGAGCAGTCTCCATTCCTAGTTATTGTGCTGGATGACTGTTACATTATTTCTCATTAAATATTGACATCATTAATGGGTGTGTGTTAAATTAATTTAGAGAACTGTTATTGTAATTCTCAAGCACTCTTCTCAGTGCTTGAGATTTATCATTCAGTGAAGCAGAGATAGTCATTTCTTCAAGATGCGCTGATGCCTCCATCTGCATTTGGGGTCTGCTGTCAATAATTTATTAATTTGACAGGAATATTTAATTTCAGCCAATGATGATAATGTGATGATATGATGTACTCTAGAAATGCATTTATTTAGCAGTGTTAAAACAAATACTACATTTGGCATATCTTACGAGATTTGACATGGTGGATTCAAATAAATATCAATCTCATTAGAATTAAAACGAATACCTAAAGGCAATTTTAAAATACGTCGCGTGGTACCTAAGTTTCGAAATACGATAAGGAAAACCCCTACTGAATTGCGGTTCACGACATTGAAACAAAAATCAACCATGATTAGCATAGAAATCACTACACAATGAGTTTATTCACATGTTTCCTAAATGTGAAACAAATAGGAACTTTCATTTGCGCACGGAACTACCGTACATACCGGCATAATGATTAGTTCCAAGTGAAAGCAACTAACCATTTCTACTCCTCGTTCAAAATCTGCAACAAGCTAATAGGATGCATGAAGAGTTAGTACGATATTCACAGGGGCATCTTCAAAGTCGGGATCTTTCAAGGGGACGCCCAAATTTCTGCAACAACCCCGAAACATGGGTGCGGCCACGGATCGCGACCAAATAATAGAGCTACACTGTACCTAATAAAAGCAACTTGATATCTTTGGAAGCCTGGATTCCGTCCTCTTTCAGGTTCCTCTCAATCTGTCGGCTGCGGGCTGCAGCCGCGCGCTCCTCGGCCGACTGGGCGCACCCCATGTCGGCAGCTGTCCCTGTTCCTTGGCCGGCGGCCGCCCCGACCCCTGAGCCGGGCGCGCTCTCACCGCTCCCTCTGCATGCGCTCCACACGCGTCCTGCCGCTCCGGCGAGACCGGAGCCACCCTACACAACGTTAGCACCCAACACAGTAACCTAACAGTACCACTTATCACTGTTCATACGACTCCGAAACACACAATCTTTAGATAAATGACCGCGACTCGATATTTTCCAGGGTTTTTTACTGCACGGAACACTAATAACACGCAACGACAATGCAAACTTTAATTGATTTTACAAATCCGTTTAAATACGAGATAATGGCGGCCGGATGACAAGCACCAACTCCGCTCCGTGACAGCGACCGCGCCCCGCTCGACTGACGTTCGGGTGCGTTCGGAAATCTTCGTTCGGACTCGCTCACACATGCGTGAAGGCACATTTACACGCGAAAGAGAACACGAGCAATGCGCTAAAATCAAAGATTTGTCAAAGACAATTTCTACTTTTTTTTTCAGCAAAAAAATGTGATGGCGCGCATTTTAAATAAAGGTCGTTGTAGTTTTTATACATCGCTCATCCAATAGAACAACGACGTAATTACGAAAATGTTTTTTTTAACAGTCCTTGAGTTTTCTCATGAAATTATTACAAATTATTATTGATAGTAAAGTAACATACATAAAAATATTAAATGTTTTAGCATAATCATGGGATTAAAAGTTTGAAATTGAAAATATGATATATCATATTTTCAATTTCAAACTTTTAAAACGTTCTCCTGAAAAATAGCTAAAATGTAATTACGTCATTGTTCTATTAGATGAGCGATATTTATTTGCTCGACTACATTTCATAAAAAATGTTTTGATCAATAATTATGGTAACTTTCAAGCTAATCTGACCGAGTATAATAAATATCAAGGATTTAAAAATATCACATGCTTAACGCATTTGTCTTAATATTTAAGTACAATACATAATATTCTAAATATTGCAACTATAACACCGAAGTTGTGATCAAAATTATAATACATTTGATTGACTGCATTTTCTTTTCTATAAAAATGTTTATAGTGGCTGTTAAAATAAAAACTTTCTTTCTACGTGTTTCAGATGGCGAGAGGGGCTCGCGGCTAAATAATAACAGCCTAACGGTCTGTCTAGCGTTGAAAAAAGCAGGGGAAATTCCCGTTTCTTTCCAATTCCGTTGTTTTTTTCAATGTTTCATTCGGTACTAAAACGTAAATTGATAAAACTATTTATACAACTGACAGCTAGAATACTAGATGCACAACAGGGGGGCGGAGTTAGAGCATAGAATATCCTAAGTTAAATGAAAAAAAAAACATGAAATATATACTGGCAAATTTTCTTGAACTTCCAAATGAAACATTGAAAAAAAAAACAACGGAATTGGAAAGAAACGGCAATTTTCCCTGCTTTTTTTAACGCTAGGTCAGTCCTTGGATAGGTACCCATGCGTTACATATCGAGACCCAACCGTACCTCGGAAAGCACGTCAAACCGTTGGTCCCTGCTGTCATTTGTAGATCTTTGACAGTCATTACGGGTAGTCCAAGCGGTAGTCAGAAGCCGGAAAGTCTGCCAACCAGTCTTACTAAGGGGTACCCAGTAACTGGGTTGTGGAGGTCAGACAGGCAGTCACTCCATGTAAAATACTGGTACCTATTCGGCTGCATACGGTTAGACTAGACGCCGACTCCAACACAGTCGGGAAAAGGCTAGGCAGAAGATGATCTTTCAGATGACAGTAGTCCGCTACGGAATCCTGCTTATTTTATTTTAGCTGTCGATATTTAGGTATAGTCAATGGAAACACTTAACATTTTTTTTAAACTCGCTTGCCCCTTCAGGGAATCTTACCGACATAATCGTCAAAAACCTCACCATGCCATTTTATGCTTATCGACAGGGCCATGTAAAGAAACATTGTGGTTTAAACAGTGTTTATTGATTTTATATACTGTATTATCAATATTATCATGCACTCGTACATACATGCAGTATGAACCTTTGTCCAAGGACAGTAGCGGCTATCATGTTCATCTGTGGCCTGTGGCTAGGCTGTTTACACTTTGGTTTCATGTTGAGGATTAACTAAGGAATAATTCATAAGGTCATAAGTTCTGAAAACCAGAATCTTGCCAGGCCCTGCTTGCTAGGGAGGGAGTACCTACCTATACAACGTGTAACGTTAAATGCGCAAAACCTCAGACACCCCAACTGACTTTTAATCAATTGACCTATTTCAGTGAGAAAATAAGTCATTAAAAAAATTGTAAAGGTTTTATGTGCTGTTTTAGTTTTACTGGCCATTCTGATCGTTTCTTGCGTCTGCGACGACGCTTTATCGAGGGAGGAGTCGTCACCGGACCGCTGCGCCGCGCTGACATTGGCTTGCTTGACCTATTAATAAATAGACACGGCAACGTTTGTAATGAAGATTCTTTGAAAAATGTGACCTATATTAAAAAGTGGTTCAATTAATTCTGCTCGTTATTCTGTTCAAACTATTTTCAGATTTTGCGCATTTCACGTTACACTTTGTATGTATTTATGGAAATGCAATTAACAGATACATATTGGTCATAAATAGGTAGGTAAAAACCTCAAAATATGTTAATATCAAATTATTTTCTAGCATAATCTTTGTTTAGATAATAAGCTGAGCTCCTTATTTACTATGTTACATGGTTTTCGAATGTCAAGTACTACTAGGAACTTAAATATTATAATAGCTTCACAAAAACTTAAAAAGAGAGCTAAATAATCTGGAAGTAGGTAACAGAAAAACTATAGGCAATATTATGTCCATAGGTACCTACAGTCACAAGAATATAATCAGTGACTGGGTGGTGGAGGTCAGATAGGCAGTCGCTCCATGTAAAATACTGGTATTCAGCTGCATCCGGTCAGACTGGAAGCTGACCCTTGGGGCTCTTTCCCACGGCAAAATCCCGTTTTTTGCAGGTACGGTTTTTTGCATGATCCTGTTTAGTAGTGTACGTGTTTAAATATACATATTCACACAAGCATCCTGTGTGCAGTACCCGGAAAACAGGATGCTTGTGTGAATATGTATATAATACGTGAATAAATTTTAATACAAAAGAGTTTTTCTCGTGAAATAAAAATTGCGACTTAGACAAAAGACCTATTTCATAATAGTATGGTTTCGAAAAATAATATGTACTACATTTATGTATTATATTTTCGTAGCACCATAAAATATCAATCAATACCTACTTTTATAGAGGAAGTGTATGTTGAATTTTGCATTTGTTATGGCGAATAGACGTAGGTTATCGAAACTCGGAGCATATGAGTAAAGAGCCCTGACCCTGACCAACTCTGGGGTCTGGCATATACGTTGCGCTAGAAAAAAGAAAAACCCCTAAAGCTTAGGGACCTCAGCAGACCTTGGAGGTTTAGGGTATCTGTTGCTAACGCTATGTTTCGTTTCGCTTGCTACGTGGTTTATGTTTTGGGAAGCATCATTTGTGTGTTCTTGTGAAAATTCTTTGCTTCAAGTTCAACTAGTCAAGTTTAGCTATGTTTTTAAACAGTTTGATGTGTTTACGCAATCAACTAGTAGCAGCATCATGAAGGTATCTCAGTCCGAAAACATGGGCTTTACGGTCCGCTTTATTTATTTATTTATTAAAACTTAATGCACAAGTAAAAAAAGTACTAAGGCGGACTTAATGCTTGAGGCATTTTCTACCAGTCAACCTTAGGGTGATGCAGAGACAAAATATGGTAGGTACATATAAACAAAATGAACTGTCTGGAGAAAAATTATCGGTAGAGGGGAAAACGAATCCAGCATATCAGCGTTGTGATTTTACGGCCAACTTCTGACGGATATGTTCGCGTGCCTTCACTTTAAAAGATAACCGACTGGTTGCTTTCTGCGAGAATTGCCATCCACGAATCACCGTTACCTCATTATCATTCTCCCGATTCGCCTTTTAGGACATCACAAGTTCCTCAGCTCCTCTATAGGAAAGACTACTTGAAATGCAACAGGGTCTCCGAGCGAGCCTGACGTTACAATTATATCTAAGACATTACCTGTCTGCCACGTATTCTAAGACTGTCAGGCAACATGCATACTAATTAATAGGTAAGATATTATAGCCTAAAGGTATTAATATAAGAAAGAAGCAATATTTGTGTTGTTTGTAACACAAACCAACCGGCTGAATACGTAGGTATGTATGGTCCTGGCTCTTCATAAGCTAGTTCTAGTAAGATACAAATTGCGTAGGATATTCAGACTAGTGTTTGATATCTAGATCGCCAGGTCAGTTTTACTTAGGTGGAATGTTGTCAATACTATATTGAAAGTTATTGATGTGTTCTTATCTTGCTTCTAGTGTCAACCGGAAGAGCGCTGATTTCCTATTATGATTATCCATGCCTACTTATGTAACATTAAAGAAATTGTTGATTTGGATAGGTACCCAAATTGAGACCTCATAGTGCATTGAATAGTCATATCAGTGAGTCGAGTCTCCTCAAAAGATACTATACAAAAAGCATAATATACCTAATAAAGCCAATGCATTTATCTACATTCCCGAAACGAAGAGTGCCGGTTCAGAAGTCTGAGTCAATAGTGCTCGAGCCGGCGGCAGCGTGCGCGCGCACCTGCTACCTAGACAGAGATAGAGGAAAGCTCCATTACCAAGGAGCAGCAGCTTGATATCCTTGGCTGCCTGGATGCCATCCTCCTTAAGATTCTTCTCGATCAGCTTGCTGCGCGCAATGGCAGCGCGCTCCTCGGCGGACGAGGCGCAGCCCATGGCGATGGCGCGCACGGCCTGGCTCGCTACGCGCGGCAGCGCCGTGCCCCTCGCATGCTCGCGGCCCGTCGTCGCGCGCACGTGGCGCCGCGCACGCGCGAGCGAGCGCACGCGTGCTCCGGGACAGGGGGACACGCACCACCACGAGACCGGGTCGGTCCGGCCTGACGCGCGAGCTGACGCGGCGAAGCTCGGGGGGCGAGCGGAGCGCTAGTGACGGGGCGAGGTGGCGTCGCGGCGTGAACCCGCGAACGAATGACGGATCGCGCAGGCCTGGAGCGGCGCGCGCACTGCGCAGGCTCCGTCCGTCCGCCGGCCGCTGCCCGCCCGGCACCTCCTCCCTCACGTACCTACTAACACCCTACGTCAAACCTACGCGACGCCTACACAATGACACAAAATGTACGGACTCCTAAACGTTTTAGGCCAAAACATTTAATACAACTTCCCGGGAGTTTTTCACTTTAAGTCTTATACCGATACCTAGCGTTAAACATTAGGCACTAGTACCTACCTAGGTAGGGTAGGGTAGGTTTAGGTAGGTAGGTACTATTTCCGGCCTTCTCAACAAAATAAAAGCATGAAAAAAATATACTACAAAGGAACGAACCTTGAATAATTCGGTTAGATATTGTAAGTATACGTCACCTATAAAGGTGCCTACTATTGCAAATTCATGCATACATAAAGGACAGGATGATGCGATAACACTTAGGAATCTCATACAATATTAGGAGTATGTACCTAAGACTCCTCGTTTAGAGTACTTCGTATATGTTATTTTCCACAAACGTTGGTCGAGTCAATAGCCACAGCATCCCTGGCAGTATTTTAATACGTCTCATTAATCCGACATATCGGTGCGGCGGTCTGCGCGTGATTGCTTTTTCTTATTCTAAACAAAGGATGTGAAATGAATAGATACAATCGCGTGTAGAAAATCGCAGTCATAAAATTATATATCTCGATAATTACCTGTGCTGAACGAGAAGTTAGTAATTTCTGGAAAAAATTGCAGCAAACTTAATTATTTCAACGTATAAAACTAAATACTCTCGAATGAAGTACATAGTTATGGCGCAATTACAGTTGGTCGTTCTCCCGAATTCGATTGCCATGGGAATCGGGCAAACGACAAAGTGTAAATGAACGGGGTCGAGTACGCCCGTCTTCGGACAATCTAGTCCAGCATTATGTTCTAGTGCAATGACCATTGTTGAAGGCGATACCAAAATAAATTGGGTGTTTTTTCGGAACCATTTATTTCACTATTACAGCATGTTTGGATTTGATTTTTAGTTATATGTTTATTGACTATTTGATTAAGACTGACTGAAGGAAAACGCAATTGCTTCAAATTTCCTCGATAGAATTTAATTCCGAAAAGACGTCTACTTTTTTATATTTTCTTCTGTAATTCTAAAATCCTAATTAATTTCATTGCAAAATTGCATTCAAAATATGCGTAATAGGTAATTGAAAACTGGCTGAACAAATTTTTGATACAAAGCTTAATTTATTTTTAAACAATTTTTATTTGGTTTGGCGCTTACGTTGTTTTATTTTGGTTCCAGCGGCTGTATCGCCTGTATCGGGTGCCTGAATTCGAGTAGTGTTTCGAGCACCCGAATACGAGCTAACGGCTAAGTATAATTGTGCCTTTAGACAACTTGTGAGCTAGACAGTCACATAGTGCAGTTACTTCATGTCTATTAATATGCCCTACACATAGGGGCTTGTAAAAAGTGCCTTTATAGGTCATCAATGAGCTATTAAACTGCCTAGTAGGTGCTTATTTAGAATTAATTGTCGACGCATTTGTTTTGTGAAAGTAAAATAGCTGTTAATTTTATTTGCATACCTTGCGTCTTTATGGAGTGCATGCTTTCTTACTAGAACTAAAAGAATGTTTGATCAACACTACAGGGTGTTGATCAAACATTCTTCTTGTCTTTTATACATTCCATAGAATAGTTACTGCTTCCGATCGGTTGCGAGGATCCTAAGTACGTCGTTGAGTATCTGGGGTTCGATTCCCAGCTATCCAAGCAAAAAATAGTTTGTTCGGCCTATTGACAGTTGTTCCAGGTCTAGGGTGGCTGGTTGAGTACATGAGAGATTTGTGTTTGTAAACACACCTGAGTTAGTTTCAAGAGAAATTCCTAATATGGGGCAGTTAAAAAAAAAAATTGATTCAAAACGGTGACCTTATTGACTATGTGACCAGTGACGACATTATAATAATATATTTAGATTGTGTAGTCTGTTCAAACTTGATTCAAATTAATATTATTTCAAGTTAAACAAATATCAACTTTATTTTAATGAAAATTAAGTTGATTTCAGAGTGACTAGCATAAGCTATTGAAAAAGTTATAAAAATGTTTGAAGTTGTAGCGTAAACTGAACTTTATGGTGTAGGATTTAAAGTTATTTTTTCATAAAGTCATACTTGTTTACATTTTTGGCAAATAAATCGCGAATACAGATTAGATAGGACAACATAATATCACGCCTGTATCCCCCGAAGGTATAAGCAGGGGTTTACCTATAGTACAGTATAACATTTCCTGGTCTACAATAAAGTACCTATACAATATTATTTTTAGTATACTGCAAACCTGAATATAGTTTGTTCAGAATAAGTAACTGAATCGATTCCAGTAATTTTTACACCATTTTATATTTTGCCCCAAAAATATTTAAAAATTGTAACAAGTTGGACACCGAGCGACATTAAGTACATATCCGCAATCATATGCGTACAACACAGGTCACAGCCAGTCGGCCGGCGGCGCGTGTTAAGTGGTAACCAACTTCTTGTACAGACAATCAGGTAACATAACAAGCTTATAACTTCGTGATTTTTCATAATACAGTTTTGAAATGTTGTAGATAGATTCTTTATATGAAAATACTAGACACGTGTTTCGGGTTTTCCATATACTAAAAATAATGTTGTACATATAAATATATGTATATAAATAATATTTATTTTGCCAGTTGTGTTTAGCTCCCATGTAATAGGAAGCGAGCCTATTGCCAACAACTGGGCACAAATCCAGAATCTCTCTCTCTAACTTAGTGGAAAACCCATTTAAAAAAAAAAGAAAATAAATAAAACGAAGATATGAAAGGGGGGTTTTGCATTATATTCCCAAAATAAATTAAAATATTCTGGGAATATAATGGAAAACCTCCAACTGAGCTGTATTACAGGAGAACATTCTGAAAGTAATGTAGATTGAAATACCTAAAAATAACAGAATAGAAAATGTTTATGTACAGACGCCAGCACATCAAGCTACTACAATCTGTCAAATTTCTTTAATAGATTTTCAACTTTATCGCTTAAGCATAAGGTTCAAAGTCTTGGGATAATTTGACAGTTTCGGGTAGCTTGATGTGCTGGCATCTGTAGGTGCTTACATTTTATGCAAATAATCATTTTCTATTATAATCTAGGTACTAATCCTTCAGTATCGCAGCTCATTGCACAAAATACAAATGGGATTGAAGTCATAGGATCGGGTGACTGGGGAGACAGACTTGCTCTCTACTAGTTGTTAGCAACTTAGCAACTCACTGGACTATGAATGGCAGAAATTGATATGAGTTTGTGTACTGTATATTGGCTAGTTATGAAACATTACTCTCATAATAATAATTGTTAACAAAACATAATGGTAATAAAACATTTCAACAAACTTAAAGAGACTTTTAATTCTATAATTCAAGTACACAGACTACATTAATATTCACTGAGACAATTTTTATTACATTTTAAATTAAATGTAAAGGGAGCCATCAGCAGGCCCCAAGTGATGGATCCCAATAAGTAAGGCATCCACAAGAGTCCAGACTCCCAGTCCTCCAAAACTGAACAATTTTCCTATCCCTTCTTGCCAGTGTCCGAGGTAGAACCGATCAGCACCAAATCCTCCAAGTGTTAGGGCGAGGATGACTGCAGTACCCCAGCGCGTGCCTGCAGTCCACGAACATCGGATCTTTTTCAGAAATCTGCGCTTTCCTAGGCACATCACATCATCAGATACTGTGCAGTTTGTCCTGCAAATGTAATTAAAAGTTATTTAACTTTAAGTAAGTAGGCATAAGGAAAATGTAATAATGTGATGTTTAATCACCAAAATACTTTGCAATTCTTTATTTAAAATTATGATTTC
The DNA here is from genome assembly GCA_949629135.1 of Eremobia ochroleuca. Taxonomy (NCBI): domain Eukaryota; kingdom Metazoa; phylum Arthropoda; class Insecta; order Lepidoptera; family Noctuidae; genus Eremobia; species Eremobia ochroleuca. The sequence continues at coordinate 7,534,498 of OX451401.1, read as the reverse complement.
AAATGTATTCTATGACAGCAGTATTGCAGTTTTTCTTACAAGTAATATTTCAGTGGTGAAGCCAGCGAATTGCAGTTTGCTTTCTGGTCGCAGCGATGTTCCCATTTCTCTGTCTGGTAACAAAACCTGCACATTGCTGTTCTGTTGAATGTTTTGGTACCCTGGAATATAATAAAGTAAGTATACTTTATTTTCGGAAACTTAAACACTTCAATTATCTTTCTAATGAAGTGGTGTTTACATTAAGTACTACTTACATTGCAAACAATTTTTGGTTTGACAGTACAGGAATAATTATAGAAGCCTCCATATCGACAATCTACGCTTCTATCGCAATTTATACAGGGATATTGCAATGAGGAGCACTCAGAAATGTCCTGGTCAACAGAAGGACAACTCTTTAAGTATTCTTCATTCTCACTGAAATTCACGCCTTTGTCACTCGAATCGTCCTTGATTTTGTTTTCTTTGCTTTGTATATCCATATTGTTGTTAGCTACGACACAAAATTGTATTGAAACAACAGAATAATAAAGTAAATTAATATTGACTTCATCATTGTTGCGGATCAACTTACCCATATCAGTAATGTGAATTGTATTAAATATAACTAATAAAACTAAAACTAAACAGTCTCTTATACTTATTCTTAGTGGCAAAGTTCTCGGCATCGTGAAATTTATACCATTTTACTAGTATTTCAATAATTATGAGCAAAGTAGGTAAGCTCAGTCTCACTGTAAAAACAACAATAATGTCTACTTGTCAAATTTGACACTAACACTGACAGTGACAGCAGGGTAGCTGATTGGTTATCACGAGTGCGACAAAGACGGAACTACGAATTTATGCTAAAGATATTAAAAAATGTGTTCTGAAACGCAACACGTCAATACACTTCACGCTTGCTATGGTAAGGACAACAGCAGAACAAATAGCAGTTGCACTGTACGTGATTAGTAAAACTTGGCAACAGTTTAACGAAGGCTTAACCGTCCCAAGAGTACGTTCACTATACTCACCACTCTGGTGAACCAGCGCCACGCCACCTAATGGGTTTTGTACGCCTAATTAGTTATTCACATAATAAGTGGTGATGCTTTATTCTTGATATCATTGCACATATTTGCACTTATAAATACAATTTAATATTGTATGACTCTGCAGCTTCCATCGGCATCTTTAGGTTTTTTTTTATCTATGCCTATGGTCATAAGGGCCATGCAGCTAGCGGGCGCGGTGGCAGCCCATGATTTTAGGGGTCACCTGACCCATGGTTACCCACCCGCCCGCCTCCCCGGCCCCGGATCTATCTAGCCAGGGCTCGACGCCAACTTGGGGGGGCGGCAAACCGCAACTTAGTGATAAATGATGAACGCAGCATTTATTATCGTTCTCTCCTCGTATTTAAATCGTTAAGTGATTAGCGTAGACATACGTAGCAGTTGAATTCTTCCAGGAACTCTTCGTTTTTTAAAGCACATGCTGCACTTTTATTTGACGAAATATAAAAGTCTAGGCACTAGGCAGTGGCGGATTAATACACATTTACCGTCAGTAGGTTATTCAAATTTTGCCGCTCCTTGTGACATCTACAATAATGTGTCGGTATCTAGATCATATATTTATAACCCAAAGATTTAGTTCAGATTGCAAAAGAAATAGTTTATGGGTATATTTCTGAACTAATCTAAGCTCAATCATGTAGGACTAATAAGGCGGTAAAACAAAATGATGCTGGCTCCCGATTTTCTGAGTTTATACAGGGTGACTTGTCATTTTACGTACTTATTCCTTTTAGGGTGTGATAGTGTGACCCATTTGCAACAATTAAGCACTGCATACAGCATAGGCGAAAATTCACGGGATTCAAGAACACCCATATTTCATGTATTTTTGAAAATTTCCCAGAATTCATCACTAAATATCAGTTTTATCTAAACTCTCAAATTGAATGGCCATCATTGCTGTTGGATATACAACGTGTAACGTTAAATGCGCAAAACCTCAGACTGATTTTTAATTCAATTGACCTATTTCACAGAGAAAATAAGTCATTAAAAAAATTGTAAAGGTTTATGTGCTGTTTTAGTTTTACTGGCCATTCTGATCGTTTCTTGCGTCTGCGACGACGCTTTACCGAGGGAGGAGTCGTCACCGGGCCGCTGCACCGCGCTGACATTGGCTTGCTTGAGCTATTAACCCGTGAGAAGGCGCGCTATGAGCAATTTGCTCACGCAAAAATCTAATTCAAAATTTTCTTGTCTTTCCCGTGCCACACCAATTCAAGCACTTAAGTACCTTCCTAAATATTCACCCCCTCTCCCCTGACGCAATTCTCGATCCGCTCAGTGGCGTTGCGACCGCGCAGCAAGGCGTTTGTGGAGGCCGTGTACCAACGTGCGGCAATTTGCTCATCACGCGCCCAGCAATTACTTTGCACCGAACATGTAAAATACATGTGTTCAGTGTGTTTCGAGAGGCACATTAGTGTAGATTTAATGGATGAATAACACTTTTTAGTTTTTGTTATGGAACAGTTTTTATTGTGATTTTTATGAAACGTGCCAAAAAATTAATTAATACTAGGTTGTTTTGTTATTTGCGTTAGAAGTTGTTATTATGTTTAATAGTTTTGATTAAAATACTTGTTTTCTTACTTACTAAACCTTGTGTTATTTATTTAAATACATTATAAGCCAATAAATATAGAAACACTAAAAATATAAACATTTATGATAGTGTGAGCAGTTTGCTCGCACGCGCCTACTCGTGTAAGAAAATTAGGCGCGCCTTCTCACGGGTTAATAAATAGACACGGCAACGTTTTTAATGAAGATTTTTTGAAAAATGTGACCTATATTAAAAAGTGGTTCAATTAATTCTGCTCGTTATTCTGATCAAACTATTTTCAGGTTTTGTGCATTTAACGTTACACGTTGTATACTTTAACATTAGGTCTTTACCTATGAAATTGCCGTTCTGCAGTACTGGCCATTTCAAATCAAAATAATTTTTGTTTGGCTAAGAATTCTAATTTAAAATTAATTTTATTTTAAAAACATGGAATTTTGTTTCCAAAAGTAGTCATCTGTGTCTGCATCAGGATGACTGGACCAAGAGAGATTTTGGAGGTTTGAGCAATACCAAGTTTTAGTACCTATTTGGTACTATTTGGTACCAGACATGAAATAATTTGTACCTCGCTAAAGAGGGAAATCTATTACGAGGAAAGTGGCCAGCCATTCTGACTTCAGAATGGCTGGACCAAGCCGGTTTCACCTAGTTGTAGGCGTTATAACTAGTTCATCTATTCGTTAAAATTTAGTACCTGATTGGTACAGACGCCAGCACATCAAGCTACTACAATCTGTCAGATTTCTTTAACAGATTTTCAACTTTAGCGCTAAAGCATAAGGTTCAAAGTTGATTGGGAAAAACTGACAGTTTCGGGTAGCTTGATGTGCTGGCGTCTGTACCTCAACATATGTTTTTCTCATATTTTTTCGATAAGCCAAAAAAGAGTTACCCCTAAAAGAAATTTTGCATGTAATTTGGAGCACTTTGATTTCACCTATTTGTAGGCGTTATAATTAGTTTAATCTTTCATTAAAATTTAGTACGTCGTCGTGGGAACCTCACCTCCAGACTTATTTTCTCTCTGAAATAGGTCAATTGAATTAAAAATCAGTTGGGGTGTCTGAGGTTTTGCGCATTTAACGTTACACGTTGTAGGTATAGTGTTAATTATTATTTTACGGTGGTATGGAACTCTTCGTGTGTGAGTTCAACTCGCACTTGCCCGGTTTTTTAAAGCCAGTACTTTACTTTAAAACGAAACTAAACATGTTTTTTTTTGACCTGTCAAGTAGAATCACAATAAGTACAAACAAAATGTATGCACACTGTTATTTATATGCAAAAAAATATTAATGTATCAGTCAACGAATATTTATGTGCGTTATGATTTATTTTCGGTCATTTTCTTTGTACAAAAATAAACATTACCCAAGTAGCACAGAAGCGCTGAATAGTAGCTGAATCACTGTTCACAATGAAATCTTCAGCTGAATAAACCTGCTGAATAAGAGCGTTAGAGGCGCCTACTCAGCTGATATAACTCTGATTTGGGCACAAATTAATCAGCTGTTAGCTGAATAATGTAGCTGGTTGCACTATATCAGCGTTATTTGAGCATTATTAAAGGTAACAGTCGCCCCAAGAGCTGAATAATGACTGATTATCAGGGTATGTGTTACCTTTTATACACCACAAGGGCTGAATAATAGAGTACTTGTTACCTATTTTTCAGCACAAAATACACTCCAGGATATTAGTAACTCTTTTATGGAGTTGACAATACACAAGTGGCAAAATTGTGAATGATTTTCACCCTACTACTTATTATTTTGATATGTTTTGTGTGAACCATATTGCAAAGTGTTTGTGGGAAATAGGCAAATGTTTATCGGTAAGTAAAACTTTGTTTTTCCTCCATGTGCATGAAATTCGAATGGGAAAGAGAGTTTATTGTCAAATACTATATAATTATAGACGAATATTTTCACGCGCTCTCAAAATATTACTGTTTACTTGAAAATTATAGTATAAAATAGGTTGATGATATTATTATAAAAAATTAAGTCTTTTTATTTTTCCATTGTAATTTGACAATAAGCTGTTTACGTATAAAATCATTACATTTTCATTCAAATTGTGTTGTTATTCTCGTTTACTAAACAACAACAAATTGTTATTATATTGTATACATAGGTTATAGAATCTAAAAAATGGCAGACAAGCAATGTGTACCGTATTAACCACAATCAAACGGCATGAGCTGTTTAAGTGTCCACTCGTGGTACATGAATCAGTAACGAGCTGTTACGAGTGGTTCTTGTATTACACAAGTCAGCTACAGATTCATGTAAAGCTTGATAGTGGGTAACATGTACGCAACTAACTGTAGGTAATCATCAGTGAACCGATAAACTCTGCAGGAATTTTAGGGATCCGTGGATCATCATCATCACATCATATTTTGGATTAGCGTATGTTAATCATGTACCTAGTAAGTATCAAAGTTTTCTCGACCAAAGTAGAAATAATTAGGAACTTTTTAAAAGCTCAGGCTTTTAAACAGTGTGGTCATTGTGAAATGAAAAAGATTAGATAAGGTACCTAAGTTCCTACAGTATGCGCGCGATCTAAGTGCAGTCAGAGTATGAGTCTATGGCGAACATTACACGATAGGTTTTGCTGTCAGTTTTGCCACAGTCAAAATTTTGATTGACGAAAAACCTACCGTATAATGCGATGATTGACGAAAATTGTATGCGATAAAATTCCGTCATTCAACCATCATTCATGATTGATGGAAATGATTGACGCTTGCATGATCGTGTATGTTCGCCTACGAGGTGAGGCGCGGGAGCATCCCCCCTCCTCGCCTTTGACACACCTCGCCTCGCTATCCTATCAGCCGACGCGACGTGTGACGGACCGCAGTCGGGTGTGTATCGCGGATTGAACTTATCGTTACTTTCATTCGTGCACAGACGTATTATTTCAAACGTAAACTAATTCCAGTTGGTTTCTTATTTAGTTTTATGCATGGAGCGTTGGGATGGGACAGTCCATACACAGTAGATAGGTAAAAAAGAAATTATGTACATTATACCTATTTAATTATCAATTGTTTTTCTTTTCAGAGAAATATTATGGCTTTTAAAATAGTACAGACGATCGAGTACGATGTACCTAAACTGACCATCGTTCCCACGCTATGGGAATCGAAAGGTCTTGATCTGATTGTCCGCTGGCCACCAAAAAATATCAAATTTGCATCTAAATTAATAAAAGACGGTCATTCTAGTCCAGGACCAGAATGGAACTCGTACAAATGTGTTTTTAAGAGAAATTTTATACCTACATACGAAGAGGCAGATAAGGAATTGCGTCGAATGGAACAAAATACGGATACCGACGACAATGCCCACTGCAGCGTGCCGGGAACATCAAATTCATATGCCGCTGATGACGAAATAAACTTTATTGTGAACTTTCTTCCAGAATCCTGAAAGTAAATACCATCCCGAAGCAATACTTCCATTTCATTAATAAAATCTTCTAAATAAGTATTTAAATTTTTCGGTTTCCCTATTCCAAAATAAATGCCAATAACAAATGGCCTGACACAAGGATTCTCGAAAACGTTGCAAAGTATAGGCCAAAACTCTTTTTTGGAACTTTTGAAGATTGGTAAACCATCCATGTTTATATTCAACGAAATTGTTTCAGGAGCATCTTCCCAACAAAGCAATATTTTTTGCAAATTTATTATTATTCCATTGTGCCAGTATTCACCTCCATCGATTATTTTTAAGGTGATTTGTCCGGGTGTACCTAAAATTGTCCTGGGGTCGTTAGGTAATGTACTTGGAATAAATTCATTGATAATTTTTGACAGATCTCTTAAAGCTGTGTGTGCAATATTTTTTTCAATGGCCCATTTTCTTATATTTTCTCGAATTTTTTCTTTTTTATCATAATTACTACATACACTGTCACTATCTGAACTTGCAGAATAGTTAGATCTATCTGCCCATCTATATTCATTGTCATTACTGTACAATACGTTACCACTATCTTTTAACATTCGCTGTATACTTGAAGAGTTTTGTCCATCTAAATCTGCAGATGTTTTTATACCAACATTTTCGAATACGGAACCCTCCCGTTCTAAAATTTCATTCACACTTGGACCATTATTCACAAAACGTGTAGCCTGTTCAATGTTCACTGTATCATCTGTATTTCTGTTCAGAATCCTCAAATATTCTGCATTAATTTTTCGGCGTATTCCGCCAGTCCTTTTTTTATATTTCCACATATCACAATATCTTAAACGACGCGATTAGCTATTTACATACGAAGCGCTGAATAAAGAAGTCTTCAAGGTCTTATTTAACGGCACTAGTAGATTAATTGTCAACGATAGTACAAGTATTCAGCTTTCACTGAGATTATGGGTAACATGTGAGCTAATATAGAGCAGTTTGCTTTAACTTAGCATCATATAATGTTCACCCATAGTGATCATGTAGGCTTTATAAGAGCTATTATACGATTGCGTGTAACAAGCTGATTAACATTACACAAGTTCCACTGTGTGCAGCAAAAGGCATTATATCTTTGTTATTTGAAGCCACAGAATAACTGATTACATTATAGTAGCTCACGTGATCTCTCTTAAAATGCAAGTTTTCTAATGGTACAGTTGTGGTCTTCAATTCAGAATATAGCTTAGTTAAAGTCCACAAAAATCCTTTAAATTGCTTAAAGCTGTATAATACTGAACTTGTTACCTATATTAACGCTGCAAGCGTTACAGTGTGGTCTCCGTGACGCATAATAACGTTCTTATTCAGGTGAAAGCTCACTTTTCACCTATTGCAGGTCGAGTGTACTGTAATAACTCTTCATAAGTGCTAAAGTTACCGATGTTACCTCTTGTGACATCTTATAATGCAGTTTTGTGCTACTTGGGTATTAATATGCAAAACTTCTTGTAGGTGTAACTTATTTTTGGCTTATCTAAAAAATCTAAGAAAAACATATGTGGAGGTTCCAACGAAGTACTAAATTTTAATGAAAGATAAACTAATTATAACGCCTACAACTAGGTGAAATCAAAGTGCTCCAAATTACATGCAAAATTTCTTTTAGAGGTAACTCTTTTTTGGCTTATCGAAAAAATATGAGAAAAACATATGTTGAGGTACCAATCAGGTACTAAATTTTAACGAATAGATGAACTAGTTATAACGCCTACAACTAGGTGAAACCGACTTGGTCCAGCCATTCTGAAGTCAGAATGGCTGGCCACTTTCCTCGTAATAGATTTCCCTCTTTAGCGAGGTACAAATTATTTGATGTCTGGTACCAAATAGGTACTAAAACTTGGTATTGCTCAAACCTCCAAAATCTCTCTTGGTCCAGTCATCCTGATGCAGACGTCATCTGTTTATTGATTAGTGTTACATTTTCATCGCATTTCAATCTTTTTCGTCATCATGGATACGTAAAAAATTCGAGTAATTATGGAATATGAGTAGGTACCGTCGTGGCAGCAACGCGGCACAAGCGGCACGCAACATCAACGACGTTTACGGAGCTAACACTACAAACCAGCGCACAACCTGTTATTGGTTTGCTCGCTTCCGTTTTGGAAATTTCGACCTGAAAAATGAACCTTGCGGTCGTCCGAAGATTGGTCGACAGTGACGAATTAAAGGCGATTGTGGAAGCTGATGATACACAATCTACGGCTGAATTAGCAGCAGCTTTCGACGTTAGCGTCAAAACGGCAAGGTGAAAAAGCTTGACAAATGGGTGCCCCACGAACTCAATGATCGCCAGCGCGAAGTACGCGTCGAGACGTGCCTTGCACTGCTCAACAGACACACAAATGAAGGAATTTTGAACCGCATTGTTACCTGCGATGAAAAATGGATTCTGTTTGATAACCGCAAGCGCTCAGCAAGTTGGTTGGATCCTGGTTCAGCATCTAAACAATGCCCTAAACGAAAACTTACCCCTAGAAAAGTGATGGTCACTGTTTGGTGGTCTAGCGCCGGTGTGATTCATCACAGTTTCTTACCAAACGGGGTGAGCATTACTGCAGATGTGTACTGTGAAGAACTGAACACAATGATGGAGAAGCTGGCACATCTCCAACCAGCATTGGTCAATCGCTCGTCTCCGCTGCTCCTGCACGACAACGCGCGACCTCATACTGCACAGCAGACGGTCTCCAAGTTGCAAGAACTGGGGTTGGAAGCTCTCCGTCATCCGCCCTACTCACCAGACCTTGCGCCTACAGACTACTACTTTTCCAGAATTTGGATAACTTCTTGGCGCGAAAAAAATTCAATACCCGAGAGGCAGTACAAAATGCCTTTGAAGAATTTGTTGCCTCCTGTCCAGCTGATTTCTTTTTAAGAAGGACACCAATAAACTGCCACTGCGTTGGCAAAGATGCATTGATTGCATGGGTGATTACTTCGATTAATACAAATAAAAAATACATGAAAAAAATTCGTTTAAATTTTTTCATACAAAACGGCAATTTCATAGGTAAAGACCTATTATTTCGATGTAACCAAATTTTCTAAAATATCAAACAAAAGTTTCATATTTTAGAAATTTATTCAATTTTCAAAAATGATCTACATACAAATTATACATACAGTCACCAAAGGAGATGAGTAACCAGGGTTGTCGGATGTGTTTGAAGTTTAATAAGAAATCGATGGATATATTCGACGAAAATTGAATTTAATTCGAAATCGTCAATCGGTTTCTTACTAAACTTCAACTATATCCGACGACTCTGGTTACTTATCTCCTTTGGTGACCGTACATCTCCAGCTCCATATTACTTATGCTATTCAAGGACGCAGCTTCTACATGGGGTTCACAATAATGCTGCTAAATGAGACGCAGCATTTTTTTAATAAATGCACTCGAGAGCAATGAATTAGGGTCACATAAAGATACTTAGATACCTGCAGTGCTATTCTGTAAAAATCTCACAGTGAGAACTTAGGTGATGTGAGCAGGAAGTGCACTGTCATTAGGGATTAGGGTCAATCCGCGGAAATCCTTTAATGGCGAATATATGATAATAATAAATTAAATATCATAGCTGCATTATTTTTTTATTTTATGTGACATTTCTTACATGTTTTTACGTAATGCCCCACTCTCCAAAATAGTTCATCATATTTATTTAATTTATTATTTCAGTTAACACGCACCAAACGTCATCACCATTTACGAAAAAAGGTCGAATATTGAACTTTCTTATTTATTTTCTACAAACTGTCAATGCAGTTTCCGTTTTTTTTCTCATATTTCGAAAGTACGTATTATCTAAAATAACATAATAAATCATGAAGTGATTTGACAACGAATAACATATAATAAAAAATAAAATAAATTTTGTCACACAAATTCGTCAACACCGTTCCGCCACCGTCAAAGTGGCATTTCTCGAATGTTCTTACTACCTACCGCGTTCGAGAAGCCACGCCTCATTTCCTCAGTCCCCTCAGTCCATAGATAATCTATATATATATATAAAATGCTAATGTTCGTTTGTAAAGACAGGATTTTCGCTATCACCACCAACTTGAATTAACTTCCTGTTGGGGTGGTAAACACCCCTTGGTCTCACAGTGAAAGTAAGGGAGTTTGGTCGCGGTGGGTGAAAGTGGGTGGTCGTGGATGGCAAAAATGTGAATAAATATATTTATCTGTCCTTTTCTAACTCATAAGGACTTATGAAAAGATCTCCAAATTTCTGGATTAATCTAAGAAATTTTAAAATGAGTACAAACTATTATAATCAATTTCTGAAATGATTTAGAAAGTTCTAGAAACTTCTGGAATGATCTAGAAAGTTTTAAGATGAGTGATGAGTGAAATCGTTATAATCGATTTGGAATGTTCGAGAATGATCTACAAATTTCTGGAATAATCTAGAAAGTTCGAAAATGATTGCAAACTATTATAATCGATTCAGAATGATCTAGAAAGTTCGAAAATGATTGCAAACTATTATAATCGATTCAGAATGTTCAAGAAAGATCTAGAAATGTATGGAATTATCTAGGAAGTTTCAAGTGTTTTAGAAAGTTCTAGAAGCTTTTGGAATGATCTGGAAGGTTCCGAAATGAGTGCAAACTATTATAATCAAACTGGAATCTTCGAGAACGTTCTAGAAACTTCTGGAATGATCTAGAAAGTTTCAAAATGAGTGCATATTTACGTTAAAAGACGAATCTATACATATCATAATATATATATAAAAAGCAAGTGTGCGAATGTACGTCCGGGGTTTTCTCTATCACCACCAACGGCAATCTACTCCCCGTTGTGGTGGTGAATACCCTGTGGTCTCCTGCTGTGAATAAGGGAGTTTGGTCGCGGTGGGTAAAAGTGGATGGTTGTGAGTGGCGAAAATTTGGAATAATATATTGTTGTCCTTTTTTAACACATAGAAACTTTTCTATTTGCCAGAATATTGTAGAATGCTCTAAAATGATCTACTATTAGCCAAAAATTTTAAAATGATATAGCATAGTCTGTCATCGTCTAAAACGTAAACGTTCTAGAATGTTCTAGGAAAATCCAAAATGATCTAGATTATTCAAAAATAATTCAGAGACGTTAAAATGATTCACAGTGGTCTATCACTGACCAGAATGCTCCCAAACGTTCCAGAATGTTCTCGAAAATTCCAAAATGATGTAGATTATTCAAAAAATAATTCAGAGATGTTAAAGTGATTCAGAGCGGTCTATTATTCACCAGAATGCTCCCAAACGTTCTAGAATGTTCTCGAAAATTCCAGAATGATCTAGATTATTTATAAAAAAAGGTTGTGCGTGGGAACCACGCCCGATAGAAGTGAAACTTCATGCTTATTAAATGAATACAGACACTATATATGTAGAAATTTTGGAGTCACATCTATGGGGGCAATGAACTTTAGCATTACTAACTGCAGGACAACATGAGAGCGTACATTTCAGGAGATGAAAGGGCACAAGAATTTTCTGAAAAACTTTTACAAAACGCAGAAGGCACCTATCCAGTAGATGAAAATACTTGCCAAATCGTATTGACTAACAACTTATGTAATATTGTTGAAACACCTGAACAAGTCATAAATGAAGTATACCCGAATATTCTCGAAAATCATATCAATTCAGAATGGTTACGAGAGCGAATTATTCTAGCGACAAAGAACGACGTTGTCAACAACATCAACAGGATCGTCCAAGAAATGATTCCAGGAGAAGAAAAAGTTTACATGTCAATTGATACAATGACTGACCAAGATGAAAGCGTGAATTTTCCTACTGAATTTTTAAATTCGTTGAATGTTCCAAGAATGTCATTACACTGCCTTAAATTAAAAGTTAGCTCGCTAACTATTTTATTACGGAATCTGAACTCGCCGAAATAGATATCTACATATCGGAGATAAGAATCTGTAATATGTAAGTTAAAAAAATATTGGTGTGCATACATTTTTCATGCCATTAAACATGGGATGTATCATAACCCGGGCAACGCCGGGTTTCGCAGCTAGTACATATATAAACTGGAATAGATGCGTCACTGATAAATCAGTCGTTTTATTTGCCCGATTTGAAATATTTTGACAGTTTGCAAATACTTGCCATCAGTGCTGCCATTGCAAAATTGTATAGACTGGAAAATTGTTATCATAATAAAATAATTTTTTGGTTTAATTTAAAAAAATATACATTTAACAATTACTTTTATGTTGATTTACCTTTTTTCTATTTATTATAAAAAGAAAATTTAAGAAAATATGACCATTAGGTTCAGTAGCGTCATCTAGTACAGTTTTAATGTATCTGTTCAAGTTATTTCACACGTCCTGTACGTTAGATGACGCTAGTTTCCATACAAAAAAAAATTTCAATAGCAAGTACGGCACTGTCACCCCCATGCCTCAGTCTCTCTTACGAAGCGAAGCGGATCGCACGTGTCAATTTTACCGCGCAAATTTTTAACCAACAGTGGTTTGTAAACAGTTTGGACCAATTATATAAGTCATCACCATTACCATAAAAAATCAGGTAAGTACCAATACTAAATCTTTTTTAAATATGTCAATTTCTGTGTTTTATGTACTTAACTATAAAAATGGCTGGTTTTGCTTTTTGCATTGTATTTAGGTACAAAAATCGGAAATTTAAGTCATATTCGTCATAACCATCACCATCATTACCACTTTTTCAGGGTTAATGGTAATGATAATATGTGAATGGTAATGACATACTGTGTGTAATAAATCCTATTTATTGTGTTTGCTTTAAAAAAAATCAAATAGTTTATTATACAAGTCCATAGAGACAGCCATTAAACTGCTTAGGAACCCCTTTTTCTGAGGAAAAAAGGACTCTCCTAAGCGAGTGCCTAGCATCGCCATCAAGCATAGTTTAAATGCTTCATCTAACGCAATCCAACCCAATGTCTGATAAAGAGGCAGTTCAAAAAAAGAGAAATAAAGCCTGAAAACTCTGTTGGCATTCGGTAATTCCGTGATTTATACGAATATTTCACAAAACTTGTTCCAGGAAATACGTGTTTTTTTTTTAACCCTTAAAAGTTTTTTAGAAAAATAAGTCGTCATTCAGAATTTCAATCAAATATTTGCACATTTCTACTGATGATTTCTACAGCTTCTACTGATGTACTTATTTAAAATTTTAATATAAGAGTACATAATGCAGGACCAAAGTTCACGTAAAATGACAGATTATTCAGAGGTCTTTACTAAGATTAAATTTATGGTTTTGATTTGTATAACAGCCTCTATAATATCCACAAGATAGCTGTGTATCCAAAATATCCAGAGAAAGATGAATGTATGATAACATCGTAATCACGGTAATGAGTGGTTGTATGCAATGTACTTCGAAAACGACGCTCATAATACTCCAAATTATATTTATGTCTAGTTTAATTTTTTTCATGTAAATATTGATGTAATCATCAAATCCATTTACTATGTTTCAAATCTATTTACTATGTTTTTAGATAAATCATGGACAGAAAAAAGAAATCAGAGCAAAATGAGCGGTTACAGAAGCAAAAGATTGCTAGAAGAATAAAATACTCTGAAATCAAGGCAGATCCAGTTCTCTACGAGTTAGAAAAGGAAAAAGATAAAAGAAGATATCAGAACAGAAAAGATCAAAAGAAAATTAAAAGCGTGAATGAATTATCTCCTCGCGACCAACGGGAAAAAAGGAAGAAATGGCGCAAAGCTTCTAAAAAATACAGAGAAAATAAGAAGGAAGAGTCTAAAAAAAAACCAGAGGTTCCTGCGGTAAGTGTGATTATTGATGCAACTATAAAAGACAGCAGTGAAATAGAGGCAAAATATGAAGATCCCTTAAAATTAAATCAATCTCAAACTGATGTGAAACTTCGAAGAATTCGATACATAGAACCTTATGAGAATAATTAAGAAACTTAAAGAGGAGAACAATCAGTTAAAAGTAAAACTTAATAAGTGTAAGAAAGAAAAGAAAAATAAAGAAAAATGATTATAGTGATTCAAAGCAGAAAAATGTGTTATTTACTCTCTTGCATCATTCCCATTAACATATTGTCATTCCCATTAAACAAAAGTCATTACCAGGATGAATACATCATTACCACTTCAGTTAAAAAACTTTGATGATTGATAACTTCTGATTCTCTTGTTCGATTTCCGTGCCTTCAATAGTTTAGTAGTGATTATTATGAAAACTATTTATTTTTTGCGTTTAGCACGCATTTACAACGATTTACAAAAAAAAATCAAAATAAATAAGAAAGAATCAAAACGGCGGATTCACCCATTAACACTATTGACACTGCGCATTTCACTAATGAATTCACGGTGAGATTTTTACAGAATCGACCGGTTGATAGTACAATTAGAAAATACAAAAAGAATACTGTTATTTCAGTTTTAACTACTTATGTTCTTAATGTTTTTGTGTATGTCCATCGGAGTCTCCGTGGCTTAAGTACAGTTTTAAGTTAGTAAGATCATTCAGGCTCTCGACAGCTGGAATGTTTTTGGGGCGTCACGATCCCCAGGACCGCGCCTGGAAGCTAGGCTCCGGAAGGTCGTGGCATCCCATAACATAATCCAATATTCCACATAGATTTCTAGTGCTCAAATTATGTTTTGTGGTAATCTCATCAAAACCAGACCAAAAACGAAATTCAGAATCGGTTGATGAAGTTTAGGGATTAGATACTTGTCCACAACGTAACTAACCGGAAATGCGCAGGCATATAGCACAGGAATGCATGGAATAGCACAGGAATGCGCGGTCTTTTGGAGCTATGCAGCTAAATCTCTGATGAGCACAAACATTTACAGCTTAACATGACCTGCCTGTAAATGACTGCTAACTATTTAATGGTAATAGCATATCTTTTTACTATAATAGTTCTGCATTTGCCAGTCTGGCATAGCATAATCAGCGGATGTTCCCACTGCTGGGACATAAGCGTCTTCTCTTCGAGAGGGAGCGGTCTATAATGTACCTACCTCGTTTGCCCAGTGCGGGTTGGTAGATGTCACGTCTTCGAATTTTTGGTTCTAGGAAATGTCGGTTTCCTCACGTTGTTTTCCTTCACCGTTTTGAGAGCGTTTGGTGATGTAATTATTTACACTAAGTAAAGCACTAGGCTGGGTTTGGACCCAAAACCTACATCTCGTAAGTAGGGGTAACGCGCTTCCGTGAATCACGCACAAGTTGGTGTCTTCGAAGAGACCGACGAGTTAAGCTTCGCTAGCCTCCTGCAGCTCCATATCAACGGAGCTCTGGAAACGGAGATCGGTCTTGAAGTCCCGTGCGATCTCACACACGAGACGCTGGAACGGAAGCTTGCAGATTAGCAGTTCGGTACTATTCTGGTAGCGACGAATCTCACGGAGGGCCACAGTGCCGGGCCCGTAGCCCCATTTTTTTTAATATAACGTTGCACCTCACTAGGAATTCCTCCTACTTGTCAGCGCTGCAGTCAATCGCTTAACCACGCCAACCGTGCCGTCACCACTACCACTGGCCACCACTGCTGTCTGGCATAAAGCATTATTATTATTTCGATAGATAATGCAAATCACGAGCACGCGCTTTGTGACTCCTATACCATTATAACACGGTATACATTGGAATGGTGAACGCTCGTTAAAAAAAGAAAATTAGTTCAGAAAAATAATTAAACATTTAATGCATAATAAAAATCATCAAAACATTAACAAAACAATTAGAGAGTATAATAGAATAGATTATCAACTAGTTTTTTTTTTAAAGCACCAGGCTGGAATGTATCAAAGATTAGAATGAAAAGCACTCAGAGAGTTGAAATCTTCTCCAGTAAGGCCAGCTAAGTCTTCTAAAGTAGGTTTTCTGCTGCTATCGTTTTCTCTGGACATTTCCGTGATAGTGGATAGGTCTGGTACAGCGCAAGCAATAGGGAATAGCTGTCGGAGATTGGAGCCGTAGTTTCCGCTGCTTAGCATTGTTGATCCTGCCCCAATCAAGTTTGTATTGGTTTCATCTTCGCTGAACAGGTACCATTTGGAAGGGCATGCGGGCGGCGGGGAGTCGTCTGACAGGTCTTCGGTGATCAGGCTGTTGGGTGAGGCCTCAGTGCCAGGTGGACTGTGGTAGACTGTGTCACTTCCATTGTTGATCTCTGAATTAGCCCCTATAAACAGGAATGGTTAGTAGTCATGCTTTTTTTTCGGATTTTCTGATACGATTAAGGGACTTTTGGGTTTGAAATATAGCGTAAATCGCCGCCTCACATGGTACCATAAAGGAGATCATATGCCTCTCTTATAAAAGTTCAAATAAAACATACTTAATAGACTTAAGGCTACTTTTAATTATCATTAGACATCGGCTGCGACTAAATATTTACAAGTCGCTGTTTAAGAACTTACGGAAATAAGGTGACTCATACTTTGCTAAAAACCAAACGGTGTTCAACAAAACATAACGTAATTCTATGGTAAATATAACTTTTGGACTTACTATTGTAAAGGCTGACATCTTGAGCATTGTTGCAGAACAAATCAGGCGATGTGCTATGTTCTTCATTGGTCCCACACCGTTTGTTCCATGCGCTGTCCCCAGACTCCATCGAGTCGCCCAGCGTTATCACGGACTTCAGCGAGTTCTCTACAAATTCTATACTATCACCTACACACTCATTAGCATTCAGACATGTTTCAGAATGATTGTGTATAAGATCCACACTATCATTTGCAACAAGAAATACTTCTGACGCGGAGTCATTTATACCACTATCAGTAAAAACTGAAATTCTGCTAGCATTCTGCGCAGATTCAGAACGCATTTTCTCTGCAGCTTTTTTATTTTTAGGTCTCTGTATTTTAACTCTGATAATGTCTTTCTTCTTCCTGCCTTTTGGTTTTTCGTTTGCAATAGTAAGGTTAGCCATATTTATTTCTTCTGTTACAACATTGTCATTGCACAGATTTGTTTGAATTAGAGGTGGACAAGACTTCCTCCCACTGTGAGTGCAAGACTCCACGTGTTCCTCTTCCACTACAGGTTCTACTGTGAGAGTAACAGATTTTTTAGATACCTTTCTTTTTTGAGGAGTAGAACATCTCTTTTTATTTGCCTTGGGTTTTTTTTGGACTTCCACACTAGTGACATCTACATCCATCATGCTTGCTTCTTTTAGCGCACTTATTTCGGTCGTCTTTTTAGCGCTTTCCAAAAGCAAGTCATGCAATTTTTTATTCAGAGTATCTGTTGTAGTAACCTGATCATTTATATTGAAAGTGCCTATATTCTTTAACAATGATTCTGTAACGAAACTTTTTGGCTCAGTCGAAATTTCAGTTACTGTTTCAGTGTTGCAACTTTCAAATTCACATTCCTGGTTCATCAGCGGTACAGAGACATCGACATTCGATATCATATTATACTTACTGCGCATTGTTATTGTTCCTTCTTTTATTTCATTACTTTGCATTTCATTTATAGTAGGGTAGTCTTCAACAGAGTTGAGCATCTCCTTAGAAATAGACATGTTTTCCACAACTGATAATTCAGGAGACATTGGTAGAGATACATTACTGGAACTACCAACATCACTGGTCACTTGGCACGAGGGGCTAGTAAAGTTGTGATTTATTTGAGTCGATATTTCGTTTCTACATATTGACTCCAAATGTTGAACAAAGTAGGTTTCATTGTGAATTGGAGTTGTTTCATCTATTGGCTCCAGTTGTCTCGATGAAACCTTTGCTCGAGCATTTAGAAGTTGGTAAGACTCGGATCTGTAAGCATCTGTGTTCAAACTAGAATTTTCGCGACTAACTACCCTTACAGTTGCATCTACAGACGAATTACTGGAATCGTTGTATGCATCGTGGTATAAATATGGGTGAGTTTTCCTTCTCGTACTGCGCCGTATTGAATTTCTGGTTTTAGTCACAAAGCTGGATGTGTCCATTTTCTTTTTCCTTTTAGTTTCTGTATTAACAGGACTTACATCAGTGTCTTGATATCCTTGAGTACTGTCCATGGAATTAAGCGAAACAGAATCGGGCGACGAAAATATCTTCGAAGGTTTTTCCGAGCTGTTGAGAAGGAAAGCAATAAGTGCATATTAAAAGCAAACACACATAGCGCAGCAGAAGCTAAAGTGCTACAAGCACCATGCAGTATGGGATGATATACATAATGGAAGCAGGTTTACAAACAAATATTATGTTTAAAATGCACTCACCAAAATCTTAAGCTTTGTGAATCATACCACAGAACACAATTTAACAAAATTAAATAATAATTAACGACTAAGCTATCAGAGAAAATAGAAATAAGACACAATTTACCATTGAAAAGTTTATTGACCGTAAGTATTTCCACCTGCTCCCATTCTTTGTTACATAATTCATTTCGAGTAAAATACATCGTCGAGCTTCTTTAACTACTGCTTTTGTTATTTACAGAAAATGCATAATTTTAAATTGAATGGCAAGAATCATTCTAGCGGACAATTATAATAACCACACATATTAGTTGTAAGAGACCATTGTTGAGACTTAGTCCAATAAATGTATAATACTTTATTGCATGCAATATGATTTGTTAAACAACTCAATACAAGTACAGACGCCAGCACATCAAGCTGCCTGAATCTGTCAAGTTTTCCCAATCAACTTTGAACCTTATGCTTTAGCAATAAAGTTGAAAATCTATTTTAATAAAAATGACAGATTGTAGTAGCTTGATGTGCTGGCGTCTGTACATGACTTGTACTTTTAAAATATTATTTCTACACACAATTCACATTCAGTACTAATTGTCAAAAAATATTTTTCTGCTACCACAGTTATGAAGTATATTATAATTAGATTAAAGACGATTATTCTAAATACATCTTATGTATACACTGTATAATTTATTTAAAATAATTTAAAAGAGAGATAACCCCATCCATAAATAATGATATGTTAAAGGAAATAATAAAATATTGAAGATTTATATAAACAAGAAGTTAAGATCAAAGAAGGAAACTAATTGAAATCAATTATAAGAAATATACATATATTGGATATAATGAAATTTAAGAGAAAAATATATTATTTTTCATGAAATCAAGAGGACTTTGGCCAAGCATTGGGCATCTGACAGATTAAAATAACAATATTACAATAAAAAAATTTAACATGCGATTTGAAAAATAAAACTATAGCGTTAGTAGCAAGTAATCTAAAATACAAAATAATTTGGTATTTTGGATTAATAGTTAGTAATATTATGGTAAAATAAACTTTACAGAGTAAAATTATAATACATACTATGATCATAGGTCAATGTTAGTGACTATTCGGTACTTGAAGTGATGCACTTCCCAATACATTTTTTTATATCACCTAATATAGAACTATTTTACTGCTAAACGCTTTACCTTTTCTTTTGATTTGTCTTTTTGGTAGCAGGCGATTTGAGCGACTGCCTTTTGTTTCTTGGCGGTAGCATGTATCTCACTTCTTCGTCTTCATCGTCTACGCTTGTGTTCAATTTTTGTGTTGACCGCCGAGTCTGCATTGTCTTCGGTTGGTTTATGTTCACACTCTCTGTCGAGACCAAATTAATAAATAATTAATATAACATACAACAATTTTTAATTTTAGATTATTTTGATAATATTGAGATTTTCATAAAACAGCACAATTAACATTTTACATAAACATAGAAAAAAAAAAAAATTGATAATAAAATTTAAAAGCGAAGGAG
This sequence comes from Eremobia ochroleuca, assembly GCA_949629135.1. NCBI lineage: Eukaryota > Metazoa > Arthropoda > Insecta > Lepidoptera > Noctuidae > Eremobia > Eremobia ochroleuca. The sequence continues at coordinate 7,514,600 of OX451401.1, read as the reverse complement.
ACTCAAGCGAAATTGTTTTCCCAGACAGTAGGGGTGCAAAAAATTAAAGAAATATAAGCCGAACTAAACAAAACGGCACATCTATAGGCCGACTTTTTCGTTGGTGTCAGTTCCATGGTCCACGTTAAGGGAGACCCGGTAAAAAAACATGTCGTCTGTGGGGTCGGCTTCCAGTCTAACCGGATGCAGCTGAATACCAGTATTTTACATGGAGCGACTGCTTATCTGACTTCCACAACTCAGTTACTGGGTAATACGATACCCCTAGGTAAGACTGGTTGTCAGAGTTTCGGGCTTCTGACTACCCGTAACGACTGTCAAAGATCTACGAATGACAGCCGGGACCAACGGCTTAACGTGCTTTCCGAGGCACGGAGGGGTCTCGGTATGTTAAGATGGTCACCCATCCACAGACCAACCGCGGCAAGCGTGGCTTAACCTGATCGATTGCCCTGTGCGGCTGTTATTATTTAGCCATGGGCCCCTCTACGACGTGTAACGTTAAATGCGCAAAACCTCAGACACCCCAACCGATTTTTAATTCAATTGACCTATTTCAGAGAGAAAATAAGTCATTAAAAAAATTGTAAAGGTTTTATGTGCTGTTTTAGTTTTACTGGCCATTCTGATCGTTTCTTGCGTTTGCGACGACGCTTTACCGAGGGAGGAGTCGTCACCGGGCCGCTTCGCCACGCTGACATTGGCTTGCTTGACTTATTACTAAATAGACACGGTAACGTTTTTAATGAAGATATATTGAGAAATGTGACCTATATTAAAAAGTGGTTCAATTAATTCTGCTCGTTATTCTGATCAAACTATTTTCAGGTTTTACGCATTTAACGTTACACGTTGTATATTCAAATTAATATATCCAAAGTAATAATCAATAAGAAAAATATGAAAAAATAACTCATATTGTACTGATCATTATGAAAAACTTTTACTATGGGACCAAACATGAAATCGCAAAAAAAAAAAAATCAGCTGTTCCCAACATTTTGACGAGTTATGCAAACATAAATGTAGGGTCCCATAGTAAAAGTTGTTCGTAATGATGAATACAATGACCCCTTAAGAGGTTGTGCGTTATTTAAGTTACACCTTGTACATAATATATCTCCAAATCCAAATTGTACTCAACTTTGACGCCTTAGTAAAAAATAATGAGTTATATTGTGTACCTACTTTAAAAATATCTAATTAAAAAAAAAAAATTAAAAAAAAAATTTTATCCCAGAATGGGTGATGTCCTTTAGAAACTAAGAGTTAGTAAGCTACTCAACATAATAAATATTTGCCTAATGTCAACTTTTGATTATTTATTAATTTTAAAAGACCATTTTAGATCTTCTAGCCTGAAACACATGATTAACTAGTTCAGGTACGTAAGTCTTAGGAATATAATGTACATTTAAGTAAAACTGTACTAATTTGTATGGCTTATCATATTTCGAATAGATATATTATTTTATTATAATTTAATCAAAAACCGCTCCATGGTTTTTGTATTCAATTTAAGGGGTATAGTCACTGTGACGGCCTAAAAAATTAGTGATTTTCAAGAATTTTTTTGACTGGTTAAATAAAGGAATTTTTGGATCGGGTTTTGTTTTATTTCATTAAGTACACATCCAATAATGTTTCCACAACATTTTATTAAAAAATATTAAATAGTTTCATCAATATAAACGATGCCGTAGAGCTTGAAAAAAAAATTTCCCTCCATGGTCGCAACGATTTCTCAAAAGCCGGTAATCTGAAAAAAAAATATTAAGAGGTTTTATAATCTGTATGAATGTAGTTATCGTTGTACAGACGCCAGCACATCAGACTACCCGAAACTGTCAAATTTTCCCAACCAACTTTGAACCTTATACTATAGCGATAAAGTTGAAAATCTATTAAAGAAATTTGACAGATTGTAGTAGCTTGATGCGCTGGCGTCTGTACGTAAATATTTTTTTTTTTTTTCACAAAATGACGACCGATAGAAGATATTTTCATTTTTTTGACCGTTTTTTTTGTGTCGCCATTTTGTGAAAAATAAAAAATAAAAACGGCTACGTATAACGATAACTACATTCATATAGATTATATTTTTTTTTTTTCAGATTACCGGCTTGTGAGAAATCGATGCGACCATGGAGGAGGAATTTTTTTTCAAGCTCTACGCCTACGGCATCGTTTATATTGTTGAAACTATTTAATATTTTTTAATAAAATTTTGTGCAAACATTATTGGATTTGTACTTAACACCAGAAGCGCGGGCGTCCCAAATTTGACCCATTTCGATGTTCTTCCTTCCCTATTTAATGTTTTAAACTGTGTGTTTTTTTTGAAATGTGATCATTATTGTTTATACTCGTATAAACAATAATGATCACATTTCATAAAAAGTCATAAAAAATTAGGATTCTATGCATAATAAAACATTAAATAGGGCAGGAAGAACATCGAAATGGGTCAAATTTGGGACGCCCGCGCTTCTAGTATTAATGAAAGAAAAAAAACCCGATCCAAAAATTCCTTTATTTACCCGGTCAAAAAATTCTTGAAAATCATTAATTTTTTCGGCCGTCACAGTGGCTATCCCCTTTAAGTCAATGTAATTATTTTATAATTTTTAGTGCTTGATAAAAGCGTGTTTTTAGGGTTCCGTACCCAAAGGGTAAAAAGGAACCCTATTACTCCCGTTCCGCTGTCCGTCCGTCCGTCCGTCTGTCACCAGGCTGTATCTCATGGACCGTGATAGTTAGACAGTTGAAATTTTCACAGATGATGTATTTCTGTTGCCGCTATCACAACACATACTAAAAAGCAGAATAAAATAAATATTGAAGGGGGTCCCATACAACAGACATGATTTTTTTGCCGTTTTTATAGCGAACCCTACGTGCGCGAATCCGACTCGCGCTTGGCCGGTTTTTTAAAAAACACATTTTAAAAATGTTATATACCTAAATAGTAATTTGTTTGTTTTGTCGATAACTAGTTAGTTTCTTAACTATTAGCTTGTCTCATAAGTTCTTGCCATATTTTATTTTTCTCGAATTTTCTCGTATTTAAACTAAAGTGAATTCAAGAAAGTTCTAGATCTTTCTAGTAAGGAAGAGTATCTTATGGTGATGGTATAAACAGGCGCGGACGCATCGCAATAATTAGTCTTCAGAGAAAATAGATCAGCGTCAACTGCGAGCTGTTACGCTATTTGAGCATCGACATAATGTCTCTTCAACAGAAACCGCTAAAAAGATTAACACTGCATTTGGACCGGGTACTACTATCGATCGGACTGTTCGTTTTTGGTACAAGCGTTTTGACACCGGTGATATAAGCTGCGAAGATCAACCTCGCCCAGGCCGACCCACCAGCTTCGATGAAGATGCTTTGCGTCACGAACTTGAGCTACATCCAGACTATAGTACGCGCGATTTAGAGAAGGCGCTTGGACAATCCCACGTGACGTTCTGTGACGATCGTTATCTCAAATCGATGGGATATCGCAAAATGATGTCACGTTAGACACCTCATGCGTTAACGGACCATGACCAGGCCGTTCGTGTGGCCATTTGTCAAAGTTTGTTACTTCGTCCGCACAGACAAGACTTTCTCAAGGACATTATTACATGTGAAGAGAGCTGGATACATTATGAAACTAAGACGCGTCATGCCTATTGGATTCCTCGCGGGGAAAACCCACCAGCCTAGCCTAAGCTTAATGAACACGGTCGTAAGATTATGTTGTCTGTTTTCTGGGATTGGCAAGGAATGATTTTCTGGGAACTCCTCGAATCTCATCAGACTATTAACGCCAATCTGTATACGCAGCAGCTTCGCAAACTAGCAGAGATGTTAAAAATTAAGCGGCCAAAACGACTTGGAGTCCAACTTTTGCATGACAACGCACGACCTCATTGCGCCAAGTTAACACATAAACAGCTGGAGGAGCTAAGATGGCTGACTGTTCCACATCCACCGTATAGCCCGGATCTTGCGCCTTCAGACTTTCATTTATTTCGAGCTCTTAAATTTCATTTACTAGGAAAAAAAAATCCAAAATTCTGGAAGTATTAAAATTGAACTTGAAAATTTTTTCGAGTCCCAGCCTGCCTCGTTTTGGGAGAAGGGTATTCAAATTTTGCCCAGTAGATGGCTGACTGTTGTTGATAACGAGGGAGACTATTTAATTGATTAAATGTATTTTTTATTAATAAAAAATATTAATAATAATTTGTTTTTTATATGGCAATAATTTATGAGACAGCCTAATAAGACGGAACAATGTATATACCAACTTAAAAATATTGTAATGTCATCATGGGAGTGGTGCTGCCATCTATGCATACAATTGCAGTGCGCCGCCATTATAACCCCACTTTGTTGTGTTCAGCCGTCCAGGCACGTCCAGGTAGCATATGTGCTTTACTTTGAGGTTATAAAATACTTAGTTTTGAACAATTATTTCATTTGTTACAAAAGTAGTTCAAAGAATTTGAAAATCCCGCTTCTTTGAATTATAACGCCACCTACCTTGCACCAACTATAAAAAACAATTTTAGAGAGATTCATGCTATAATGTTGTTATAGAAATTAATGTTCCGTCTCAGACAAATAAGAAAAACTCGAATCACATTCTAGTTTCACCCCCCTGAGCACGGATTTCCGCCTGCAACGACGACGCGCGACTGACGCTCCCGCCAGGCGGTCCCGCAGCCCACACTAGTACACGCAGTACGTGCCCCGTCAACCTTGTAAACCATAGGATCATCGCCAAAAAACCAAATCGAAAAAGTCGGCCTCTAGTAATACTAAAAAATAAGTTAAGGTGAATGCATGGCTTACCATTCAAAAATTTACGTGGCATCCGCGTTGGTCGTTTTGAAACATAATCTTGAGTATTATTATTATTTTCAGTTTCTTTAGCTTTCTTTATGCTCGTGCTGCTATTCCCCTCAGATTCCTTTGTTTCTGGCCCATTGGATGTTTTCGGTTGCTCTTCAGGATTGTGAGCTGGTGATGATGATGTTCGAGGAGGTGATGGTTCCATTTTCCTAAAGGATGATATGATCCTTCTTAATGGTGGGTTTTTATGTATGCACTAGGAGTGCATACTTGGGCATGCTCAGGTCAAAATTAAACATCATTAAAAGCTTTGATGTTTAAAGTTATAATTGATTCTCTAAAGATGTTACACAAATACTTTTTACTGAGCAAACCAATAATAGCTAATGAAGCCAGACTTTACCTTTTAGTGGCGTTAGTAGCTTGTTCTTTTGCCTCCATTTTTTCCTTTTTTTCTAGTTCTTCAATCCGCTTGAATATTTCATTTTCTATTTCATTTACTTTTGCGTGTACTTCTGTAAAAATTATAATATATGCTTGAATCCTCAATTGGTATTTTGCGTAATGCTGTAGGCAGCAATAATAATTCCAGAGCAGCTATTATGGGAAATCTATCGACGGTCAGTTCCAAAACCATTTGATGAAAATGGATCAGCAATTGTACCCGTGGATGCAAAGGACATGGGTTTTGTGTGGCCCAGTATGGACATTATGTTAGTAATATTTAAAAAAATAATTGATAATATTTGAAATCCTACCATATCTTATGTTACTTGACAAATCTTTGCAGAAAATATTTCAATTTAAAGGATTATTATTTTGATTCAAGTATTTCGGGAGGTCTTTATGTTGCCAGTTTTGGAAATAAGATGGTAATTGGGATGGGACATGCTTATTGTAAGAATTGATATGATACATGAGTATTTTTGGAACATAGAATATCAAAAATTCAAAACTGTATTGGCAAGCGTATTGAAAAGTAATGACACTGTTATGAACATGATATTTAATCATTGATTAATGTATTAATTTCATTTTTAAACAAATAGATAAGTCCAGTCTTAAAAGTATGTAATGACAGGACCTTTATCTTTCATAATAATTGTCACTGCCCGTCATTGTTACGCATTTGTCATACGTCATTTATTCTTCAGCAGGCAGGTAGGTAGCTGGGGTAGACTGGATGCGGAAGGCGTAGGACAGGGTGTTGTGGCGCAGTCTGGGAGAGGCCTATGTCCAGCAGTGGACTGCGATAGGCTGAGTTGATTTATGCTTTACACAGAGTTAAAACTAACTTAGAGGCATTAAAAGACAAACAATGGTACACATTATTTTAAATTATAAATTATCAAAAATTAACTTTAGAAGGGGTGGACCCCCTTTTTATTCCTTTATTCCTATGGGATCGAGACTTTATGCGGGTGAAACTGCGGGGCGCAGCTATGAGATATAAAGTTAAAACCTTCTATAATAAGTCCAGTGATCGGAGTAGGTAGATTGATTTTTGGTACTTGTATCATAAATGCCCACAGAAAGAACAACATGGATAAGCTATTTTCCCGGAAAGCAATTCCGGTATTTCCGGATCCGATTAAATATTGTTAATGTTGGTAGTGATATTATTACTACTCAATTCAAAATTTAAAGGTAGGTATCAAAACTAAATTCGTTTATTATATTTGAATAATAAAAACAATTTTTGAGCAGATTCCAGAAGTCAGTATGTACACAAGCGAGGGTCAAGTAACGTTTTAACAACACAGTAACAAACAAAGAAGCGCACTCTACGAACCGAAGTAAATGAGTGAGCTACCTGGCATGTCGTCGGTGGGCGTACGCATTGTTTTGATAAACGGTTAGTGCACCACCCATGATCCTTTGTTCTGATTGGTCGCTGGGTTGTGTCAAATCGTGACTGTGCCGTTAAAAAAAAATAATATAAAGAATATAATATTGCTCATTTTAACACAATTCCTACCTAAGTTCCGTTTTTTTTTTTTTATTCAACCAATTCCGAAATTACGGAGGAAAGTCCATATTAATATATACGTTTCGGATCAATGACCCCATTTCAATCTACCTACTCCGATCACTGATAATAACAGATGAATGTGGTACTGATTCCCTTTATGAGTGATTGCATAAGAATTTAATCTGAACAGGATTTGTTTACACTTTCAACAAGTACTTTTGAATCAAACCATAGTATATAATAATAATAATAAAACGTTTATTTCGGAAACTTGCTCCATATTTTGTTAACAACACGTACTGCATTACGCACGTACGCACTGCATTTAACGTTACACGTTGTATACAACGTGTAACGTTAAATGCAGTGCCGTGTAACGTTAATTTCAGAGAGAAAATAAGTCATTACAAAAATTGTAATGGTTTTATGTGCTGTTTTAGTTTTACAGCCCATTCTGATCGTTTCTTGCGTTTGCGACGACGCTTTAGCGAGGGAGGAGTCGTCACCGGGCCGCTGCGCCGCGCTGACATTGGCTTGTTTGTCCTATTAATAAATAGACACGGCAATGTTTTTAATGAAGATTTTTTTAACAATGTGGCCTATATTAAAAAGTGGTTCAATTAATTCTGCTCGTTATTCTGATCAAACTATTTTCAGGTTTTGCGCATTTAACGTTACACGTTGTATAATATAAGTCGTGGGCTCGAACCTAAGCAGGCACTTTACTTTGTGTAAATAATGTCATCACCAGTACGTTCATTCACGTTCATTACCACTACGATTTTCATGATGTCTTCTCGGATGCCGCCTACATTTTACGGTTGACTCGCCAGGCGAGTCGCCGGCACTGCAATATAAATTGAATCGACTCGCCACGCGAGTTCACTGGCACTACGTAAGGGTAACTTCTATGTTTTGTTATTTTTGTGGCCGTCACGGTGTACTTAACGTGTTTAACGCAATTAAAAAGTGTTTTAGGACTATTCGGCGTATTTTAACTTGTAAAAATGGCAAAAAACTCGTTGGATAAAATAAAAGGTAAGTTTGTTTCGTAATTTAAGCAGTGGTTTTCAACCTTTTAAATTGTGGTTATTGTTAAGGTTATATTTTGTATTTCTAATACTTGTGAATAGACAATTTTACCCTGAAATATTTAAATACGAGCTTTCAGTTTTAAGAATGTGGTATCAGATTAAAATGTATTATTTTGATTGTGAATACGACGAATTAATTAGATAACAATTTAAAAAAATCGTTTTTTAAAACGTTTAAAATCTTAATATGCAATAATAATAATGTCTATAAGTGAAACAACATTTTTATTACGTTCGAAATTTGTTAAGAAGTGCCTGCTATTTTTGTGACAGAAGGAGGAGGAGGTAGTCCATGCTACTATGTTGACGTCGTTGTCTAACATGTACATATTTACTTTAAAAGGTTGAGGATCTATGTCAGGGAACTCGCCTAGCGACTTCAAGGCATTGCAGAATAGTTTGTTTCCTTTCAAATATAAACGGTGTCTCCACACCCGGCCCACCACGTAAATCTTTAGTTTAGCATATATTTAGTCTAAACTATAATTTTAAGCAGAAAATACGGACGCATTTTGGAAATATTAGTGAAAAACACTGAACTCGCCAGGCGAGTCGCCGGCACTGGAATAAGATTTACGTGAACTCTCCGGGCGAGTCGGTGGCACTGAACGTGTTAAAAAGTGGTTCAATTAATTCTGCTCGTTATTCTGATCTAACTATTTTCAGGTTTTGCGCATTTAACGTTACACGTTGTATATAACTCGTAAATCGCAGCCGTTACCACTGAGCCAGCACTGCTCTCACCTACTACACCCACATTTCGCCCTATCATATTAGGTTTGTAACTTACCAGGGTCAGGGATGATAACAGGTGTTGAAGAACCACTACTCAACTCCTTGGGTTGTGCAGGGGGATTGACTCTTGACTCCGGGGCGACGGGCAGTCTAATCTCCTTGTAGAATATACGCACCACTTTTTCTAGGACCTGGTGGATCTGCGGCCAGTAACCTTCGAGGTGGAGCTCCTGAAAGTACTAAGTGTAAGTATTGTCAGCAGTATGACAATAGTTAAGTAACATTTTACTGCTACGAAATAAATGAACTGTGTTAGTTAATTAAAAAATAAACATCCAATAAATGTATTTAATTTCATTTTAAACTAGTGACTTCGTTCGCATGTATGTCGGACAACAAATTGGATTTCAAGGGGCTTTTTTTTTTGCGAGGAATCCTAATTTTCTTTTTCTAAAGTGAAAATACGTGCCTAAGTGACTCCTTATAACATCAGCTATCTGCTAGTGAAAGTCCCGTCAAAATCGGTCCATCCGTTTCGGAGATTAGCCGGAACAAATAGACAGAGAAAAATTTTAAAAATGACTTTTTGTCATAAGTATATACTTTCCATATGCATTTATTAAAAAGCTGTTATTTTGACATTAAAAACAGAAACTTCAATGTTATTTATTTGTATGTTAAGATTGTTACGGACCATTCCCACGGCCGTCCAGTTCTGCGGGAACGGCTTTTACTGGATCCCACGAAACTGACTACTAGTGTGTTCCTGTTTTGTTACTGGACAGTAAATCCAGTTCGCAGTGACAAAACTGAATACCACAAACAACGCTTGTATGCTACTATTGAAACAAGTCCACCACTGAAAAAGGTTCCTGTAAAATACTGTGGCAAAAACGGGATGATGCCATGGGAACAATCCCTTACCTTATGGATAAGCGAAAAAGTATGTGTTGACAAGTTACCTGTGTCTTATTTGTGAATGTTATTTTAATTATCTCTTTTCGATCTTCTTTCTGTTCATTAGGGACTGGTGAACTTTCTTCTCTTGCTAAAAATATTAGGTAGATTTTGTTAAGTTCAATGATGGAATATCAATATTATAAAAAAAAATCACATTGAATACTTACCAACGCTATTCTTTGGTTCATCAGCTATACTAGATCTTTTTGAGTCCCTAAAAATATGCAGAAACACAACTTGTTTAGATTTTGTAGTAAGAACAAGTGATGGCACCCTTAAGATTACTGCAAATGAACATATTGATCCTCCATTTAAACTCAAAAATAATTATGTCTGAAATTAATGTGAAACAAATGGACATTCAAAAGTCCCTGTTATGTTTCTAAGGGCTAATTTTTCCATTGCCAGAAATAAAATTAATGTTTGACAGTTTTTGTATGAAATAACTGTCAAAGGACATCACTGATTCTGGGATATTTTTTTTTTTGCGGCCATCAATTATAATTACATATTTTTAAAGTACACATTATATAATTTTTTACTAAGGCGTCAAAGTCGAGAACAATTTGGATTCCAAAATATATTATATATATTTGGAGGCAGATCAAAAGATAAGATCATTGATCTCAAATTCATTACAGCATTGTCGCCATACAAATAAATGTTTCTACTACAGCGAACATTCAAATAAAATGTAATTCATTCCTGGCCGCCAACTTTTTATTTTTTATCCCAAGTCGCCGAACGTGATCTCCTTTCAAAATTATTTCTCGAATAAAGTTATCAAATTATTGAAAAATCAACCCTAATTGAAATAAATTACTTTGGTTTCATTGAATCTAGTAAAACATACCTGTGTGGGTTAGCTTGCCCCACAGGAGAGTGTGTGTCTTTCAACTGCTGTGGCTCTTTAGCTTCTGCCAATAACCTGTTAAAAATACAATTATGAAAAAACTATGTAATTAAATATAGTTCCAGACCAAATTTCAGCCATGATGTCCAAGCGTCTCAGCGGAGACTAGCGTTCAGCGCGGGAGATATTATAGTGCACAAGTGTGTGAGCAGACACAGGTCACACTCATTCCTCACTCTCATAGTCCGATGGGACGACAATCCGTGTTCGCCCGTGTCCGGGTAGTGTTGTGGGTTTACTCATTAGGAATGTCTTAGTCACAACCCGGAGTTTGGAAGTTAGCGGTGTGATACACCTGTACCTCGAAAAGCACGTGTCGCCGTTGATCCTGCGCCTGATCTCTCTCCGGTCTTGTCGGATTGTCGTCCCTGGGCATAGAACCCAGGACCCACCGCTCAGCAGTCGCGATTGGGGTCATGACACCAACGGGGCAGTTAATTAAAACTATGTGCACCAAGTGTGTCTACCATTTAACCAACACTCACTTTTTAAATTCCGATGATTTCTTCTTCTCTTTTTCATATTTCTGTTTCCAGAAGGTCTCACCTTCTTCTGAGTCACCTAAAACATAACAAAATATCAATAACAATGATATAAAACCATGAAAGGACTACAATGCAAATACTGGGCATTATTATAACACATCGATCTTTAGAAAGAGAGATTTTTTTCTCCCGAAGCGACGCGCACTTTGCTTGTGGTAAACAAGTGTACAAACACCCTATGAATGTGTGCGTGAAGAAGAATAGCGTCAGCACCATAACACACACACACACACACAGTTCCGACTTCGCCAGTGTCTTGGACGGTACCGAAAGCTCCTGCGCTTACACACACATTCGCAGCATGTGTGTACACTTGGTAACCACAAGTAAAGCGCGCATCGCTTCATGAAATGAAAAAAAAAACTGTATGAGTGACAGAGACGACGCTCTACAAAGCAGGACCTTTTCTAAAACCCGATGTGCCATATTTACGACCGGCTACTGTCTCCAATACATACTTTCTGGTAAATAAGTGACGTAATTCTTGACAATTTTGCCATCCTTTATTATTGGGTATATTTTTTTCCCATACATGACGAAGAGACCACCTTCTTCTTCCAGTGCCGATACCTTGAGAGCATGTGGCTTCCTGAAAGTAATATACGAATGATGTAAAGGAAGACATTTGTTAAATTTATGCCGTAAAAATATTTGTAAGGTACTTTACCATCAATGTTTTTTTTTTCCTGTAAAATTTTACACACCCTAGCCACATTGGCTCACCATCGTATTGTTTTCTATAACGCTGATCTAGTATTATATCTTGGACAATGTAGTCAAATCTCGTAATAGCTTTATGATTGTTTGATCGAAATTACAACAGCCAATCAGAAGGTCAATTTTCATACTTAAAAAACCGGTCAAGAGCGAGTCGGACTCACGCACCGAGGGTTCCATACCATTATATCTTAAATTTTTTTTTTTTTTTTTTACTGAAAAAGTGTGCTGTTTAGAGACATTGTTTTATTTTTCCTGTAATCTTTACATAAACTTCTATCACATAGAACGATTTCAGATTTTTCTCTAACCAAACTTCGGAGATAAGGGGGGGGAGAATGGTATTTTTTTTTTACATTTCACATCAAAAGTCGAAAACTATGCGGCCTAAGAAAAAAGAGAAAGTGTTTCAGAATGTGCAAACATCACTCTTTCATAATATCCAGCTGTGACAGACGGACAGACAGACTAGTTGCACCATAAGGGTTCCTTTTTACCATTTTGGTACGGAACCCTAAAAACGTTCAAAGTTCATGTCGAAATCTTATCTCAGCGTCAATCAATGTCAAAAACTTGTCAAAAATAAATGTAAATTAGACTTGTAAGGACGTATTTTTGACAGATTGAGACTGAGATCAGACTGTACAAGTTCTTAAAATTACTGGAATTGCACCAACCCAATTCTCGTCCTTAAAAAACGTTAAAATACAAGTCAATCTCATTTTAGCGACAATTAATGTCAAAAATGTAGGGGAATTAGAAGTATTTTCGACAGACTGAGGCTGAGATCAGACTGTGAATGTTGGTAAAATTATTAGAATTGCCCCTCAGATCACTTCACATCTAAAAAGATGGAATCGAAAAAGTAACATCATTCATATTCAAACGGACACCATTAAATATATATTGTATATTATGTACTTCAATATATAGAGCTACAAGTATTTTTTGACGCTTGAGTGACGTTTACAGGGGGCATTGTTGGTAAACCTTTGTCAAATTGTATTAAAAAAACAAGATGGCGGCGTTAGTTCCTATTTTGTCCACGCGCCAAAAGATTTTCGTACAGCTATACTCACAGATATTTCCTGGTTGGCCTGTTCTTCCGGCTGCGTGGCGGCGACACGAATTCTTCACTCTCTGATGTCCAGTCACTTGTGTTCGCCACGGGGGCGGGGGCAGCAGTGTGGCTGAAATACCATTTCTTTCCTTATTTGGTTCAAAGTGCAGCAACAAAAGACTGGAAATCTTCGATATGGTGTGGACGGATGAAATTAAGAAAAATAAATAGAATAGAATTACTAAAGTATATTGATGACGAAGTGTTTATACAATGTCAAAAGTGCAGTGTCATAGATAATCAAAAAAACTAAAGCACCCATGACTCGTGGAATTTATATTCCAACACCTGCTTGCCATGCTTAGAGGGAGAGCGGTAATAACGGGCCAAGTCCCAATGGTGTAGCATTAAAAATTGTCAATAGTTTTAGGTACCACATTGTAGCCACATTGTCACGAGTAACCTAAGGGATGACGTAGACATAGAGAGGGAGCGCAGGGCGTTGTCTGTGAGGAGCAATATGCTTGCCGCAGGTTCGCTCGTTGTACTCCAAACGTCTAAAGTTACCATTTTTAAGGAGTTCTGTCAATCATTTTACACGTACGAGTGGCCTGTGGGTGTCATACACGCGCCGAGCCTACAACGCCCTGCGTGTTCAATTTAATAATGCTTTTAGGATGCTGTTGTGCTTCGGGAATGTTCGCAGAGGCTCGCACAGATGTTTTCCATGCCATTATGCGAAAGAAAGCGGCTTCCTTACTACAGCACTTGCATGGTAGTAACAAGAGCATTCTAAAAATGATTGCTTCCAGAGTGGACTGTCCCTTTCAGGGACACTGGGTGGGGACAGTCCTAGGTCTGAATTAATAATAATAATAATTACTGTTTCGAAAACTAACAATACTAACCTATTTACATAAGCATTATTATTACTAAAACCAAATTGGCAAAATTATGGACCTAGTCTGAAATAAAGATAAATTTAATTTAGAAGTTCTTACAGCCTGGTTTTGATATAATATCCACATGGCTTGGGATTAGCTATCACGAATTTTGTATCATTTGTATGTAAAATAATTTATACACAAGTTAAAGGTGAACTATACACTGTCGCAGATGTAGGTGACGAAGCAGGAGACTTGATTACTTACTGCGAAGCATTATTGTGTGAAGTATTACTGTGTGATACGGTTCTGCTACGACGACTCAACTGCCGTTTACGCTTTGCACCAACTCCTCCTCCTAAAAAACAAAAGAATGACACTAATTTCTAGACGAAAATAACCCAGATATTGTTTTACACCTTACATGAATATATACATTATTTTTAGTATATGGCAAACCCGAAACACATGTCTAGTCTATTTTATGTAAAGAATCTATGTACAATATTTCAAGATTGTCTTTACAAGAAGTTGGTTACCACTTAACACGCGGCGCCGGCCGACCGGCTGTGACCTGTGTTGTGCGCATATGATTGCAGAAATGTACTAGTGTCGCTCGGTGTCCAACTTGTTACCTAAAAACTATTGGAATCGATTCAGTTACTTATTCTGAACAAACTATATTCAGGTTTGCAGTATACTAAAAATAATGTTGTATATAATCATAGGGACAGTGTTGGCTCTTGATAAAGGATGGTTATGCGAAATTGTGTATGAATTAAGATGATGACATATAATATAAGCTGGATTCCTCTCATTAAATAAAAAAACTTTTTTCTGTCATGCAACAACATATTTTAAAGTTTGACCAGCTTTAAGCATTCTGAAGAGAGTTTTAAATATTCCTCACACAATATAGTTGCATTGATAATAAAAAACCGGCCAAGCACTAGTCGGATTCGCGCGCGAAGGGTTCCGTACCATTATCTATAAAAACAGCAAAAAAAAAAAAATCATGTCTGCTGTATGGGAGCCCCCCCTAATATTTATTTTATTCTGTTTTTTTAGTATTTGTTGTTATAGCGGCAACAGAAATACAACATCTGTGAAAATTTCAACTGTCTAACTATCACAGTTCATGAGATACAGCCTGGTGACAGACCTTCGGACGGACGGATGGACAGTGGAGTGGGAGTAATAGGGTTCCGTTTTTCCCTTTGGGTATGGAACCCTAAAAAAATTAACAGAAAAAAAAAAAAAATAAACATGCTGATGATAGCAGTATCATTAATGACAAAGTGTGTCTTAAAACCAAAGCAAGCATGAAAATTATGAGTATCTGATATTGCCAATAGTTCAAAAATAAAGGAAAGTTTTAGATAGTTTGATAATCTATTTCATGCTTGTTTGGAATCAAATCCATAAAACACCTTATTTGTGAAGCTGCATAGCTTGTACCGAAAGTACAAAGTTTAAAAAACTGGCGTCACATTGCACATGCCATAATTTTTCTCATTCCATTACTCTAAAAGCATTGCCACAAGCTGCATGTCCCGAATATAACTTACCACTAGTGAATCCAAACATGTTTGCTATAGCCTTTTCCCTTTCTGCATTGCTTATTACTCCAACTCGCTGCTTCTTCTTCGGTGCAGCATGAACTTCATCGGTATCAGACTCTGAGTTGGATCTCCGCACCAATACCTCATTTGAAGGTTTCAGCATAGATGCCCCTTGTTTATCCGTTTTAGGTTCTTTCTTATTTTGTTCAATATCACTATCTGACAGGGTATAGTTGGTCTTATTAAATTGTTCGTCAAAGAGACTGATGTTTTGCAAGCAAGGGTTCTTGATCTCTGGCAACTCTTTAGTGTTACTTCTGTTTTCAGTTTGTACTACATGAGATTCAAAACTTGTTGAAGGCTTGTCCAGGTCAATTGGATTGTCTTCAGGCAATGGTTTATTAATGACATCCGGTTGAAGGGACTCTTCATTAGCTTTTAGCTTATCTTCTGCATTCGTATGAGTGTGCGAGTGAGATTCTGTAACCTTGTTATCATTTTTTGGTGGTGGAAACAACTTGATATAGATTCTCGTTTTCTTACTGTCTGTAGTGCTTGAATTATTTGGAAAAGAAGACTGTTTTCTAGTAGCTTGCTTCGGATGTTCCGGTTTTGTATTAGAGTTATTTATTACTTCATTTACACTTTTTGATGGTTCTTCTATGTTAGCAGTTTTAGAATTTTTGTTTGTTAATGCTTCTGGATTATTCGGAAGTGAAGCATCTACACTGCTATTGGAATTCTTTAGTTCACCAGATTGTACTTGAGGTTCTGAGTGGGAATTGTGAATAACTGTTTCTTCAAGAGTTTCAGAATTTAGAGCAACTGGTTTTTCAGTCTTCTCAGCAGTGATAATATTTGCTGCTTCAGGAACCTCAGCATCAGCAGGAACCTCAGCATCGTCATCCTTTTCGGTGCCAATCTCGACTTGCATTGAAGAAATTTTATCATCCATATTGGCTACTGGTAAGTCTTCTATATTACTCAATACATTAGGGATGTTTTCCTTAGGAGATCTATTTTCTGGTTTGCTACCACCATCTAATTCTTCATCCAATATTTCAATTACGTCAGGAGACATTCCTTTGGCATTTTTAGCAACATCAGTATCTCCGCTTTTAGAGATGAGAACTTCATTGTTAGGTTCAGGAACCTCCTGAATATCTTTTGGTACATTTTCATCTATCTCCATCTGACCTTCCCGATCTGAATCTTCAGGTTCAGAAGCAAAATCATCCAGCACTTCTTGTAGCATAGGAGTCAAAGGTTCAGAATAAGTAATGCAATCCCTGAGAGATTTGGACTCTCCAGTTTGCTTTTTATTGGAGTCATTGGATTCCAAATCCTTCTGAATTTCCTCTGCAGTTTCATAGCAGTTTTCAAGTATTACAGTGTCAGCAGAAGATCTACTTCTTACTGGTACCTTTGAACATTTTATATTCTCACCTGCAGTAGTCTCCCCTTCATTGTGAGATGGCTCATGATCTTTCAGACCTAGAATAGATGAAACTGTGTAGAACAAATTGCATTTATTTGAAACAAGATATTAATGTTCATAGCAAAATATTTTTTTTTTAATCAATTTCTACATTGCAGTAGCATTTTAGCAACCATATTTATAAAAAAGGGATTTGGAATGAAAATGATTTATAGTAGAAAAACATTATAGTTTTAGGCTCAATAGCCTTTAGTATTGGATAAGCTATAATAAAGATTTGATTGAAACCTACTCACTTTGATAAAAAAAAAAAAGATTGCCTACTAGAAGCCGTATACGCATGTAAGCCCTCAATGATTTTCACAATTATGTTTATTGTTGTTTCGAGTGTATTTTTCTTATGAACTATTGGTGATATGGCATTTATCAGGTTAAAGATAATTTCCATTTTATTGAGTGATACCTGGAGTTTACACTAATGATGAAATTAAATTAATTTGCATGCAAGGTACGAGACTTATCTCATGCCTTGTATGCAAATTAACTTGATTAAAAATTAAAGTGATTGATGAAAAAGGAGGATGGCGAGTTTGGACCCACATTATTTATAAATTAACCAAGTGACGTTCACTTGCAAGTTCATATTTACTATAATTAACAGTTTATAAGAGGATTATATAAAAAAATATTAAGTCACTAGATGATGGGAATTAAAAGTTAGAAAAGATTTTTATTTACATAAAAATAAGTCACCATGCAGTAATTAAACGCACCGTGTTTCGTATTAGGAGTAGAAGTCGGTGATTATACGAGTAGTTTCATCCTATATCAATCCAGTCTATGCTTACAGTATTAATTTCATATCTCGTTTTGACCATGTCACTATTTTCTAGTTCCTAGCTTCCAGACGTATTTTTTATTTTGAGTAGGTATGTAAGTACCTACCTATATTTTGCCAGAGAGACTGATACAGAAACACGATGGTAGTGTTGGTAAATATTTCTATTCTGTTTGATCAACTTTTTGAAACTACATAATACGTAAACAAGATATTGTATTATATTATTAAATAAGCACTATTAGATTCGTTTTAGGTTATAATCTCTTACATTGCATATCTTTTTTCTCCCAGCCTCTACGACTTACTGCCCATTTGCTTTTTTGCTAGTTTTATATAGTTCTACAACTAGGTATAAGTTTCCGTACTGCACGATACTCCTAACAGTGGGTCCCATTGTACATGCAACCTCGCCATCCTCTTTTATTGAATTGATTTAAAATAAAGTGTTTAGTATGTTGTGTTGAATCATACCATTTGAGCTGGAATCTTCACTTGCAGCATGGAAATCAAGCTTGTTTTTGTTCCTATCTGCCAGGTCACATCTGAAATAATATGAATAGTCTATGCTAAAAAAGCCAATCTTTGGACAAACCAGTTGGATTAAAAAAAATCTTTATGCACTTGATAACCCAATTCTAGAGGAACTAAACTTAAGGATTCATTTTTTATTTCACACTTGGACCATGACCCCACCCGACTTATGACTTGCAGCCTCAATGCTGTAGTAGTCTAGCAGTTGGAAATGCAACCTAAGCATTGGTCATGGATTTAGTCCCAAGGTTGCACAAAGTGTTTTTAGATATTTCCGTGATTTGGGAAAAATACTGGCATAATGTTATTTTTATGTCTACAAATTATCAGTGTTGTTGTGCAGCCTGGGAGAAGCCTATGTCCAGCTGAGAACTGAGATAAGCTAAGTTGATTAATTGATTGAATTAACTTTACCTAGCTCTAAAGCTGCTTATTTGTTCATTAGTTAGACGGAAGTAGGGATTATGTATGTCTGGTAGAATCCGTTTCAAGAATGTTTCCTTTAAACTCTGCCAAGTCCTCGTAGTAAGCTGCAAAACAACAGTTTATTAAATTAACATACTACAAACTAGAGGGGTTTTTGGCTAAGTAATAACAGCCGCACTGGTAAATCGATCATGTTAAGCTATGCTTGCCGCCATTGGACCGTACATGGGTGACTATCAATACATACCAAGACCCCTCCATGCATCAGAAAGCATGTTAAGCCATTGGTTCCGGCTATCATTCATGGATCTTTGACAGTTGTTACGGGTCATCAGAAGCCCGAAAGTCTGACAACCAGTCTTACCAAGGGGTATTGTATTATCCAGTCATTGGGTTGTGGAGGTCAGATAGGCTGTCGCTCCAGTTAAAATACTGGTATTGACCTGTATCCAGTTAGACTGGAAACTGACCCAACTAGTTGGGAAAAGATTAAGCAGATAAGAAACAAACAAAGGGATAAGCAGAGGACAAACTGAGTAGTTTCTTTTCTACTCATTACATTATAGATAAGAAATCAGTACTTAAATGATTTCATACAAGATTCATAAAAGTAGTTTGTTACCTTTGTGTTAGCAAAATCCACCCACATCTTTCTAGCCTTGGTTTCACCATACAACTTGTTTTCTACTAAATAGTCCACTATCATCTTCAACTCTTGAATGCTATACGGTTTTCTAGAAATATAGAATATAAGGAAATGCAGTTTGACTGTAGGTAGGTGCCTATATTTAAACACCGAAATTTTATGAAAGTGCAAGATTCACACGATACAGATTAGGATGCCAATGAAGCGCTTATTATAATAATGATTTACAGCCTTACCCCGACATTTTGATGCGTATTTTCTATTGTAGTCGGTTTATAATGCTGTTGGTTAACGTAGGTATACAAAATATTATGCAGATAGGTATAGTTCCCCGTTAGCTCAAAATCATCATTATTGTACCGGCAATTTCACAAAAGTATTTTAATTAACATGTTTCTGGGAATGCACGACGAAGTCTTAATTCTTATCTCCCATATAAATAGCCTGAGTTTTCGGTAAATTATAACAATCGGCCGATAAACACACTTCCAAACGTACTATGCTAATTCCTAACCATATTTTTTTTAAATAATTTTTATTCATGAACATGGAGACAAGTCTTTCAGTCGAATACATAGATGGGGTTTAACCATAGACATCGTTTCCCATCTCAATGGTTTTAACCAAAGACTACTATAGTATACTGGCAAGTTTTAACCTCAGTTTATAAGTGTATAGTCTATGGTTTTAACTTAACCAAGGATTATGTGATATTGCCAGAAAAAAATCCAATCATAAAATATTTAATAGCCACACTTAAAAATCAAGAGATCGATTTCGCGCGGCTTGCGATCCCATCACTAAATTACGGCCGTAACGTCAAAGTACCTACGAAAAATGTTACACGCTCGGTTCCCGTACGAATGGACGAAGACTAGCGTTCTATTATACAACGTGTAACGGAAAGGGGGTATCAACCCTGAAGGAGGTGAATGTGCTCATGAAACTCAACAACTTTCCCCAAAGAACATAGGTCGAAATATGAAAAAAAAATTTGGCCCTCCCATAGTAAATCAATCAGCTGGTAGTCAGTTTTGTAAGGGAGGCCCAAATTTTTTTTTCATATTTCGACCTATGTCCTTTGGGGAAAGTTGTTGAGTTTCATGAGCACATTCACCTCCTTCAGGGTTGATACCCCCTTTCCGTTACACGTTGTATACAGTGTGTCCGGACATGGACTAGCGATATTCTAAATACTTAAATATAAGCTATTTTAAAGTACTATTACACTATAGGCTTGGGTCCAATACACTTCCCCGCTATGTGGCAGCCATTTTGTTTTTTTTGTTGAAATATGCTCTATGCGAGTACAAAAAAAATCATATATCTCAAAGTTTTAGTCATACTGAGATAAAAATAGGCTTATTCGGAAGGCAATAATATTGTCTACCGTCTGCATTACAAAGCAATGTGTTCAGAATTCCATAACTTTTGAAAAAAAATGTGAAAGTCGAAAAAAAAATCAAAAAATTTATGCAATTCAACCAATAATGGTTAATTACTACAAAAACAACCCCGAGAACTTTTTTATTTTTTATACTAGATCGACAGTTTTTGAGCTACGCTACAATGCAACATAAAATTCACAACTGTATGTTTAATACTTTAAGAGTTATTGTTGTTTGAACATAGCGTATGCGCAAGCACAAAACGTCTTTGTTAACCGCCAGTGTCATTTATGGCATTCACTGTATTCCATCTGAGAGCAGGCGAGAAATACTGTTCGTTACTACCGTGAGTAAGCGAAATAGAACGTATTAGTCCACTACCTGAAACAAAATCAGTTTTAAGGACAAATTATTAGTTGGGTTAGTTTAGTTGTCCCTCGCCCTGCGTTGTGATCGCTATCGCTACTTTCACTTACCGTCCGTGCTGTTTACGTGCTGCGTTAGTGTTTTGTATTTAAAAGTGTGATAAAGTATGGCACAGCGTCAATATTCATCGCAACATATTGCTGACATACACTTTGTGTATGGCTTTTGCAATGGAAGTGCAAATTTGGCTGTACAAGAATATCGACGAAGGTACCCTAACAGGCCTACACCGAGTCGCCAAACTTTTATCGACGTGCATTCAAGATTAGCGGAAAGAGGTATTCAAAGAGCTGTTAATGAACGCAATCGCTTGGTATCGCCCGAAGATGAAGAAGAAGTGCTTAGACTAATAACCAATGATCCTAGACTAAGCGTTAGACGGATTTCAGTGCAACTTCGAATGTCTAAGTGGCATGTATGGAGAATTTTGAAAAGAGAAGGGTTACACCCTTATCATTTTCGACGGGTTCAAGACGTGATCGAACCAGATTTTGCTGCGAGATCTGTGTTTTGTTCGTGGATAAATAGAAATTTGAGACAGAACCGTAATTTTTTACAAAGAATACTGTGGACTGATGAAGCCAAATTTACAAGAGCTGGGATTACAAACCACAGAAACGACCATCTCTGGTGCTCCGCAAATCCAAGGGCGGTGCGCCCAAGCTCATTTCAACATGAATTCTCAGTAAATGTGTGGGCCGGCATAATCAACGATAGGCTGATAGGGCCATTGGAATTGCCACCTACATTAAACGGCGCTAGATTTTTAGAATTCTTACAGACACAGTTTGCGGACAGCCTCATGGACCTACCTCTATCATACCGTCGGCGTATGTGGTTCCAGCTCGATGGTGCACCCGCGCATTTTTCTCGAGCAGTGAGAGAATATTTAAATAATAATCTACAGCCGTGGATCGGTCGTGGTGGTGTAGTAGCGTGGCCGCCTCGCTCACCCGATTTGACACCCTTGGATTATTTTTTGTGGGGTCATATGAAACAAAAAGTATACGCTACAGTTCCAAATACCAGGGAAGAACTCGTCGCAAAAATTATGGCAGCCGCCGAAGAAATTAGATCCGATTTGGATTTAATTAGGCGCTCATCAACCCAGGTGGCACAGAGAGCCGTAGTGTGTCTACAAGCTGGAGGTGGCCACTTTGAGCAACTGCTTTAGATATTTTAATCTTCATTTAATATTGGAAAAAACATTAAATAAAATTCAATATGAATGTTATGTTTTTTTAATGATTTCCTGTTTAGGGTTCCGACAAAGGCCTTTTGTGCTTGCGCATACGCTATGTTCATACAACAATAACTCTTAAAGTATTAGACATACAGTTGTGAATTTTATGTTGTATTGTAGCTTAGCTCAAAAACTGTCGATCTAGTATAAAAAATAAAAAAGCTCTCGGGGTTGTTTTTGTAGTAATTAACAATTATTGGTTGAATTGCATAATTTTTTGTTTTTTTTTTCGACTTTCACATTTTTTTTCAAAAGTTATGGAATTGTGAACATATTGCTTTGTAGTGCAGACGGTAGACAATATTATTGCCTTTCGAATAAGCCTATTTTTATCTCAGTATGACTAAAACTTTGAGATATATGATTTTTTTTGTACTCGCATAGAGCATACTTCAACAAAAAAAACAAAATGGCTGCCACATAGCGGGGAAGTATATTGGACCTAAGCCTATAGTGTAATTGTACTTTAAAATAGCTTATATTTAAGTATTTAGAATATCGCTAGTCCATGTCCGGACACACTGTATAGTTCTGTGGGCTGGATTTTATCGGGCACGGGGCACTAGATTACGCATAGCGTCATTCTTTCTAAGTTTTTAACAGTCTCTGCCCTAATTACTGATGTCGCTTTTTGACATTTTGTGTCAATGACAGCGCGGATAGCGCGCCAAATTGCTACAATACGAAAGGCAAAAAGTTAACTTTATCAGTAATTTTTCTTCTATTTTAGTACCACTTTACTATGGAAAATAGCGGCTACCTCTCTTTATCAGATATACTAGTAACAAATGAGAAAATTCCATGCAAATTTTTACATGATCTACCAAAAATGGGTTAGTCTTAGTAACAAACACCGCAAGCAGCATAATACTGTTCGTGAATTATCAATTATTATGTTGTTTTTATTTTCTTTCTGTTTCAGGCTTCTTAGATCCCTCCGCTGCAGAAGATGATTTAAAAGCAGGAACAAATGTGGAAATACCTTTATGGTTAGCCGAATCTTTATATTCCAGAAGACCGCCTTTAGTTTCTGTGGACTTGCCGAAAATTTATAAAGATTCCTACAGAGAAATTCTTAACGCAGATGCTTGTACAGTAGATATGCACAAATTAAGCCAATATTTTTATGAATTTGGATGTTACATAGCAAAACATGATATCAAAGGCGAAGTGTCATCTACTCTCATAAATGTAAGTATTAGACTTGATGCCATCCTGTCAGCCTAATACTAAATATGGCCTCCCTCATGAAATAACTACTTTTTAATAACACTGATGAAACATCCCAATAATTACCATTCTTAGGCTCATATTAAAGAACCTCAGTTAAAACCCAATAACTTAAAACTAGTTTAAAGACATTTGATGGGTTGAAACAAGTTTCAAGTAATAGTACAACAATACAAAAATAGTAACAACTATGAGAATAAGCATATTGGTACACGAATACTTAAAAAGTAGCCTAGCAGATACTCCATAAAACTCTTGTTTTAGTGACCATGCCAATTGTTTAAAAATAATTTCTCTTCCTGTTTTTTGCATGTTACAACCACACATCTAAGCAAAAGCAACTAGGAGATTGTCCTTATAAGGCTTTCCAGGGATTTGCTAAACATGATCTATCAATCATCATATCATAAAGTATCTACCATAATTAAAAACTACACCAATATGCCTGAACTCCAATGTTATTATTAAGTAATAGTCTAATTTATTTTTTCAGACATTCAGGCAAAGATTCAGGATGCTGCTATCAGCCAGCGTGTCTACAGACTCAGTAGGTGCTATACAACCTCTATCAGTGAGTGAGCGTCACCAGGCCGCTGAGGCTGCAAACACTGAGAAAGCTCTCGCAACCTGGCTCCAGAGAGGAGAAAGTGTACTCACCACTGCTAATATGGTTGCTAACCATCGTAAACGGAAAAGGGCTGAAATGGAAATGCTTTAGTAATAATATTATTTTTTATGAATAATTTTTAATAATATATTGGTTTGCATTTAATAATTATTTTATTTCTTTGTGCTAACATCATCAAGAAATACTACCAATAAAATAAAAAATAAATTGTTTTGATATCAAACATTGTGTGGCGAGTAACACCACATATATTGGACTGATTTGCATTACCCAACTGATCTAGTAGGAGGGTATTGTTTCTTCCATACGCAAAGCATGCGCTGGTGGATTAATAACATCTGAAGTTGCATATAAACAGGATTTGAAACGGTATTACTAAATATACTATCAGTTACTTTAACACTCAACAGTCCCAACCAACCACTAGATTTGGAATAGGTATAGTTATTACAAGTCTGGGAGCACGTTATTTGGCATAGAAGGTAACAGGCACAGGCAGATATGTTGCTGGGAGTTTGTTGAGCCACTTCTTCCCAGTTTAGCTGGGAATAAAAGCGTGGAGCCCACTTATAATGATTTTAAAAAATGCTCCACACTTCTAAAATTCAACATACTTAAGTCAATTTAATTATTTTATGATTTTTAGTGCATGAGAAAAGTGTGTTTTTTAATTTCTTTTAAACTACATATTTTTAATATTTGCGTCTAGTATATTCTTCATTAACTTAATAAGTATAAAGTCAACGAAGTAATGATGATTAGGAGATACAAGCAAACTTGAGTGGTTTACAAGGAGCCCCTAAAGAGTTCTACTATCCACCTCCTTTCTCCATCATCAGACCCTCGACACCAAGTGCAATATATTGGACTCTTCAAAACGAATCATATGACCCGACACTCGAGGGGTTCACTAGTAGCCCCTAAAGAGTTCCACTATCCACCTTCTGGCTCCATCATCAGACCTTCGACACCAAGTGCAATCTATTGGACTCGTCAAAACAAATCATATGAGCTCAAACTCAAGGGGTTTACTAGTAGCCACTGAAGAGTTCCACTCCACTATCCACCTCCTGGCTCCATCTTCAGATCAGCTCCAAGATACCAAATTATATTTTTGTCTTCCGATCTACATTTTCAACTTTATTGCTGATGCATAAGGTTCAAAGCTGATTAGAAAAATTCTACAGTTTCGGGTAGCTTGATGTGCTGGCGTCTGTACATACATGTGACGCACATAAAGTAAGCGTGTTAAGTGCTGAATCTCAGCTTAATTCTAATAAATGATTTTTATTTTAATTGACAATAAATTGTATGTAGACATCTGGTTCTTCTGGAATAGGATTTACTTGGAAATACAAACAGGTACGGCCGATTTTTTTTACGCGACGATTTTTATAGCACGCTGAATTTTTTACTCTCAGTATTCAGCCGAGCGTTGAGAACCCAAAAAAATACCCGTGGGTGCCAGGGCTAACCGATGTTGTAGGGCTATGTTCGATACTGAACGTGAGGTCCTAGGTTCGATTTTTAGGTTGGGCTTTATTCATCAGGATTTTTTTAGCTGCGGGCAGATTTGTGCCAGTTTTGATGGAAATAAGTTTGCCTCCTGTTACATGGGACTTATAACAGCAAACACACTTCCGCCTACCCTTTCCCATTGTATTACTAAACTCTATTACCGGTTGAAGTGACGTCCTATAGTGGACGGTGGACCTCTTTCGGATGAAATGATGACTACGAGGGCTGCCTTTTAAGTCGTGACGTTTGCAAACCTAATGCCCAAAATGTCGAAATTTTAGATCACCCGCCTTACAGCCCTGACTTGAGCCCTAACGATTTTTTTACGTTCCCCAAAATTAAGCAGTCATCGTGGTCAACGTTTCAGCTCATCCGAAGAAGCTGTTGACGTATACAAATCGGCCATTTTGCCTACCGCCACTTCGGAGTGGAATAAGTGTTTTAAAAACAGGTTCGAACGCATGCAAAAGTGTATTAAATATCGCGGAGAATTCTTTGAAAAACAATAAATGGTAATAATCTATTAGATCGTCTATACTTATTTCAAACGACACAACTTAAAAGGCAGCCCTCGTATATGGCCTACCCCTTTTAAAAATATGTTCAGGCGCTCAGATGAAATAAAATATTCCATCTGAGTACAGGCGTGGTACAATGTGATAATTGGTGTAATTATTGTCATAGCTTTCATATCTACCTACTAATTAAATTAGAAACTAACATAGGCACCAATGTTAAGAGAGCCAACAACAAGTAAACAGGAAGGACCTAATTACCCGGTAGAAATTCGATCATGATTCTAATAATAATCCGATTGGAACAGAAGATCAACATTTGAATGTCGGGCTATTTATACTGTTGAGAAAGTTCGAGCGTACATCAACTGGTATCGATTTTGTTGTTTCATAGGGGTGAACCCTGTATTCAGAAAATTATTTCTGACAAAGGTGTTAGGTACTTGTTTCCGTTTTTGGGAAAACCATTACACAGGCCATTTCAGACACCAATCTACATGGTCTTCACATGATCTGACCAAGAATATGTCTGGACTTTAAAAGAGACCTCTGAGTTTGTTTCGGCCTTTCTTTCCAGAGTAGTCAGATAGGAAACGCCGACCTCATCTAGTTTAAAAAAATATGATTGACATGTAAAAGTGTTTGTACAGACGCCAGCACATCAAGCTACTACAATCTGTCAGATTTCTGTAATAGATTTTCAACTTTATCGCTAAAACGTAAGGTTCAAAATTGATTGCGAAAATCTGACAATTTCGGGTAGCTTGATGCGCTGGCGTCTGTACAAACCTACTTACAGAAAATAAATCATTTATCAGGTATGCATGGGTAAAATTGACTGAAATCGAATAATGGTTTCTTATGGATTTCGAGGTGCTGATTAACGGAAAAATAATGAAAAAATTCCATCACGTAAGGTTTTTTAGAAATCCTAATAAATACTACCCTAGTACAAATATGCTATAATCACAATTCTTATTTTCGATATTTATTTTACTCGTGGGTAGTTATTAAAAATATTCAGTAAAATGTGATTGAATGTCGTTATAAATATCATTTATCATTTGTTGGTCCAGATATTCGAAAACTCATGAAAGACAGAGGTTTTGAAACTAAAATGAACTCTGATGAAAATGAGGCATGGGTTTCTTTCAAAGAAGTTGTTAAAAAAATTCTGGGCAGTAAAAAAAGTTCAGACTAAGTACGCCCAAAAAAAAGTTGAAAATATGTTAGAACATTTTAAGAAATTGGGATACAACATGAACTTAAATTAAAAGTCCATTTCTTAAAATCTCACTTGGACTTCTTTCCAAAATCTTGGGGATTTAAGTGAAGAACAGGGAGAGAGATTCCATCAAGACCTAAAGGCTATGGAAAGACATTATCAAGGGAGATGGAATGTTAACATGATTGCAGACTATTGCTGGATGTTGCAGAGGGACACTGAGAATAATGAACACAGGCGAAAATCTTTAAAAAGAAGCTTCAGTGACAAGCGGAAGAGGTATTACAAGGATTTATAGCAGTTTATAGCAGTTTTGTTACTTTATTACTAACGTCATGAGAATCTAATATCTAATAACATCTAATCGAATCTAATATCTATGTGTGAGTAAGCTTTGTATGTTTTTTATTTTTTATTTTAATAAAACATCGACTTGACGCATAATTTTTTTTTCTATACGTCATTTATCTAAAAAACCTTATGAGATAAAAAAAAAATCAATAGCATATTCGAATTCAGCGCCCCAAATTTACTTAATATAGACACCTTTCAAGCAATCAATTTTCAAAAAGGTCAATTTTGCATACCTGTGTTATCATTATTTTTGTACTGGTAGGTAAAAGCCTGTCTTCTGAATCAGTGTAGGTGGATAACATCACGCGACTTCACAACGGGGTAAGTAGGACCAGGGCTCAAGACGTCACGTTTTATGTTCCTTGCTAATAATTTACTCCTTCAGATTTAGATTTTCCTTCATTAAGTATAATTCCGAACTTTCGTAGTATGAGGCAACCATACCAAATATTTATTGTAGGAAGTACAGTTGGCTATAAAAGCATTTGGCACAGTCTGAGGCGACTCAGTCGTTCAGATTGTTTACTTGTGTTTGAACGTCGCACATACTCATAAGATGGAGTTCCCTAGAATGTGTCCAACTCGGTGGCTATCAGACCAAAACTTCGGCATGTGCATATCACCACACGACTTCCTATATCCATTCTACGATATGCATTCGAATTATTTTCGCCCTTGGAAGTGTTATAATAACAGCCAATCTATTTCTAAGGAATTCGGATCCACAATAGAAAACGAGAAAGGTAACTTTAAAATAACATTGGATGTGAAACATTTTCGTCCGAACGACATCAGCGTGAAAGTGACGGATACTGAAATAATAGTAGAAGGGAAACATGAAGAGAGACAGGACTCCCATGGATTTATTTCGAGACAGTTTAAAAGGCGCTATCCCTTGCCAAGCCATTGTCCAGCGGAGAACGTCACTTCAACAATGTCTCCAGACGGTATCCTGGTTATTATTGCGGAGAAGAAATCATCTAACGAAACGGAAAAAATTGTACCAATCCAGATGTGTGGCTTGAGTCCCAAAAAGACTCAGATCATCGAAAGCAAAATGACTGCAGAAATCATACAAAATTCTGTCAAGGAAAATATTAAGGATACTGAAGACATGACGTGTAGCAAAGAAAGAGCTCAAATATTGCTCAAAGAAGACCATAGTCGTCTGCTAAAACCAGAATTACTTAAAGAGGCAGTCATAAGCACTAACGGGGAGAAAATGTCGACCAAACCAGTTATGGATATTACGAGTCTGTCTGAAAAACAGGACGCCACGAATGTCGCTGCCACTTCGAACAAGATCGATGAATCACTTGCGAAATCAAGTCTGGGCGTGTCTGAACTGACTGAACAATTCGGGAAAAGAAATTTAGCTTCTACTTCAGACATGTGTGGATTGAAAGGCATGTCTAATATGTCTAAGACACTTATTGAGGAAAGTTCGTCCTCGTATAAGTCGTCATCATCCATCTCTTCTACTGTGAAAACCAGTGGAAAGATTGGCGAATACGTGAGTGACATCATCACCGCAGAGTTGAAGGAAGCTGCTGAAAATATATAAACATATTAGCTGGTTTTTACAATGTTTATTATTTAACTATAAAAGATTTTGTTTACTTTTATTACAAATTCGAACCTTTATTTATCAAGAGCATTATTACCTATTTTAAATATCTACAAACTCACAATCTCTTTAAATAAAACTTCACTTTGGTGAAGTATATTAATCAATACAATAAATAAGCATTATGAGATCAATGAAGACTAATATCAAGTACCTATACAATAACAGTATGAACCTAGCTTGAACAACTTAAGATAATTCTTGTTATCTTGATGTAATGGAGGTCATTTCAAGTCAAGAATTGATTATGTATACAATGTGTAACGTTAAATGCGCAAAACCTGAAAACAGTTCAGATCAAGAATCAGAATAACGAGCAGAATTAATTGAACCACTTTTTAATATAGGTCACATTTTTCAAAAAATCTTCATTAAAAATGTTGCCGTGTCTATTTATTGATAGGTCAAGCAAGCCAAGGTCAGCGCGGCGCAGCGGCCCGGTGACGACTCCTCCCTCGATAAAGGGTCGTCGCAAACGCAAGAAACGATCAGAATGGCCAGTAAAACTAAAACAGCACATAAAATCTTTACAATTTTTTTAATGACTTATTTTCTCTCTGAAATAGGTCAATTGAATTAAAAATCAGTTGGCGTGTCTGAGGTTTTGCGCTTTTAACGTTACACGTTGTATACAACTGTAACAAATTATGTAAATAAATACATGCTTCTTAGAGCTGATTTCTCCAATGCCAGATAACTTTATCAGAGGAATAATTTTGAATTTTTGACAGTTCTTCCATACAAAAACTGTCAGACGTTACCTTTTTTCCATGAATAAAAATTATCTGTCGATAATATATAATCTCTAATGCTAGCTGCACAGTAGACGTAAAATAACTGGAAGAAAAACATAACAAAATAACAATCTTTAAGACAAATGCAAAAATCACACCAACTACCACTATAAATTCACTGGGTCCACTGTACATATAAGTTTCAGTATCCTTATATTCTATTTAA
This sequence comes from Eremobia ochroleuca, assembly GCA_949629135.1. Classification (NCBI taxonomy): domain Eukaryota; kingdom Metazoa; phylum Arthropoda; class Insecta; order Lepidoptera; family Noctuidae; genus Eremobia; species Eremobia ochroleuca. Next base: position 7,484,316 of record OX451401.1, on the reverse strand, counting down.
GTCTCTTCGTCACAACACTCTTGCACCTCATCATTGTTTCTATCACTAACCAGTAGTTCTGAGGTGCAGCGGTAAGGACGTATTGATTGTTAACATCTGTCATTCTTGACTGACGGGTTGAGGTCGTGGAAGTAGGCGTGGGCCATGGCATCATCAGCAGGCATCCTCAGTGCTGGGTTGCAGGTTAGGAGGCGGGCAAGGAGGTCTCGTCCCCGTGCAGGCAGACGGGGCACCACCTGGGCTAATCCTAAGCTAGGCTGGTATACTGGCAATGGCTTATAGTCAGGCAGCTGGGTCACTCCAGGCCATGTGTCTTCATTTGGAGTACCTTGAAATTGTAATAACATAAGCAGATTAATACTTTGTACTTATTAAAATACTTACATCTTGTTAGGAAGGAAGACTGACAATTTAATTTAATAAGATACAAGGGACAATACTGTGAAGACATGTGAAGTATGTTTATTTCTACAAATTGCTAAGACTGCTCACTAAAATTGGTTTACCCTATAGCAACAGTACTCATAGATTTCTTTGGCACAGGTTGTTTTCTAAACATTTATGTCAGAATAGTTTATTTGCAGAAAATACAGATGTTTATCTGTTGTAAAAGTTGTTTGTTTATGTACAGTCCATTATTTGCCTGTCTAGGGCATGCAAATTAATTTTACAGTAGATAATAATTCTTTGGTACTTATTTTATTGTTTCCCTCCTGAAGAGAGGAGGCCTGTCTCAGCAGTGGGAATATTATAGGCTGATTATAGTTATGATGACTTATTTTTGGTAAAATATACAAATATGTTACAATATAAATTACAGGACAAACACTACAAAACTATAGGTACCTCAAAAAAAAAAAACAATTTTACTTTATCTTGTATATATTCTTATTTCTTATAAAGTATAAAAACAATTGTCTATAATAGTATGCTATGTGTTAATCCTGGTTATAAACTATCTATGTAAATTTTATCCATATCTGTTCAGTAGTTTTTGCATGATTGAGCAACAAACATCTTCACAAACTTTCACATTTATAATATTAGTGGGAAGTAAGATAGTAATGCACATATTATGAACATTCTATTAAACTAATGTTGTTTTAGAAAATGGAACCAAAATGTTGTGGTATCTCTTAGCTGCCTGATGATAGAGTGAAATAAAGCCCAATAAACTACTTACCAAGAAGTTTGAAAATCCTTTTCAATTGATCATCAACATCAGATCCAGGGAACAGTGGTCTCCCAGAGTTAGCTAGCTCTGCAAATATGCACCCTGCTGACCACATGTCAATGCTGGTTGTGTAGAGCTTGGCGCCAAACAGAACATCCGGGGGCCGGTACCAGAGCGTCACTACCTCCGCCGAGTAACACTTCACAGGTATACCGAAAGCTCTAGCCAAACCAAAGTCAGCTAGTTTCAATTCCCCATTTTTATTAATCAACAAATTCTGAGGTTTCAAATCCCGGTGCAGAACATTATGGCTGTGACAGAAAGCGAGTCCTCGCAGCAGCTGATACATAAACGATTTGACGACATCCAAATCTATCTCACCGTTCAAGCTGTCGAAATACTTCTTCAAATCTTGATCGCAATGTTCAAACACAAGAGTCAATTTCTTTTCACTGTGCAAGACGTCGTATAGGCGCACTATATTCTTGTGCTTTAACTCTTTCAGAAGGCATATTTCACGTAATGCGGAGGATGGTACTCCCTCATCATCGTCATCTAACCTCACCCGCTTTAGGGCCACTATTTCATGGGTCTCTTTGTTTTTAGCTTTGAACACTGTGCCATACGTTCCCTCTCCAATTTTCTCTAGTTTTTCGTACTTCTGCATAATTTATAAATATATAATAAAACAGTAATGTAAAATCGATTGTTTATTCCGCTTCGCGAAGTACCTCCTCCCAGGCTTTTGACAAGACACTGACAGTTTGACATCTGGTGGTGAAAGCACTTTAATACGTCAGTGACTAAAGCGCTTGTTTTAAATTAAACCATTTCATGTAAAAACAATACTCATTACATTGTAAAAAAAAAAAATATATTACAAACTATGATTATAAACTTATAAATATAATACCATTATAAAGAACCTCAATGTTTTCAATACTTAACACAGAAAAAAAAGGCTATTTAATTTTAAATAGTAAAAAGTCCATAACTATCTTGTAAACGCATGTATGTATGTACGTTCAGAACATATTACAAAATAAAATATTTTGTTCTTATATTTTTATTATTATATTAGTTTACTACATGTAAACGAAGTAATATTTTACTATAAGCTTAATTATTTACGTGGAGCCTAAATCTTCCCAGAATATTTACATGCATGTTTATTAAAATATGTATTTGTTTCCGATTTTTATATACATACGGAACGATCTTCTGCGTTTGCAAAATAACATTCATTCAATGACCAATCAAATCAATTCATTCACAAAAAACTCAAGTCAAATCCAAGAAGTTGAATTGTCATAATTTTATTATTTTTTTTTTTGGAAAGTGATCTATATTTTTAGTTATTTGAATTATTGAACTGCTAAGGTAAGACTGCTGTGGTTATTTGATAAAATTTTGTATTTTTGTTAGATGTGCTAAACTGTGTATATTGAATGGAAAGTAAACATTATTACGTATTAGTTGACGATGAACACATTATCACGAGCGCGTGTTTGTAGATGAGCGAGGGCGAAGGAACATTGGTAGACAAGTCGGAGAGTAGCTCGTTCGAAGACCTCGCAGCGGCACATGAGATCGAGGAGGCGAAGCTGGCTGAAGCAGCTGCTTCCAAAGAAAAGTCAGATGAAACAAAAACTGATGAGTGGCAAGATTTGCTAGGGTCAGGCGCACTACTTAAAAAGGTCAGCAGACTGATTATCTCAGCGGATCTATAATAATTTAATTAACAAATATTCTCCATTATTGTTCTTGTTTAATTTAGATTTTATAGCCTTCACTTAGCCAGAAGAAACATTCTCTTGCTCTGTGGGGGTGATTTTTATGCACACTCAAATCTTACTGGAGAAAACTTCTTGATTTTTGATCATTCATATTCTTTGTTGTAATTATGAACATGCAGTCAAACTATAATCTTGAAGCTTGTCCTATTTATTTTGGACTAAGGCAAAATGATGTAAATAAGAAACAAAATTTTCCAACCAATCATCAATTTCTTTTGTGTTGTTAGTGATTCATGTTATGACAACAATATTACATGATTTGAAAGTCATTGGTATAGAAAATTTTGAACCTTACACTTTAGCGATAAAGTTGAATATCTATTTAAGAAATTTGACAGATTGTAGTAGCTTGATGTGCTGGCGTCTGTACATTAGCATTCAGATATTATTTGCTTGTAATTCTCAAGAAAACCACCCAATGTTTTTATAAAAACTTTATAAACATTTTTAGAAACTCTTTTGCAGATAATTAAAGTAGGTGAAGATTCAAATGGTTTGCGACCACAGAGAAGTGATATTTGTCGAATTAGTTATGAGGTGAAAATTAAAGACACTGACAATCTCGTGGAGAAGAGGGATCATGTCAAGATTTACTTGGGTGACAATGAAGTAAGTATCAATGGATTTTTATATTATTTTTAAGTCTTACTTAAATTGAGAATCTGTGTTGTTTTGTTTCAAAAACATAGTGTATTCAGAGTAATAGAATAATAAGTACTCATCATCACGATGGGGAAGACATGAAATGAAATGAAATGCCTGTCAATCAATCAATCTGTATAACCTTTTTCAAATTATGTTAGGGTTGGGTGTCTGACTACATGCAGCTGAATATCAATATTTTACATGAAGCAACTGCCTATCTGACCTCCATAACCCAGTAACTGGGTAACACAATACCTCTTAGTAAGACTGGTTGTCAGACTTTAGGGCTTCTGACATATCTTGAAATAAAAAAAATGTTTATGGACATAGAAAAGTGGAAAATGAATGGGGAGAACTCTGCCCAGCACTGGCACAACAAAGGTTAAAACAAGTAACTGCATGATTAAGTGAATAAGAAGCTGTCCTAGGTGAGATAGTGGTCATATGTGAGCCTAAAAACACAATAGTTGCAAGTCACTGTCAAAATATAATTTAATCCTATCATGATGAGATGCAACTAAACAAAGTATTCCACTTGTTCAAATACAATATGAGGTTTATTTGTCATGAATGAATAAAAATAATATCAGTATAATCATCATTCTCTCCCTGCCTTAATCCCAATTTATTTAGGGTTGGTGCAACATGTCGTTTTTAGAGTTCCATACCCAAAGGGGAAAACGGAACCCTATTACTCCCGCTCCGTTGTCCGTCCATCCGTCTGTCACCAGGCTGTATCTCATGAACTGTGATAGTTAGACAGTTGAAATTTTGATGTATTTCTGTTGCCGCTATAACAACAAATACTAAAAAACAATAAAACAAACATTTAAGGGGCTCCCATACAACAGACATGATTTTTTTGCCTTTTTTATAGATATTGGTACGGAACCCTTCGTGCGCGAATCCGACTCGCGCTTGGCCGGTTTTTATAGATAACGGTACGGACCCTTCGTGTGCGAATCCGACTCGCGCTTGGCCGGTTTTTTCCATATTTCTCTATTAGTATCTTGGTAGTCCATCTATTATTTCTTTGGTCCTCCCAACTCTTATCCATCCATACGATATCAGTATAATGCACTTATATTATCAAATAATCAGTTATTGACTTTGTATTTTCCATTACAATAGATGTAGCTATCTAATCATGAATCTGTCTATCACTCATAGCATTTATTCCAAAAGTTTATTTGAATTGGCAATCAAAGGAAGTGTGAACTAGTTAGATAATCTTATCATTATTTTATAGAAGGATATTAAAGTTGTCCTATTGTTTATATTGGTTTATGAAAGCATGCGGTGCTTCGCTCGATGTTATGCGGACTACTGGACTGGCGCTATCTTTTTCTGCGGCAGAATTCGCGTGCCCCCTGTGAAGACGATGTGCCTATGCAAAGCTAGTGGATACAGCTTTGAATGAAATGTACCGGATCATCACTGGTTGCCTAAAACCGACTCCGGTACAAATGCTGTATCCACTAGCAGTAATAGCGCCACCTTGCCAACGTTCGCAGAGCGGTGGCAAGTTCCAGCGAAAAAGCCAAAATGGTATCCGACATACGACACCCTTAGCACGGCAACATCCTTGTGCCAAAAAGACTGAAAAGCCGAATGGTTTTTTTTAAAGTGTGTTGTCCCACTCACTGGCGAGCGATCACAAGAAAGACTGAAGTTGTGACGAGAGTGCTTCCTTATCCAAACCATTCGTTCCATCCGCTGAAGATCTCCCACCTGGACATGAGTTACTTTGGGTAATCTGGAAGTCTTTAACCAGACTCCAGACCCAGGTTGGCCGAAGCAAGGAAAACCTATTCAGATGGGGATTCATAGACTCCGCCTTCGAGGGTAAATGTGGTGCTGCTCCACAAATGATGGAACACTTAATATCGTGTCCTGCGTGTGCTGTGAGCGGCACATTACAGGAACTGATGGACGCTGGTGATAGCACCAAACAAGTAGCCGAATTCTGGGCCGAGTCCATTTAGATTGCTATCGACACGCTAAGAAGAAGAAAGCATGTGATTGTTATTCTATTTTACTATGAAAGTAAATTGGTTTATTCTGCACACTGGCACAAAAAAAATGCAAATTACAAAAAAAAAAAAGACGTAAATACACACTTACAAGGTAGCCAAAAGCAGTACCTACTATGTGGTTTTGTGTTTGATTAAATATTATGATAGGTATGAATGCAGGACGTATGGCCTCATTAATTTCTTATAGGTGTGATCTTATTCTCATATCATCAGGCTAGACTGTTTCAGAATAATTATAGTGGACAAAGACTATTGTTGATATAAAAGTGGAACTCTGCCAAATTGGGACAAAGAAAGTACTTATAACGATACAAAAGTAAATGAGGAACCATGACATAATCATTTGTGAAATGTTATTATAATTGATTTTTGATGGTGGCAATACATATTAAAGCACCTGTTTTACTGCCACAATCAAATTACTTTTCTAATTTGTAGAACCAATTAGTAAACATTTTATTTTTAGATTCTACAAGGCCTGGACTTAGCAGTGACAATGATGTACAAAGGCGAAGAATGTCTTCTACAAATGGCCCCACGATTTGGTTTCGGTGAAACTGGCCTGAAGCCCGGCGAGAGTTTGGGACTCATTGGGGTGATTGATGCGCCCGAATATCAGGGCCCTGTAATAGATGGAGAAACTTGGCTCGATGCCCGCATTGAGCTTCATGACTGGGAAGAAGAACCCGAACACGAAACCTTGCCTATCTCTGAGAGAATGGAAACCGGGTAAGCCCAAAAAATAAAATTTTACCTAGTTTTTTCTACAAATTACAGGATTATAAATTAGTTGCTGCTCGAATAAAGCCTTCATTTATCTGATATTAAAACGGTAATGTTATTATGGCACGGTAATTGTATACAACGTGTAACGTTAAATGCGCAAAACCTCAGACACCCCAACTGATTTTTAATTCAATTGACCTATTTCTTATTTTCTATCTGAAAATAAGTTATTAAAAAAATTGTTAAGGTTTTATGTGCTGTTTTAGTTTTACTGGCCATTCTGATCGTTTCTTGCGTCTGCGACGACGCTTTATCGAGGGAGGAGTCGTCACCAGGCCGCTGCGCCGCGCTGACATTGGCTTGCTTGACCTATTAATAAATAGACACGGCAACGTTTTTAATGAAGATTTTTTTGAAAAATGTGACCTATATTAAAAAGTGGTTCAATTAATTCTGCTCGTTATTCTGATCAAAATATTTTCAGGTTTTGCGCATTTAACGTTACACGTTGTATAAGAAACCAAACACAAGTGGACTCAGAATACCTACACCAACCTAAAGCTCAATTTCGGTATGGCCCGAAACCGAAATCCGTAACCGTATGAGACAAACCCAATGTTTATCTTTAAAAAAATCTTTTTAGAATGTCCGGAAACTGTACTTTGTAAAACATATATTATAATTCGCCGGCTGTTGTGTTTAGACAGCGTAACAGGGTCCTAAGGCTATTGAACTTTTCATTATTATCTTGGCACGTAAATATCCGAAATAAGAATGAAGAAAAAATATGTTTGTGTATTTATGCAAATTAATGTTCGATTCGGGTTTATTTTAAAAATTAGTAGGTAGTTATAAAGCGGAACTTATGTTGTTCTTACAACAAGTGCAAATTAAGCTAATGATATGGCATCTGCGTCATTTTGTCCAACTGTTTTACATTTACATTAGTGCAAAAACAATACAGTATTGCAAAATTAGAAAGTTGTCGATGCTATTGTCCTGTTCCCTCCTTTAATGTCAAATTAAACGAATATATTATTCTATCGATTGTTTCAAAGCTGTCTCGCCCTTGAATATATTTACATAAAACTCAGTTTGATGTAGATATCAGAACCTTGACATATTCAATTTAAACGTTGACAAATGCTTGGTTTATTGTGATTGCTTATAATGGGGTCAGCGTTTGAGCGTATCGTACAGTTTTGTTTATCATGCGTATGGATAGACTATGTAACTAAAAAATTACAAGATTAATTTTATTTCCGAAACAGTGATGAGCGAAATTCTATTTGCATTCGTTTTGGGCGCTGAGTTAACATTCATAGCATTGAATAGATCCCCTTCATGCTTTAGTTAAATAAAGTTGAAAGTTCAATGTAAACGGTCGTAAGTACAAAAACAATACCGCGGTATGCTTAGGCATGCCATGTCGGCAGCCTTTGGAACGCTTCGGCATCCATCGGAACGCTTTGGCAGTCTTCGGGATATCGCGGCAAGACAGCGCCCGCCTGAACACGGCCTGTGTGGGCCGCCAGTGTGCGCTTACATGTAGGGATGCCGAAGGATCCCCTGCCGTGCCGTGCCGCCAGTGTGCGCCGAGCCTTAGAAAGAAACTGCCCGTTTTGAAGCTAATTTGACCTAGCTAGGGTGACCTTATACTTAAAATATGCCTAAGCCTCTTAAAGTGGGTCTCTCTTATAAAAATATGGCAAAAGCGGCGTAGCGGATACACGTAGTTTTACAAATACATATATCATATTTGTCATCATTACAAAGAATTATTCGCCAATACAATGTATGTAAGTAACAAGGAAGTACCAGACAGGAAATGATAGAATATTCTGTTATCTTGGGGATATTGGGCAAAACTATATTTTTATCAAATCATTGGTTACTTTATTACCTACAACTCTCCTGAGTCCCTTTAATTAAAGCAACAACGATAGATCAACCATATTCAATGTTCTAGACGAATTCCCCTAAGAACTTAGTTATTTATGGTGGACGTAATAAAGAGTATTCTATTCTACACCACTGCCAAAGTTGTAGGCTAAATCCAAGACCCAAAGATCCGCACTATGCAGCTTCTGAAATTAAATAACAGAAGGAAAAAAATGGCTCCGAAAATCCTAATTGCACTTCTCATTCCCCAATTTTCTAACATTTTGAAGCTACCCCTAGTACTGATAAGGTTCACTTTTCAGTGTCCGTCGTCGTGCCCGCGGCAACTGGTGGTATGGCCGTGGTGAGCCAACTTTAGCCGTACAGCTATACAGACGCGCTCTCGACATTTTGGACGAGAGCGATGGCGGCATATCCGCGCCGACACCTTCTGGCGAACTTGAGTCCATGTCGGCTGATCTACAGGCGCTGTTGGATGAACGACTCCGGGTACATAATAATATGGCCGCTGCACAGTTGAAGGCGGGAGCGTATGAGGCTGCACTGCAGGTATGTTGGAAAATCTGTTTGTTATCGAGCTGAAAAGAGATGCCAAATTACTGTTATATACAAGAAAGAAAAAAATATTTATTGGGACTCGCACAGGAAGAACACTAAATAGTATACTAACAGTATCATAAACACATCGAAAAATAAATATGTAGAAATAAAAAGAAAAGTCTTCTGGGCTTGCTTGTTTCATCATAGTCCTCGTCTCGCCTGGTGAAACGCGATGGGCGTTCCACTAGGCGAGATCGAGGTTAAGAGCTGGACCATATTGTAAAAAAAAAAAAAATTAAAAAATTGAAAATAAAAAACCTTAAGTCTTGTACGAGACCAAAAGGCTCTAAACCTACTGTTTTAAGATATAGTCTTTATATTTTTATGACTTGTACATTTTTTTTTTTTAAATCTAGAAAGAAAGTATTTGCTATGTTGACCACAGAGGAGTTGTCTTGAGTCCAGGTGCAGACCTCCTGAATATGATATGTGGTTCCAAACCCGTTATTTCAAATCTCCAATACCATGTCTTGTTTCTAACTTACAGGCAGTAACTCGAGTGCTAACCTGCCAGCCGAAGAACGCAAAGGCATTATACCGTAAATCTCGCATCCTATCCTTGATGGGTCGCAACTCAGAGGCCTTAGAGGCCGCGCGGGCCGCTGCGGCCGCGGCCCCAGATGACTCGGGGGCCCGTAAAGAGCTTCAACGTTGTGAACAGAGGGCTACCAGGGAGAGGATTGTGGAGAGGAGCTTAGCTAAGCGCATGCTCGGTACCACCCCGCCGAAGAGTGGCTCTCCTGATAAGAAACCTAGTACATCTAAGGTGAAATTATTTTCTACCATAACAACACTTAATGATCCTAAATTATAGAATGCAGCAAAACCGGCTGCCCTAAGGTTCCAAGAGATAAGACTTTTCATACAGGTAAACCAGAAAAGTTATGTGCTTCGGTAATCTTCGTGTGTCCAAATTAGCACAAACGTCGCCGCAGAGTAACCCCCACAGAGGCAAAGCTTCTAAGATTTGTACTGCTACGCTTTGTAATAGCATCTATCATTAATATTAATATTAGCATTTATAATATTAGTTAGGATATCAGAGGCAAGTATGGTCATCATGGCTTAACCCTTTGGCGTGTGCCTTAATATAACTCGCCAGACCGAGTTTTGTTTTAAATACCCGGTCACAACGAATATAATAATAATAATATAATATAATAATATATTTATTCAAAAATGATAAGGCATGAAAATTATTACAGTTTTGCTTAAATAAAAATTGTATTGCTAAGACTTACGTGCCTGAACTAGGTAATCCTGTGTTTCCGGCGAGAAGAGCTAAACTAGTATTTTAAAATTAATAAATAAACAAAAGTTGAAAATGGACAGATAATTATATGTTGAGTAGCTTAAGTCTTAGTATCTATATTTGGTAAATATTTAACATAGGTGAAAATTGTATACCTATATTTACTTTAACACAGTAAATTTTCTGTTTCTTCATAAGACATACTTTGGAGAGCATCCTTGAGGATTCTCTTACAATTTGTATAGTTCACAGAATAAATGTTTGCTTTCAAATTTAGTCTATTATACAGGAGAGGTCCGAGGTACAGGTAAAATTTGGATATAAAAGCATGTTTTATTGAAATTTGTGGGCAAACTATATCTTTACGTCTTTTATTAGTATATGTAGTGCTGTAGGGTAGAGCTTTGTGTTGTTTTAATACAATGACCATGATAAATAGCTGTCGAACTGTTAATACTTCACAAGATTTGTACAGGAGGTTAGTAGGAAAGAGGAAAGGGCGGAAAGTAGACACTTTGAGAATCGCCCTCTGGGCTCTCTCGATGGTTAGTAACATTGTTTTACCCACTCCACCCCATGTGGTGATACAGTAAGTTAAGATCGATTGACATAGAGCAAAGTAAACCTGTCTAAGTATTTTTGGGTCAGCAATACAGCGTAACTTTTTAAAAACAAATATCAACTTGCGAATTCTATTATTTACACTTTCGTTTAAACAACATATAGAAGCCTTCTATATGTTGTTTAAACGAAAGTGTTTCATCTATTATAACACCAAGGTATTTTGTTGTATTTGCCATTTTAATTTTAGGACAAACACATTGGTTATTTGCGGGAATTGTGCAACAATGGGCATATAACGTTGAGGTAGTGCCAGTTGATGTTTGCTTGCGCATCGAAAACTTAATATAATTTGTCTTGTCTGCATTTAGTGTTAGTGAATTAAGTTGGAGCCATTTATTAACAATATTAAATCCGCGTTGCGCCACTTTGTAGACTTTTTTTTCTGAGTCAGCCGAGAATAGAAGAGCAGTGTCGTCAGCATAAGAAACAATTTGGCCATGATCTAGACTTATATTACAAAGATCGTTTATGTAAATCAAAAATAGTGTAGGCCCTAAAATACTTCCTTGGGGGACTCCGAAAGACGTGTTTTTTTTATCCTCGCTGAGAACATCTCCAATTCTTACTCATTGGGTACGATCTTCTAGATAGCTCTTAAATAGTTTCAGCTGGGTGCCTCTGATACCTATGGTTTCAAGCTTGTGCAACAGAATAGGAATAGAAACCGTGTCAAAAGCTTTGGCTAGGTCCAAGAAGATTCCTACTGTGTGGTTACCCTTATCAAGTTCTTGTGCTAGATAGTCAGTCAGATGGTGTACGGCATCGTCTGTTGACATTTTAGGCCTAAATCCAAACTGCCGCTGAGACAAAATTAATTTATCCTCCAAGTATTTGTAAAGCCTTTTATTTATAAGTTTTTCTAATATTTTAGACATAGAAGGCAGTAACGAAATAGGTCTATAATTTGTGACTTGATCTTTACTGCCTGATTTATAAACGGGGACAACAACAGCTTTTTTTAGGCATTCGGGAAAAACACCTGTAGATAAACATTTTTGGAAAATATAAGTTAGTGGCGGTGCCAAAATGTGCTTGAACCGTTTAATAATTTTATTTGAAATGTTATCCCAGCCAACTGCACAGTCGTCTTTCAGACTCATAATTATCGTTTCTACCTCAGTCTCATCAGTGTCTAGCAACGCAAAGGATGATAAAATAGTGCTACATGTAAATGGTGTGCTCGTTAAATGTTGTGATTGGCACCGAACTTTTTCAGCCAAACACTTTCCCACATTAACAAAGAAATTATTTGCAATGTTGGCAGATGTTAACTGTGATGAGTGTGCTTGTAATAAACCTGAAGATGACTGATTTTGTTTCGAGTTAAACGTTACACTTTTAATAAAATTCCAAATTTTTTTACTATCTGTACCAGCCTTTTCCAGTGCAGTTTTGTCGTAGTTGTTTTTTATTTTTTTTAGAAGATCATTACAATAGTTACGATATCGCTTATACGACAGTTGCAAAATTAAATTATCTGGATTGGATTTAGCTTTCATATGCAATTTATCTCTATTTTTCATACAGCGAATGAGTCCTGTCGTGATCCATGGTTTTATATTGTAGTTTTTGTTTTTTAGCCGAGATATGACAGTATTCTTCTGAATTGCATATTGTACATTTTTGATTACGTATAACATACAAAACTGCGGATCAGCGGAATCGTAGACTGGGTCAAATTCAATATTGCGTAAGTCTTCTTCAAGTTTGTTTACATTTAAACGCGAAGTTGTGCGAGTGACTATTTTTGATAATTTGCAATTTAAAATAAGTAGGGCAGCACTGTGATCGGTTATTGAGGAATTAGTTACAAGGGCAAGTGCGGGGAAATCTGACTTTAGTATTATATGGTCCAAACAGGAGCCACTTTGATGTGTAGGAAGCGTGTGAGCGGGAAGCAAGCCATGGAAAGCGCATAGGTTAAGGTATTCCTCAGCGGATGCGTCAGCACTTTCTGGAAGAATATTGATTTTAATATCTCCAATCAAAATTATATTTTTGACAGATGATGGTAGGTTATGCAAGGTATCGTTTAAAGAGTCGGTGAAACTGTTTATATTTTTAAAAGAGGGAGGTAGGATATAAGGCAAGTATCGCTAATTCTGACCCAATTTTAATTAACAATCTGTTACAGTCGTGCATATTTGGTTCCTCGATGGACACATTGAGATGATTTCTTGCGTAAACTATCACTCCATCGTTCTGATTATAATTTATATTACTTTTATACATATTATATCCCGGAAGCAGTGGTATGTTATATTGCTTGGAAAGCCAACATTCGGTTAGGACAATAACGTCACAGTTTATGTCTAGACGTTGTATAAAAATGATGAAATTGTCGAAATTCTTAAAAATACTTCGAATATTTTGGGTTAGAATGGTTAGTGGACTAGTGTAGGAGGAGAGATATTGTTTACAGTGCTCAACGTCACAAACATGGGATTCTGATACAGAGAAATTATCTATTTCACTAATTAAATTATTAATCATAATTATAACTAAATATAAAAAATAAAAATAACAATAAAATAAACAAAAACAAGGGCCAGAAAGATACGCAATTTACGGCGCTCTTAGGCGCCTCCATAATCAATAGTATTTATGTATCATTGAGCGTTGGTACGAAGTTTTATCTCGGCCGAGTCACCTAATCCATTTTCAAAAGTTTCTTGGAATTGCATAGAGTGGTTTGACTATATTTTGTAATCATGGTAATATAAAATAGGCAAATACTTCCGTGGTTGTAACAGCTCTTTATTAGAGATTATCATCGCGCATTCGTATTTCCGAAGATAGACGACGATATCCGAAGCCCAATCTTTTTTTGGTTACTGTATAACGTAGGTATGAGTTATTTTCTTGTAGCCTAAAATACGCCTCAGGTTTGCCATTGATTCTAATACCAGATTCTTGTGTATGATTTGAACTGATAATTATTATGTGGACATTAAACCATTTGCCTATAATTTGTTGACTAAGGCAATATTTTTTCATGTTCATGACTCTTTACAAGTAATGACGTCATTGCGTCCAGTTGTGACGGTATATTTCTAATAATGTTCTGAATATAGATGCTGGTGTGGGGTTCCATTCTGCTGAGCATCCTGATGGGTGTGGCCAGCGTGCTGGTATACCGGTACAAGATACAGGCGCATTGACGTCGCGATTCGAGCTTTAGACCACAAGTAAGTACAAACGCGCTTTAGAATAGTCAACTTTATTTCCTTTAGACAAGTTGCAGTTTTCACTGCATCTGACATTGCATTAAGATATTATTTTGCCACTTAAAAATGCATTCTATTTCAAATACTGAGGTATCTTTTTCGTTGTTCAGGTAATGGAGAGTCCTATGGTGTTATTGGAGGGGGATGGTGCACACTATACTTAAGGCCACGTCATATCTTCGCTGATAAAGAATCATAAGCCTTCGTTAATCTATCGGTCTTTACCCTATGTATTGATAACGAGAGAATATGTATAGTTATTGTTACTGCTGTAAATAATTACTTTAAAAAAAAAGTTCTCTTTAGAATTGCCGAAGTGCAATCTCATTATTTTTTTATATTTATACAAGTTACGAATTATTTTCTCTATGATAAATACCTACAGCAGACTTTAATTATGTGATCGTCGGACAGTATTTAAATACAAAAAATTCGGAGAGGTGATGTTATTACACGGTAACAGTTGCGTAATATCGTACGCAACAAATATCTGGACGCGCGTAAAATGTTATCTGGACGGGCTCAATAAGATATATCAAAAAGTAAAACTTTCCATATTTTCATCGTATTTTTGATCTACAATCCTAAATAAATCTAGGATTCCAATAATAATAATAGTTGTTAGACAATACTAAATGTAAAAACGGGGATAGGTGTAGTTTATTAGATATTTGCAATTATTTTAATCATTGGCTTATTTCGACCATTCGCCACTATGTGCATTTAAATCTAAATTTCTATGTATATAATTATTATGTATGTGTAAATTCTGTCTTTATAATTAGTGCCAAAATGTATCATAAATGTGTAGGTATATAATATTATAGTCTCTGAAATCACATTCTGCATAATATATTTATAGGAAAAACAAAAGTCAGACTTATTACATATTTTTCGACTCTATATTTGCAAAGGAAGAAGATGGAAGCGTTCGGGTAAATATTTGAAGCATTCCAACTTGTTTTTATTTAAAACACAATATTTTTTTATGAAACATTTGGGAGGCGCTTTCCTCCAGTTGTAAGGGTGCTTTTCACTCGCATTTATGTATCCATCGCTGTTTCACTACCAACTGATCAATTCCAGGTAGCTATACATTAGATAAATTATATAGTTTTCTCGTTTATCTTCTAGATATCGCTTTTAGGTGGTGAAACTGCAGATCAAAAATAACTGATTATTTTAAGTATACGTAGAAATATGTATCGTTCGAAGTATTTAGTTTCGTCGATTGACTTAAAATGCACAGAATGTAATGTAAAATTAGATTTATTTAAGACATTGGTTTGGTTAGGGGTCGCTGCGACGCCTATAGAATATCATTATAAATAAAAAAATGGTGGTTCCAGTATAAACTTAACTAATAAAAAAATTGTTAAGATAATTTGTTTTTATTATTTTTGCTCCTGTAACATTAATAAATAAAGTAGCATGCCGTATCGTTTTGTAATTAAAATAATTTGTTACATACATACATTATTCAAGGAATGTCATAAGAACCTTTTGTCAATTCAGATAACTTACTTTAAATTTAGTGATTATTGCTGTGTAAATGTACCATTTGTAAGTACAAAATACATAATAGTACGTCTCTTATATTTAAAGAGAACTTTTACTTCTACAAAGCCTCGTACAAACTATCGTGTAACTATAAAAATAAACATTAAATAAAGTTAATAAACTCACTAAATATTGCTGATACGCGGTAATCACAACATTATGCAATATTTAACATTTCTGCGTATAGTCTCATAATTCACTTTAGGGTTTCAACAACCTAGAATACCTTTAGTAACTATTTGATAGCTATATCACAGTCTTGACTTGTAAGTGAACATCCGGGCTAGCCAGTTCGTGACATGTGCTAGTACCTCTAGCTGTGCGATTGTGGCTAAAGCCTGGATGCTGAACACTGTCGCTACGAAGTCGTACAACAGTTTTGGAGAGAACACACTCCACACAAACAGGTGATCTCGGAAGATTGTCGCTATAACACAATACACTACTACGGAGTATATTCGGTGTAATGCGAGGATGTTCGCCGTTCGCCATATTGTTTGTAAGTACCTGGAAAAATAATAAAAGTATTACTATCGGTCCTTGCATTTAAAGTTAAATTGCAGTTTTATCTCCAATTGTCGCTATTCTAACATTATCACTCTGCGGTAGAATATACGTTAAGGGTATAAAGCACGGGACCAGAACGGATCTTTGTGGCACTCCAGCTAAGATAGGACGAAATGTTCCTCTAGGCTCGACTTATTTTAATTATTAGAAGTATTCTATCCCTCAGATAGGATGACACTACAATTTGGCTAACACAGGCACAGTTTCTGATCCATTTGTTTACATTTAAATCAAATAATTTTGTAACAGACTATAGGTACAATACTCACTGTTGCCACGTCTCGGCATTCTTTGCCACAGTACAGAAGAGCGCGGCTCCGGCGATGGTCGGGCCGGCGTATGCATGGAGCCCCATCCGCAGCACCACGCGCACGGGACAGTACTCGCTAAGGCCTACGTAGCCCGAACCTAGGTCTACTGAGGACAGGCTGTTGGAGTTGCCCTAGAAGGAACATTAGGATAATATTATCCAGAAACTTTCTCACCGCCACTCGTCAGTAAAAAGGTCTCAGGTTTAATAAAAAACTTAGTAATGTGATCAAGTTAGGCATACGTGCGTCAGCGAGTCAGGGAGATAACGTGCACATTGAAGCATCAGTAGTATAAAGCAAACGAGTCCTCGCGAGTGTCTAGGAGGAGCTGTTTGATGTTATCAAATTAAAAAAAAAAAATCTAGCATAGGCAACCCCTTTGGTGTTGCCATGTTGCAGATTCTATTTGTCCCTGATAACATTATAATACCACGCGTGTACTCCAGAAGGGTTAGGCAGAGGTGTACCTATAGTGTACCCACATTTCGCCATTATGTTCTAGTTCCATGTAACTGGGCGAGGCTAATGCCATCAACTGGGCGCATATCTAGGCTCCGGACAGCTACTGAGAAATTCCAGATGGAAAACCCAATAACACATTTGTCCCTCATAAGTAACAATTTTCCACTATTTTAACTTGTTGCCTATCACACTAATATTATATAGGCGAAAGTTTGTGAGTGAGTGTGTGTGTGTGTATGTTTGTTACTTCTTCACGCTCAAACGGCTGGACCAATTTTGATGAAATTTGGCGCACAGATAGTTTATAGCCAGGATTAACACATAGAATACTTTTTATCCCGATATTCCTACGGGATGGAGACTTATGCGGGTGAAACCGGCAGCTAGTGAAATATAAATAAAGCAAGTACGACTCACCTGATAGAAGAAAAACAGGATACCAATCCACATATGCACTAGCGTTCTACTAATAATATCAACGACTTCAGTCTTTCTACTGGACTTAGAATCTAACAGTTTGTGGTCCATACATTCGGAAGTCAACACACACGTTATATAAACACTGGGCACCATTATCACATTGTGCGGCCTCATTAGTAACGCTACAATCAACATGAGATTATTCAACATCAGATGGGACATTGAACGAACAAAATTTAATTTCACTTCTTCTAGATTCCAAGGTTCTTCGACCAAATTATCATAGAAATAATCCTCAGTTTTCGCTTTTGGTTTATTATACACGAACTTATTAGCACTAAAATCTACAGGTTTCAAGCCACAGGTCTTCAACGATCCAATGTAAGAAAACATTTCAAGTCCGAACTGGACTATGAGTATGGCCCAGAACATGTTGACTACTTGTACCGGGTCCCAAGTCATGATGTCTGCGAATGGTGTTACTAAAGCCTTGGAATTGATTCGGTAGCATAGTATACATGCTACCGCGCCGATTGTCAGTCCTGATTGGATGTAAACGACGTTGTTGAGGTAGCGAAGGTTCCATAAACATATTAGTAATGTTGCTAATGTGCCTGTAAAACGAAAACAATAAGTTGATTGTAGGACACTATGATATGTGGAAAATTTTGTTTGTGATTTATACATTCATGTCTGCTTACCTACAACTAGATGAACTTGAAGGTAGAAGGCATTTTCTGGTGCATTCAACCAGTCTGCTGTATCTGGGAGGAACAGCCAGCGGTCTCCAGTTTGGTTCATTGTTCTTAAATATCTGGACAAATAAGATAAGTGACATTGCAGCAGAACATTTCGAGATTATAAGGGACTTGCTTGACTAATAATACATCAAAAGGCTGACTTTTCACTGTGTTAAAAGGAGAGGAGGAGGGGGGGGGGGGTACGTAATTTAGATGTACGGTGCACGTACATTTTAAAATATTTTTATTGCAATAAGTTAGCCAGTAGGTTCGCGTATTTGCACTTTGGATGCGACCTACATTTGGCAGTGCATTGACACTGACATATTGCATTATTCTATGCATTTTATGTACAGACGCCAGCACATCAAGCTACTACAATCTGTCAGATTTCTTTAATAGATTTTCAACTTTATCGCTAAAGTATAAGGTTCAAAGTTGATTGGGAAAATCTGACAGTTTCGGGTAGCTTGATGTGCTGGCGTCTGTACATTACATTTAGTGTTCCATTATTTAGATTCATCCCGTTGACCACACTCACTGACATTTTATGCATTTATGTTTATTTTGACATTCTGCATTACATTGACATTTTACATTTGCATTCACAGTACTTATGTTAGGGAAGCACACTACAACAGATCAGATAATTAATAAATACAAAAACATAGGGTGTGATGTAAACCAGTTTCCAAGTGAAATATGAACAGTAAAAGATAGAAGAATGATTTGATAACACTTACCTATGCAAGGCGATAAGCAGCACCCATTTCGGCAGTATCCCAACCCCGACCGCACTCATCCTCTGCGCTAACTCTGGTTTCTCCTGCACTTCCGTAGCGCCACTCCATCGCTTACTCAAATACATGAGTAATACCACAACAGTCCTTACTAACACGAAGAACATCAACGTATTCCAAAAGAAATACCACGTCATATGCTCTTCTTCAATAAAACTGGTCCCGAAGAACGACCAACAATGGAAAATTGTCGCTCCGATTAATAGGTAATCAGTTGCATTTAATTCTGTCAACGTAGACAGATCTTTTATCCGTTCTATGCCAGTTTTTATGAAGAAGTAAGTTGCTGTAAATGCGCAGGCGATGGCTGCGAAACCTATGGCCCAAAAAGAGTTGAAATTGCACAGTTGGCTTCTAGTTTCCGAAATGAAACAGGCGGTTGTAAGGATTGCGCTGCATATGGCTAGGATAACGATGAAAGCGATGAAGGTTCCGATTTGGGAACGGTGGTGTGAGTGACCGCTGACGATGTCTTTGTGACGAGTGTCCGGTTGCAAAGAGTACAGGGTGACGAGGAGCAGGGATGTGGCGATCTGTAACAAGAATTATAAATAGTTTATCGTTAACTAGAGACCCGCCCCGGCTTCGCACGGGTGCAATGGAGAAACACTGATAATTATTTTCGTAAAAAGTATAGGATAAAAATGGTTATTGTGGGTTATCCCTAAGATATAGACATATACCATCGCGGACTTTTTTGTAGACCTTTTTAAGGTGTACAATACTGTAGTACATTATTTTGATCTATCTCGACGGGTTCAGCCAGCGTTTACAATGTAAGCGCAAAAAAATGTGTTTATTTACGACATAACATTAGAAACCTCTAAAATTATCAGTGTTTCTCTACTATATTATGCATCTATTATACATATAAACCTTCCTCTTGAATTACTCTATCTATTAAAAAAAACCGCATCAAAATCCGTTGAGCAGTTTTAAAGATCTAAGCATATATAGGGACAGACAGACAGGGAAGCGACTTTGTTTTATACTATGTAGTGAAATAGTCTGTTATAATGAAGTCTTCAGGAACATTATTGTATCAAATTACTGTTTGGCAAATGTGTTGTTGATTGCAGGGTATGTACAGTCAATTTTAACAGTAATAATAACAATTTTATTATAAGGCAACTAAGGCCCATAGATAAAATACACAAAATAATCTTATATGTACAATAATAAACTAATACATATGTATTAAAAACCTTAAAACTATGACTTTAGTTTATCATCCTTGGTTGCTCTGTACGACAGTCTATTTTGTGTCCTATTCTTTGCCAGATACCATAGACTCTTTGTCATAAAGTCATATTATCAATACTTCTAAGTTTGAAACCTACAGTTCGGCCATCGAGAGAATGCGTTCCTGACACCTTTCAGTGCGACAATTCTAGTATCTAATAAAGATCAAATTCGCAAAACACATACTCGTTTGCATGAAACTGACAGGAGTCAAGAACGCATTCTCTCGTCGGCCGCAATGTAGCGTATTTCACATTTTCTAACGAGACAAGCTTAGGAATATTCTGGAACCAAATCAACTTACCTAAGTATAAACTTACGAAATACAGCAAAACCACAGCCACCCCAATAGCGAACATGTCGAACTCGGTCTTGACCTCCGAGGTTCTCGGACATCTATTTGAGTTATTCTTCGTAGAACTCTTTCGCTATCTTATTCAATGATCTAAAACTCACCAAATACAGCAGGACCACAGCGATCCCGATAGCAAACATGTCGAACTCAGTCTTAGTGTCAGTGAGGAACACGGACATCTTCTCGAGCGACTCTTCGTAGAACTCCTTCGCTATCTTAGCGGCGCTCTGCTGGCCGGTCGCGAGGTAGTGAGCGAATTGCTTCTCAGCGCGTTGGAACTGCTTGTAGAATTCTGAATGGAAGGATTGTTTTGACGTTATAGACGTAGTAAGTAGTAAAATAAAATAAGACAAATCAGTTTCATTGTTAATGCAATTCCGGGCAGTATGTATATCAAGGCTCTTTGCCCAGAAAATGGATTTTACAAGCTAGAATAGAATTAGTTTCAAGTCTGCGTATTTCCAAAATCTGAATCTAGGTTATCATCATTTTATGGTGTTACGAATATACTGTTAACGAAACCATCATCATCTGCCTAGCCTTTTTCCATCTATGTTGGCGTCGGCTTTCAGTCCAACCGGATGCAGCTGAATACCAGTATTTTACATGAAGCGACTGCCTATTTGACCTCCACAACCCTGTTACTGGGTAACACGATACCCGTCGGTAGAACTGGTTGTCAAACTTTTGGGTTTCTGACGATACGTAACGGCTGACGAAATCTGAACGTGCACCTTGAATTAATGGCTTAGTTACAAGCCATACTTACCGGTATCAGTAGGAAGCGCCTGCTTCGCGTTATGCTGTGCCATCACGTGCAGTAGATACAGATGTTGCCTGGTGTCCTGAGGCAGTAAGGCAGGTAACAGTCGGCCTCCGCTGTCGCCAGGAGGCGGAGCGCCCAGTAACCATGACACAGAGGGCGCCACGTCTACTTGGGCCACTGTGGGGCCAGGGCCTGGGCTGCGAAGAAAGTTGAAATATTTTGAAATTGTGATCAATTTGGATCACTTTTTAGTTTAATATGACTTGTTTTTAAGGTAAAATGATGAATACGTAACTAAAATTTTCGAAAACATTAAAAATTTCGGAACTTAGCAGTTTAACACATTGAACGCCATGGTGGTTACCGGTGAGCGACAGCAATTATTTTAGTTAATTCTTTGAATAGTAACAAGAAACTAAATAATTATTTCTTATTACTATTCAAAGAATTAAGTGTGGTTTTTGACTATTTTGAACCGTATGAGCCAATAAAATATTACGTGTAAAATTTGCCGAAATCGTGAATCAGCGTCAGGCCATATGGAAAGTTCAGTGGTGGTCTCCGGTGACTACCACGGCGTTCTATGTGTTAAAAATGGAAAGTGAAAACTATTTTTCTCCTCTGAATACATTCCTTCCTTGCAAATTGCCAGAAATAATAAAGACACACATAACTTTTATACATTCGGATAGCATACACAAGACAGATTTACATACGGGTGAGGACATTGGAAGTCAGTGCTCCTGGCTAGTACTAATGGTACAAGCACTTCACTGGGCGTGGCTCCTCCGTGCCCCCCCGCGTCTCGCATGCCGTGGTCGCCGCATACTATGAGGACTCCGTTGCGGTCCTGCAACCAATAGGCCACTCACTTGGAGTCAAAGCCACTATGGACAATAGCATGTAGTACAGTGGCTTCCAAGGTCTGGATTTCAAGACAATCTGCTTGTGTCATTAAATAAATAAATAATTGTTATAAAGAAATATCGATGTTTTTTGAAGTCTTACGTAAAATACACGTATGTAAAATTACGTACATTGTACAATGTTTGGCGCCGCGACCGAGACTATGTTTTAACTGGGCAATCCCGTGGTGGTGGGGTACTCATTGCTACTCGTAAAGAATTATCAGTTATTTGCCAACCTGATTTTCACTCTACTGCAGAGGACCTTTGGCTATCCATACACCTAAAAAATCGTATCACACGGAGCATTATAAATTTGCATATTTGTGATATTTACTTATGCCAACAAAACCTGGGCCTATCTTTTTCTTCACAACTCTCTAATTTTCTTGATAAATTAAACCAAACAGTTATTAATCATATTTCTGATACCTTTCTCGTAATAGGTGACTTTAATATGAGCGGTATTAACTGGGTTTCATCTGACAACCTGTCGCTTGTCCCATTAAATCCTAACAGTAGCGACGAAGTTTTGCTTTGTGATGAATTATGCACTCTTGATTTTGGACAGTATAACACGGTAACTAATAGGTATGGTAGAATCCTAGACCTCGTCCTTTCCAATGAAAAAGTGATTGTGACCGAATGTTCTAGCCCACTGGTGCCTATCGATGCCTATCGCCCAGCGCTATTAATTAGTTTGGACCTATCTGTAACACCTCGGCTTGAATGTGCGCCTCGTACTCAATTCTTGTTTGATAAAGGTGACTATGAATCTATCAGCAGAGACATTTGTACGACTGACTGGGAAACAGTTCTCTGTGCGATCAATAGATGATGCAGCTAACTTCTTTAATCAGTTTATTTTTGATCTACAATTAAAATATATTCCACAAAAGCTATTTCGAAATAAAAAGTACCCAACATGGTATAGCCCGCCACTAATTAGAACAATTAAAGAAAAATATAAATATTAAAAAAAAATCAAAACCTATGGTAATGTATCTGACGAATTAACATTCAAGCTTCTTCGTGAAAGGGTGAAAATTATGGAATCTCATTGCTACCGCAACTATCTGGATCTAACAGAAAATTCAATTATAATAACCCAAAATATTTTTGGACCTTTGTAAAAAAACGTCATAACTCGAACGCAATCCCAAGCACCTTGAACCATAACAGTGATACCTTGCGGACGGGGGAATCTATTTTTCAGGCTTTTTCAGAATACTTCCATTCTACTTTTCTCTCTAATCCCAGTGTTAGTCATCCAATCTCTTCTCCTCTTCTTTTTAACGATTCGCCAAATCTAACATCTGATATCTGCAGTATCATTGTTAATATTGATGAATTAATTAACTTGCTTCGTAAGTTGGATACGTGCAAATCGGCAGGTCCTGACAACATCTCATCCAAACTTCTTGTTCGGTGTGCACCTTCGATAGCGCAATAAAGAATTTCAATTTTATTTAGAAAATCTTTGAGTACCTGTGTTGTGCCGCAAATATGGAAATCTGCATTTATGACACCTATACATAAAAAAGGTGTCAAAACAGACATAGCGAATTACAGGCCTATATCTAAACTGTGTATTATAGCGAAGGCCTTTGAAAGAATAGTGTCTCGAATTGGACATAAATGAAACCTCCGGATAGTTTTATACTTGTATTTCGATACAGAAAAGGTTTTTTTATTTACAATTTATTTAGTGGAGTGATCAACGTTGTGCTAATAGTGAATATAATAAGAAAAAATATGTGGGGTATCTGATAAAAACTAAGAAAATAAAAAGCAAACTCCTAACTATTTACTGCGTCTCGTTTAGACGAAGCTTGTTACTATAAATGTAGCACTAGGCGCCAACATCCTCTCGCCGTTGAAATCTTCAATTTCAACCCTTTATCTCATCTGAGGCAGGCAGGGGGCAGAGGCGAACTAAAGGACGTCGTACAACTCCCCGTTGGGTCTTCACATCAGCAACTCGAGAAACTCCGTCTGATCCAGGAAACAATTTCTGCACTCGTCCCAGTCTCCAGCACAGAGGCGGTGAATTATCCTCCTTCAGAAGGACTAAATCACCGATGTTCAGGCTTGACTTATCAGTTCTCCACTTGCTACGTTGCTGTAAGTCAGCGATATATTCACGCTGCCACCGACGCCAGAAGTGTTGATGAATTTGTTGTATTCGTTGGTAGCGTTGGAGATTGTTGGAATTGCGGTCTTCTAAGGCAGGTGATGGAAGAGCAGTAAGGGGCCGTCCAATAAGAAAGTGACCAGGGGTAAGGCAAAGAAGATCATCAGGCGAGGAGGATAACGGGCAAAGCGGACGACTATTAAGAATGGATTCTACATGCGCAAAAAGGGTAGACAGCTCTTCAAAAGTTAAATGGGAATTGCCCATCACAGGTTTGATGTGGTACTTAGCCGATTTCACACCGGCCTCCCAAATTCCACCAAAATGAGGGGCGTAAGAGGGTGAGAAAATAAAATTGATCCCTTCCCCGCTTGCAAAATCAGAAAGAGAGTCCGCGTTAATCTTAAAAAAACTATTTAGCTCCTTAGCACCAGATACAAAATTGCGACCATTGTCGCAAAATACCTCCGTTGGCCTTCCACGTCGTGACACAAACCGTCGAAAGGTAAGAATAAACGCGTCTTTAGTTAGATCACTTACAGCTTCAAGGTGTATACATTTATACGTTAAACATACAAAAAGACAAAGATAGCCTTTAACTAATTTTGAACCGCGTCCTTTCCTATTTAAAATAAAAAAAGGACCGGCGAAATCTATGCCTACAGTAGAGAATGGGAAGTTTGGCGTGACCCTTTGAGAAGGTAAATTACCCATTATAGGTTCCAATGGCTTAGCTTGAAACCGCCTACATTTGACGCAATGTCGAACAGTTTGTCTAGCGAGACGTCTGCCATTAGTAGGCCAAATATAATCTCTAATAATGCCCAGCAGCAACTGTGGGCCAGCATGTAAATTACGAATATGTTCATATTGAAATATTAGTTTCGTGAGATGATGAGATGCATCAAGCAACACAGGGTGTTTTTTATCATGATGATACTTTGAGGCATCAATACGACCTCCTACTCGAATTAATTTATCATTGGGGCAATAAAAGGGAGTCAATTATAAAAGTTTAGATTTAGATTTTAATGAGTGGCCGTTGGCGAGCGTTTTGTATTCGCTTGGGAATGCCTGTTGCTGTGCCAAACGACACAAATTAATAAATGACTTATGTAGCTCGTCTGTTTTTAAAGTACCTGTTACTATGGATTTTTTGCAAGATATTAATTTTAAATTATTAATATATCGTATCGCGTATGCAAATATTCGTTTTAAACGATCGTAACTTTGATAGTTTTGAAAGTTGATACAGTATTCTGTTGAGGTTTCTAAATTAACAATTGCAGAATTCTGTTTGGTTTCCGGTAAGTTATTCACATTAACTTGATTGTTATTTAAAACAGGCCAAGTGTTTTCGGATTGCAATAAATATTGTGGACCTGACCACCACAGCAAATTATCTTTGATATGATTAGGGCTGACCCCCCTAGATATGAGATCAGCTGGATTAACTGATGTTGGAACGTGACGCCAAGAATTTACGTCTGTCAGCTCACAAATTTCTGAAATTCTATTTGCAACGAAAGTTTTAAGATTCTTAAAACTCGAATGAAGCCATGCCAGCACAATACTGGAGTCACTCCAATAAACCTCACTATTTACCTTATACCGCAAGGAATCTCTGACCGCCTTACACAATCTAGCGGCCAAGAGCGCAGCACAAAGCTCCAAGCGCGGGATTGTTGTAGGTTTAGTAGGTGCAATCTTTGATTTAGCACACAATAATTTTACAGTGACTTCATTAGCAGAGTTTACTGATCGTGCATAAATACAAGCTCCATACGCACTTTGGGAAGCGTCACAGAAACAGTGAAGTTCTATAGATATTGGCTCAACACAGAGTACATGCCTTGGAATTTTTATGCTCCCAAGTGCGGATAGAGAATCAGCAAACTTAGCCCAAGTAAAAGCAATATTTTCGGGAATCGGATCATCCCAGCCTAATTTCTCCAGCCAAAGCTGTTGTAATATAACCTTTGTTTGCATTACACACGGACTGAGCAAACCCAAGGGGTCGAAAATTTTAAATAAATTAGATAATATTGAACGCTTAGTTGGGCGATTGCTATACAAAGGAACTGGGGATTGCATTGGAAAATGCAGTGTATCCGTCAATGGATCCCAGCCCAAACCCAGGGTGCTAGAAGACTCACTAAATGTTAACCTTTCATTAACATCCAAAGAACATGAGTCAAAAATGCTAGTTATATTAGTTTTAAGTTTTCTTAGATTAAAGCAACCTAATTTAAGTGCCGCGGTAACCCCTTGAAGAATATGTTTTAGTTTGTGTTCACTGTCACTCGAAGTTATCATGTCATCCACATAAAAGTCGTGCTGAATTACATTTTTAATGGTTTCATCTGGACTTTCTTCGCCAAGCTGCCACAGACAACGGGTACTCAAATAGCTGGAACTTGCCATGCCGTAAGTTACAGTATTTAGTCTTAACGTTTTGATAGGTTGGGACTCATCTTCTCTCCACAGTATGAGCTGGAGATTTCGGTCCTCCTCATTAATTTGCACCTGGCGATACATTTTTTCTAGATCGCCGGTCAGGAGGTACTTGTGTTGTCTAGCACGTATTAGAATGGAGAATAGAGAGTCCTGCATATTTTGACCTGTCATAAGAATATCATTGATTGACAATCCAGATGAAGTAGGAGCTGATCCATCAAAAACAACACGAATTTTAGTGGATTCGCTGCTTTCTTTAAACACGGCGTGATGACACAAAAAATATGATATATTGGGCCTTAATACATCAGACCGTGAGAGATGACCTAACTGTTCATACTCTCTTATAAAGTTGACATATTGTGATTTAAGTTGTGGGTTCCTTCGGAATCTTTTCTCTAAATTATGAAAACGTTTTTTTGCTAATGTATATGATTCTCCAAGACAATTAGGTGAATCTATAAGTGGTAATCGAACAGAAAATCTGCCGGTATTTAATCGTGTCATATGAGTTAAAAAATGTTTTTCGCATAATCTTTCATCGTGACTCAATGGCGATTTTAATGGCACTTCCTCAAGCTCCCAAAACTTTGATATTTCTACATTAAAATCATTTTCAGATTTATCTGAAGTCCAAGAATGATGACATTGAATATTGGATATATTATTTAAATCTTTTATTTTGATTGGGCCTGAAACAAGCCAACCAAATTGGGAATTTCTTAAAGTGGGATTATTAGGGCCTAGAGACTGCTGCTCGCAGCCAAGAATATCCCAAAATAAATCTGCTCCGATGAGTAGGTCAACAGCGGAGGATTGGTTAAAACTAGGGTCAGCAAGGTGTACCTCAGGAGGTATTTGCAGTTGCTGAGTGTTTATTGTGTATCTGGGAATGTTACTTGTTAATTCCGGTAATATTAGAAAAGTTGTTGTAACGTGAAACGGTTTAATTAACGATTTTAAGTGCGCCACACAACTCTCTGTGACTTTACTATTGACATGATTGCCGATGCCGACAATGTTAATATGATTGTTTAATAATGTATTACCTTTTAAAGATAATTTGTCTCTAAGTGATTGCATCATAAAAGATGATTGACTGCCGCAATCTAACAAGGCACGTACTTGTTCTGTTTTATTTGTTGTAGGGTTACACACCTCAACCAAGGCAGTAGATAGTAGAATATGTTTTGAACCCTGTATAGTATGATTAGCTATCGTTCCACATGATGATGTGGTAGCTGCAGCAGGGGTGGTGGCACCTGCAGCAGGGGTTTTGGTAACTGCAACAGACGTTGTGGTGCCTGCAGCAGGGGTTTCGGTTACCACCGGAACGTGTAAAAGAGCATTGTGCTTCTTCTTACACTCCCGGCAAGGTCTGAGGTAGCAGTTTCGTGTAATGTGCCCGGATCTTAAGCAATTTGAACAAAGATTTAATTTATTAACTTCAGCTATACGATCTTCCACACTCTTGGCCTTAAAAATAGGACAATCGTAGATTCTATGTTCGCCCTTACAAACAACGCAACCTGAAGGAGAAGAAGAATTACTCTGACAAGCAGACTGACAAACTGATTGGCATATAACAGATTTATTATGCTGACGTTCGGCCTTATTGTTGGCACCTTTGGACGACGTAGAAGCCGATGCCTTATTATTATGATTATGGCTTGATGAAGAGTGATTTAGAGACGCAAGGACATCTGCTCGATCAATTAGGAATTTATTAAATTGTTGTAAGTTAGGTATTAAATCAGCCAAAGTGCCACGCCATTCTTCCCACTTGGTAAGAGTACGGTTATCTAGCTTAGAACACAGTATATGTATTAATAAAATATCCCAATTATCAACGCGTAGCCCCAAGCCAGACAACGCTCTCAGGTTTTTGGTAACGTCGTCCACTAAAAAGCGAAGCGATTTATCTGACTCACGAGACATTGGATGTATGTTTAATAAAGAAGACAAATGATGGCTTATTAACTGTCGCTTGTTATCATATCTATCACATAGCAATTTCCAGGCAACACTATAATTAGAATTGGAGACTTCTAAGTTACTCACTATTCTAGCTGCATCTCCCTCCAAATAAGATAATAGATAATGAAATTTGTTAATAGGTGCAATGCGCTCATTATTATGTATGACTGACTTAAATGTGTCACGAAATTCAAGCCAACGGAAGAATTTTCCGTCAAATTTTGCAATTTGTATCTGTGGCAGTTTGAACCCTAATTCGTGATTGTCAGCATTCAAGGGAGCAGCTGAACCATGGCTAGAATTGAGCATGTTGCCAGATTCATCATGGCGGTTATTAGGCTGATGATCTTGAATGAAACTCTGAGCATGCGCAATGTTTGTTATGAACAATTGTTCAATATCATCCCTTTCATCAATCTCGATTGATAGATTACTCGAATTTAATATCTCAATTTGATTCTGCAAGTCATCGAACCGAACGGACAGTGACTCAAATTTACTAAGCTTAAGTGTTAATTCGGCTAATTCAATGCGTGTAACAGAATCTTTTGATAACAAACTCGTTAAATAATTCCTAAACTTAGTAATTTGGCCCTTTATTGAACTACGCTTAACAATGAGATCTTGTAATTCTTGCACAGAACCGTCATCCTTGCCCATTGTAACAATAAACAAGTAAATAAAAGAAATGTGTAGGTATTTTTGTAATAAGAACTATACGGTAAAACTGTGCAAGAACACAATGGACTTTAATAAAATATTTATCTTACGTCCCTCTTGTTGTGTCACCTGTGGTCTGGAAGTACCGGTGTTGAACCCGACAGTACTCCGTGGATGAGGCTTGAATATATTGTAGGCTCCGGTCGTCGCAAATGACGTCACCGTTCCTGGAATGTTCGGCGAAACAATCTTAATGACTTGCAAACAAAAATTATTGTTTACCTAGGCTTGAATTTAATTCATAATGTTAGATACCTAATACCTTAGAATGTCTGTGTACTTGTAGCTGTGATAGATACAATGTATCTTGTAAAATAAGTAGGTCCTTCAAACCAGTAAGACATTGACGTAGGTACCTACTTAGGTCAAACAATAAAAAGTAATGATTTTTTAACTATGGGTAGATACTTATTTTAAGAATTAATCACTGCTTATTTAGTTATTAAAGTAAGTACCTATCTGTATGAAATAAGCACATGTAAAATCTCGGGGTTTATGAATTATGAAGGATCAATAGGGAAAAAAAAACGTAGGTATGTGTGCGGAGGTCAAGGAAAGGTCACTTAGCTGCATTGGCCAGGCTGCTGTACGGCGACTTCGGTTGATATCACTGTGTCTAGACCGTAAATCAGGTGTAGGCTGCAATGGCTGAACCTCCAAATACTCCAAGATATCGTTTCTTGATGTAGCAGAGCTGTAGCTTAGTTGGTCAAGCTGACCGGGCTTCGTATTTCTTGATAGTTTTGCTTTGCGAAAGGTCCTGTCACGGTCGCCAAATTTTATGTCTCGAATTGGACATAAATGAAACCTCCGGATAGTTTTATACTTGTATTTCGATACAGAAAAGGTTTTTTTGCAATTTATTTAGTGGAGTGATCAACGTTGTGCTAATAGTGAATATAATAAGAAAAAATATGTGGGGTATCTGATAAAAACTAAGAAAATAAAAAGCAAACTCCTAACTATTTACTGCGTCTCGTTTAGACGAAGCTTGTTACTATAAATGTAGCACTAGGCGCCAACAAATAGTATATAACCAGGTTTATACTGCCCTAAAAAATTCATTTAGCTCGTTCCAACACGGTTTCTTAAAAGGGAGGTCTACTGTCACGAACCTGATTCTCTTTAGTGAATTTATTACTGATGCCATGTGCAACAGTAAGCAGGTTGATGTCGTTTATACAGATTACAGCAAATCCTTTGATCGAATTGATCATAGCATTCTAATATCCAAGTTAAATGGCATGGGAATTCGTGGCGATCTACTCAGATGGTTTTCCTCTTACCTTGTCAACAGGTCTCAAGCAGTAGTACTTACTAAATAATCATATATCTAGTTGGGTCCCTGTTCCTAGTGGAGTCCCGCAGGGTTCGTTGCTTGGTCCATTGCTATTTATAATCTATATTAACGACATCGACTATTGCTTGACTTCATCCAAACTTTTGTGTTTCGCTGATGATATGAAAATGTATGCCACAATATCATCGCATATGGATGTAACGGCACTCCAGAATGATCTGCGTTGCCTAGAAGACTACTGCCAAAGAAACAAGCTGGATCTTAATCCCGCCAAATGCTCGGTTATTACGTATTCTCGGAAGCGCTCATTCATTGCCACATCGTATACCCTAGGTGATCAAGTTCTACCTAGATCAAACTCCATCCGTGATCGGGGGGTTCATTACGATCCCAAGCTCAGTTTTGAAATGCACGTTGATGCAATAGTTGCTAAGGCCTCAAAATCACTGGGTTTCATAATGCGGCTATCCAAGTGCTTCACTCAAGCCAAAACTTTAAAAATTCTATACTGTACTTTTGTTAGAAGTCACTTGGAATACGCGTCTGAAATATGGAACCCATGCTACCACAAATATATTAACCGCATTGAAAGCATCCAAAAAAGGTTCATAAGGTATCTCTGTTACCATCAAAAAGTACCGTATCATTCGGAAAACTACAACAACCTATGTAAAAAATTTCACATACTACCTTTATTTACTCAACCGCCGTGAGATTTCTGACTGTGTGTGTTTGTTGAAAATCCTTAACAATACAATAAACTGTTCCGATATTTTGGCAAAATTTTATTTTAACAATCCCACGAAGTCTAAGCGATACAATCCACCTTTGCGCGTGCCATTTGCTTCAACCAATTATAGGCAGAATTCGTACATTGTGCGTGAAAGCAGAAATTTAAACAAGCTATGTAAACAGTACGATATTGATCCGTTCCTAACTAGTGTGTCGTCAGCTAGGAAGTGCTTAAGCCGTAACTGTTTCATTTAGTTCACTTTGCTACGATGGTTGTTATGCAGTGCGAGCAACATAGTAATTATGCTATAGTAACTAGGTGTAGATGTCCTTAGAATTAACTTTTTTTTTGTTCTGTATTTTATAAGTGGAGACCTGTAATTGGCTTTCAGACTAATGTACTGTCCTTGATCTGTTTGTTTTAGCTGTAAGTCTCCCATGTTATTTAAATCAATAAATAAAACCGTGCGAATCAGGGGCGGGATAGTAAATTAAAAAAAAATACTAACCCATTTCTGCATAGCAGTGAATATCTTCTTAACTACTTCGTCCATTTCCAGAAGCTTTGGTTTGATCTTGGGACTGCGCGCACCCTCCAGATGCCCAATATGGTCTAATCCTAGATAGTGCAACACTAGGAAGTCAAATTTGGGCTTTTTATTCTCGTCCGGCGTCAATGCTTTGTCTAGGTGTCTTGTTACGTTGTTGTCTACCTGCAATAATTATAGTGTGTAGAATGTAGATGCATAAAAAAATAAGCAGATAGTAACGAAGGCAAACCTGTACATTTAATATTTAAAAAAATAATATATATTATATATAATTGAAAGGGTCTGATGCTGAAAATATAGTATTTAGAATTTTTGTCACTTTGGATGTATGTTCCGGATAGGCGCAAACCGATTTGCTTTCAGCTGAACCGTATTTGGATGTTTAATCCTGGATTCACACATAGGGCACTTTTAATCCAGGTAGTACGTTCGCGTGGGATATTTTCCGACATCAACGTGAGCGAAGCCGCGACAAAAGCTAGAACTAAAGCTACATAACGCTAAAACTGGGCGTATTATATTATACACCCCGAAATTGTAAGCAAAGTCATCCATCTTGAACCCTTTGAGAGAGCGGGAGTTTTGCTTCTTTTTCTATGATAAACCAAGACTAAACATCGATGCCGGGCCATCATAACCTGATTGTTGTATTAATCAATATTTATGAGGAACTTTGGCTCTGAATATACAAAGTATCCTTTTACTTAGTTCAGGAGCCAGCTGTTCAACGTGCCTCTGCCTATTGCTTGTACAGACGCCAGCACATCAAGCTACTACAATCTGTCAGATTTCTGTAATAGATTTTCAACTTTATCGCTAAAGCATAAGGTTCAAAGTTGATTGGGAAAATCTGACAGTTTCGGGTAGCTTGATGTGCTGGCGTCTGTACAATCATGTTTAGTTTAGGTCCAATCTTATGTGTTTTTCTTTGTACAGACGCCAGCACATCAAGCTACTACAATCTGTCAAATTTCATTAATAGATTTTGAACTTTATCGCTACAGCATAAGGTTCAATGTTGATTGGGAAAATGTGACAGTTTCGGGTAGCTTGATGTGCTGGCGTCTGTACAATAAACTTATTATTATTATCAGATACGGCGCCCTCTAGCGTTGGTTACTTTAACACTACTTCAGAAGATTCAACAACTTACTAAGTACCTCGGTATAATCCGTGACGTAGAACGAGGTGGTGCCGTCGAATTCAGCCCAGAGACCCGGGAACAGTCTCAGCCAAGTATCATCTCCATACATCACTGTACGGCGCCCTCTAGCGTTAGCTACGCGCAACACGCTGTCACCACGAACTGCTGGGGCGCCAAAGTTTAGGGCTACATCCGCAAATGTTGATACACTGCCTGTCATCATAGCCTGGTGGGATTAAATATTCAAGTAATTGCTTTAAACTGACAGTTGCCTTTAAATTAATTTGGGAGGTTTGTACACTTAATAGTTCATACAGTACCGTAAAACGAGGTGATTAGGGAATGCAGGGGTGAATCGGGATGAAACTTTTAAATGGATTTTAACGTTCTTTGTTGCCAACAAGGACATTTTAATCGTTAATTATAATGTAGTAAACACATTAGAGACCTTTTGGCAAAAACGATACTATTTTAATGTTAAAATCCATTTTAAAGTTTCGTTCCGATTCAGCCCTGCATTTGCTATTCACCCCGTTTTACCAGTATGCAGACAACACATACAAACATTTCGGCAAGGTATTGGTGTGGTGTTTTACTTTCGTTTTCAGTGCATAAGTGCAATCACAATCAAGCCATGCCAAGTGCAATGATGACGCTATTATGACCAGGGGCGTTCCTTTCATTAAAGCCGAAAAGCCCGGCTTTCAGTCAAACGTGAGCCTAACAATAAAAAATTAAAAAAAAATAAAACTACACAAGTAAACTTGTAAATTAACCAACTCAATCATGTCGCAAGAATTGATAAGAATAATAAAAACTGCGCGCCCCGGCCGGCGGCCGCCTGCTATACGTGCGATGCAAGGTTGCCAGGTTTACATACTCGAAGAATAATATTTAAATCCCGCACAGTTTTCATCACGCGCACCGTTGCCAAACCTCTCCAATACCGCTATTGCGAGAACGCAACAATAAACATCGTCCCGTCTCGCTCGCACCAGCTGGCTTCTTATGAGGCTTCTGGACCTGTCACTATTTGTATACAAATGTTCACGTTGTTGATTACATCAGTATGTACTTATTTTCCAAATTGTACTGATTTTTAAGCCTGGCTTCTGATTTTTTGTGAATGGAACGTAAAACGAAGCGTGTGTGTGTGTAAATAGTATGAATGAGCGCGTCGCTGTGCAAAGCTCGATCTATGGAATGGAATGATACAATTTCAAATTAGTTCAAGTTCGTTTCGAGCGGTTACTGGTGCATTTTTTGCTTGGACATTTTCTGTGAAATGAAGTGTTGTGATTAGTTTTGCGGTGATTATCTTTGTTTTGAAGTGATTAAAAAGTTTCTTGACATTAAAATGAATTCGGAAACGCTTGCAAATGTGCCTTGTGATGGATTAAAGTATGTGCAATCTTTATTCGGAAAGGTAAATACTTTCAAGTTTTACAGACGAATATAATAATCTCATTACTTCACCTAAACCTACTTTTTGAGTACCTATTTCTCAGAAATCTAAATTACGTAATAGGCATTTTAGTCGAAAATTGCCTTCAGGGTGCCTTTCCGGAACTTTTAAAGATACCTAGCTCATTTAATTGTGATCATTCCTGCGACAAGTTGTTTCGCGGAACGTGTTAAATAAGTATTCACACATATTTAATTAAGAAATAAGTACTCAAGAACAAGAACGGCTTTCCGAATTATCGAAAATTGCAATAGAAAAACAGCTGTTGGTAGAAATAAAACGTTCACCAAATTTTGACGCCGACTGATTACGCCGTTTTGAGTTAGAATATATAATTTTTATATTTTGTAAAGGCTGCTTAATTAATTGTAAAAATTAAAGCAGGCGCCAGGATCATGTTCTCTAAATGAATTGACAAAAAACGGCTTTTATCAAAGCTACTGAAGGTAAAGTAAATCTGTCTAGTAATTTTTACCATGCCTTCCGTGTGCGTGTGTGTGGTGTTTGTCATCTGTCTGTGATAAAGAAACGAAAATTGAAGGGTTATGGCTGTTCACATTGTGAGTAATTATAATTATAAATATTATCAACATCGTAAACAATGTGTAGTTAGAAATCAATCAATAACTTGTACGCCATCTAGTGGCCAGATTGTAATATTTTGCCTATAGCGACTGTTGCGAGCGAGTGAAATATGAACTAACTCTGAGCTCTGTTGTGCCAATAATGTTAATAGATGGCTCTTATACGTCTTATCATATTTTACACGAAACTGATAATATGAAAATGAAAAAGTTGCGATTTTGTAAAGGATTACCAATACTTTGAGTATATAATTTATAATATAAGAAAAAAATGGTGTTATTAAAAAACATTTCATTTTAATTGCTAATAGCAAAAACTTACAATTATGAAATAAGAATATTAGTAAGAACTAAAACGAATCAGTCGGTAGGCACAACTTGTGACAGGCGATACGGTAGGTAGGTACTTAGTTTTTTTTTTTTAAGTATGTTGGCTTGCCCTAAGTTTAACCACTAGGCACGCCACTGATTATGACGTCTAAAAATGACGTCATAAACGTTGTTAATTTAAATAGTGCTTAGCGACTGTTTAAACATACATTTTTGACATTTGAACGTTACTAAACTTTAATCATCGTTTATAAATAAACCCCTTGGAGATAGAAAATCTTCAACTAATATTGTGCTTAGCTAATTAATTTTGAATGGGTTTTAAAGATTAGATTAGACAGGTTAGTGTTCCGCACATAATAGATCTACTCTACAGGTTAATTGCGTAACACACTATCAGTAGCAATGGGTTTCATTTTGACAGTTCAGCAACATTCATTGCGTTATTTACGTTGTTGAGCAGAGACACTTTTCGTTCACATGTAGCAAGGGATTAGCAATATGCTTCAAAATGATTCAAATTGAGAGTAATAGTGTTGTTACGCAATTAGGGTGAAGATTAAAAATACTGGCAGACTGGCACGCACAATATTATTAATTTACATTGTTTAGATATACATAGCATAATAAAAAAAAACAATAGCGAACCACTGGCATATCTAACACGGAAATGTAAGCAAAACACGATAGCGTTATTCTAAGTAGCCCATAATTTGCCCAGCTAGGCAAACAGGCATAGCGACATAACTTTGTAGTCACATTATCTCAGGCTGCAACATAATATTACTATGATTACATATAGCCCTGTCTCGTGTCGTCGCGCCATATTGCGACGAGAAAATTTTGTCGCTCCAACATTGTATTGCAGAGAAAGAGAACTACAAGGAAGGGAAAGTACAAAGATATCAATTTAATGCATGTTCTTCCTAAGTTGATGTGCATGACTGAAACTATTTACGATGCGCAATGACTCGGAACCCCAGGAACCGATGTAACATCGGTACCTAATTAATTGAGTAATATCAATTAAGATAATCGCCACTTGACCACGCAGCGCGCAGTCTTGAATTTAAGTACCTAGCCTTAATTTGTGGTTTTATGACTTTATAGGTAATTTAATTACCCATTTCATTTCCGTTGTTATTTCTTTCTTTCGTTCTTTATTAACAATAACACTATTCCTAATTAAAGGCGACTATGCACGGTAGAAATTAAAGTAAAACTAAAAAGTTTATTCACAAGAATAATTCGTAAGAATCTGGTACATAGTTACAATTTATTTATTTTTACTTATGGCCTCAGATGAAACAGCAGGCTAATTGCGTAACGCACTATCAATAGCAATGGGTTTCATTTTGACAGTTCAACAACATTCATTGAGTTATTTACGTTGTTGAGCCGACACATTTTTCGAACATATAGAGCAATGGATTAGCAATATGCTTCAAAATGATTCAAATTGAGAGTGGCACTCAACTATTTTGGGAGTTGAGACGGTTGTCGTATGTGATCGCGATTGGTTTACTTGCTACAGTGTTTCAACACATTTCCTTAGATTTATTAATTCTTTCAATAGAATTCAGTAACTTCGACTGTAAAAGCTAACGGTCTATTGAAAACCGTAAAAAAATTAGTCAATTAAAAACTAAGTAACATTGATTAAACTAGCAATTTATTGCAGGTTGATCACATAACAATATTTTTGTTGTGGCTTGGCTTATTTTAATTTATGAGTCTTTCATCATAAATTAACTTAAAAAAATTGGCTGATGATGTAACTATCGTATTATTAACGAAGAAAATGTAATATCGGTCGGCATCTCTTCATGCTACACGCTAGGCAACCGAAACACGCCAAGTATGCTGTACCGTAGGTACCCGATGTTAAATTGTAGCAAAATATCTGTTAGGCCCAGCGCCCACTAGCGGCACGGCATGGCAAGGTATTTTTAAATAAAGATGAAAGTTCAATGTTAACGGTCGTAAGTACAAAAACAATACCGCGGTATGCTTAGGCATGCCGTGTCGGCAGCCTTAGGAACGCTTCGGCATCGCTCGGAACGCTTTGGCAGTCTTCGGGATACCGCGGCAAGACAGCGCCCGCCCGAACCCCGCGGCCCCGCGCGTAGCTTCATTAGCAAGGACGCCTCGGCATGCCTAAAGATGCTTCGGTATGCTTAAGGACGTCGCGGTATAGTTACCGTCAGTGTGCGCTTACAAGTAGGGATGCCGAAGGATCCCCTGCCGTGCTGTGCCGCTAGTGTGCGCCGGGCCTTATGGAACTTTTAAGCGACCCGTCCCTGTTACGCACGGTTTTTACGAGTTGACACAACATCGAGATTTCTTTATTAAGTATATGTACCTAAGTCTAACATGAATGATTAAATTGTTAGTATATCTACACATAAACCTTTCGAAATAAATTCTCTAACTGACGGTGAAAACCGCATCAAAAGTAGTAGCGTAGTTTAGGAGAACAACGCGGTCACACAGACGGACACGAAAAGCGACTAATTAAGCGACATTTTAAGTGTCCGTTGCGCAAACACATGATAAGTGGTCATTTCCAACATAACTGTGAGCTATATTATTCTAGTCATAGAGTAATATTTATATATTACTCTATGACTAAAATAATATTGATTGCTAGTATGATGTTTGAGCACTTGCTTGTTTGCATTTGATAGCGCAATTCTTAAGGCTAATGAAGGCTATGACACTTAGGAGCCAAGCAAAAGAAAAAAGTCAGAAAGATTGCTAAGTGAATATGAAGTGACACTGTGGGCAGGTGATGCGATGCAACGGGTGGGTCCAAGAAATTTCATGTGGACAAAGTCGCAGGCAGCAGAAGCTAGTTACTTATAAGCGAGAAAAGCATGAATGAACCAAATATGTATACAAAAATTATAAACACAAGACCAAAGAAAAAACAATTTCTTGTTACGAAATTTTTTAACAAAATAAATAAACTTTAATTCAACAAAATGATAATTTCAGCAAAGTTTTTTGTTTTTTCTTTGTCTCTACGGTCATGAACAAATACTTAATAACTAGTTTTAATATTTAAAAGTGACACTTGCAAATATATCCCGCCAGAAGTTTATTGTGCGCCTCCACTGTGCCTTTTCCATCTTACGCTGAGGTGACTGTACACAACAGAATAATTTTATGCATGTCATTATGTACAATTTGTGCGATTATAAAAATAAATTGTGAACTTTTTTCTTTGGTTTTGTGATTGGAAACTAAACAAACATAATTGATTATGTATTTTTTGAATGTTTGGGACTTCTTGTATTTATGTGTAAGAGTTATTGAAGTGTTAAGCACAAAAAAAAAAAATGTTTAGTTTGTTCTTATTAATTTATTTTTCCTTGGCCTAACTTACCTTGATCCTAGGCATGGTCACTGTTGGAGGTTCAGCTACTGATACATAGATACAAGCCGACTTGTTCTTCAGCAGCTGACCGGTGTATGGCATGTACTCTTCAGTTACGAAGTCATAACGAAGGCCATCTATCACCATGAGGACCACACTGTTCTCACCAGAACTATACACTTGCTGGCCATCAATACTGCAAGTTCAAAATAGAAAATCATAATAAGAACATGAAAAAATAAATACATTACTTTGTTGTTCTTTTTTCAATTAATTCATAATTTGTGTAACACAATTTAATGTTGGTTGAAAAACAATATCTTTTTGTTTATTTATTAGCACTGGTGTGTGAGACTTATAAAAAATAAAAAAATCTATGAAAGTAAACAACTAACCTGACACCATCTATGAAGTTAGGCAGATCGTCCATATGGGACATCTTCCCTGAATGGTATTTCAACGGGAAAAACCCATACAAGAACAGCATCAGGGCTCCAAGGCCCATCACAAGGAGACAGAGGCCGCTCCATCGGTGCTGTATCCAAGGCAGCATGACGATCGACCTTTGCCGCGTTCTAATCACTTGAATCATCCACTAACACTAATACTGAATTACCGGCACTCGACGAATTTTACGCTACATACACACGCTTTCGCTTCTGCAATATTTCATATCAAATGTACTTGTCTTCCCGTTATAGGAAACCGCATTGTGCAATGAGGATGATGTTTATTTCATTCAATACATAACAACGTGTATCTGCACACCTATTATCAGAAGCAGTCACGAAAATGACAATATGATAAGATCGGTAATTTTTTAATCACGAAAGCACTACACAACGTTGTGGTAACCTATCAAAAATATAATTTTAAGGAAAAGCCACGCTTGGTAAAAGTTATTACTTCATGAGCACGGATGAAAAGTTAAATACTTCGGAAAATAAACAAAAATTCGGATGGGAAACTGCATTCACCGGTGCGGTGGTGTAGCAAAGTCTAGCGTTGTGCCGCATTGACCACTGGACTCGATTGTTGTTGTTTGTGTTCTTACGATTATGTAATAATGATTAATAAATCATTTTGGCAAGGTTATCAATCTCTATTAGAATCGCTGAAAGGTAACTGAATGATTTGTAGTTAATATAAACAGAAAACACACACACGCTCATTTTATAAGACCTCATCCATAGCACGAAATGTTTTTGTTATTAATAAATCGATTATTACGAAACGAATTGTATTCGTTAGTATCGATTTCGTGCCTATTAATAAAACTGATCATGACATCACTGGACTGGGCTGACGTTTTGCTGACAGTGACATGAGCAGTGACCTATTGACGTTGACACTAACTTTTTTAATTAACGGAATATATAAATGTATACTTGGATTGTAGTCTTTTTCGTTATCTGACCTTACTGGTATGTTATTTAGCTCGAAGGTCATGAAATTGTTAAATTTTAAAGCATCGACCATCGACATGGCCACTGCCGCTTTCGGAGCTAAAGCTAGAAAATAACTCATTAGGTATCCTTGTACCTGGACGGTAGTGACTGATGAGTGTTGCAGTATCCAAATACTGATTACTTGATTAGGTAGGTATTCTATATTATTTCCGACTAATATCGCCGGTAATCAAAACACGCGCAAAATATCAGCAATACATTGTGGAT
The DNA here is from genome assembly GCA_949629135.1 of Eremobia ochroleuca. Lineage (NCBI taxonomy): Eukaryota > Metazoa > Arthropoda > Insecta > Lepidoptera > Noctuidae > Eremobia > Eremobia ochroleuca. The sequence goes on along the minus strand of OX451401.1, from coordinate 7,443,757 downwards.
GTGACTGCCAGCACTGCAACGTCCAACGACTTTATCAATCAGACAGGGAAAAAAACTTTACCGGAATTTGTCGATCCTCTGACCTAGAGGTTGTTGCGTTCACCAGACAACACGTCCCGATAAATTAATAATTGATGCACGCACGACGATGACATATCAAACCGTATTTGCCGTATAAGCTGACAAATCATTGTGTGCGTTCGCGCAGCGGAATGTTGTTGAATTTAAAGATTTTAATTATGCAGATATTTAGTGTATGACGTCGTATAATTGTGTATGTTAAAAAAAAATTTGTGCACGTAGCCATTGTGGAGAAATTCACCAAAAACTGATTCCGCTGGGCGAACGTTGTCCTGGCGGAACTTTTTTTAATCCATAGACTTTAGAAGAAAAGAGATGTGTCCAAAAATTAGTGTGTATTTGTGTGTAATTGTGTATGTATGAATAAAATTAGTGCATGCATAAACTTCGGAGAAATTCAAGTTTCCGCTGCGCGAACGTTTGGCCATTAGCTAGTTTTCATATAAAGCGCTTACATAGAGAGCTGTAGATTTTTACATACGTTGTTTTGAATTTGTTTATATTTGTTTAAAAAACAGATTTAGAAAAAATCGTAGGGCTTAAAAGATAAAAATATAAACGTAAAATACGCTTATTAGGTCTTACTTCTTAAAGTATGCCCTTTGGGGTCTAGATTTTCACGTTTATACAAACCTTGTAAGTGTCTGCAACATGTTGCCAAGTATCAATGATGTTCCGTTAGTAATTAAAAAGTTATAGGACAATTTACCATGAATAGATCACAGTTTACAAAGCAGTCAAATATCACGACGTTCTAAAGGAATTGCATGGTAAAATGTGTGCTAATAATTAGTGTATTCATTCAACTATTCACATGCAAAATTTCATGTCATTAAATTCAGTAATTCAAGAAAAACAATTATAATACTGACGAAGCATCGAAAACCTACATAACCCGACCAAGTTCGGATGGCTACAAAAAAGCGGCCGTGCCATACATCTAAGAAACGTTCTTAACCTTCCAATATAGTATTTATTAATATGGTACAGTTGCGTACACAAGCGTTAGGAAAAAATAAAACAATTGCATTTCTTGAATGAAAAATTTTTTTTTAATAATAACTTACTTTACTTTACTTTATTAGTTGCTTTCCTTTTAAGGGGAGTATGTCTTAGTGATATAGAATCATATGCATAATTAATTATTGAAAAACAGCCGTTATTGCCATCTCTACACATAATCCCACAAAAAGAAAGTAGCTAATATAACATACATACATGCTTATATCATTACATATAAGTAATAAATATAAGGTGATTATTTAATAACAATATTTCTTTTCAACATTTCGTTACAATCTGGTCGGTCGTTTAGTTAATTCAGTAGTTATTCTGTAATTTTCTATTCAGTTGTTTGTCTTTAACCAGGAAAAACATCTACTTTGTTACGATTTTATTATAATATATGTCTAGTATAATTTATTATTACGAATTTAAGTAAATACATATAGGATTAGATCAATCCGTAGATATTAACTTGGGTTTATGGTGTCTGTCCAATGTTAACATAACACAATTACAAAATTTGTAATATAATTGTATTATAATTTATCTGCCTAATAAACTACGTAAATGAATAAGTGTATAGCTATTAATTTATTATAAAATCTTAGCTTATATCTGTTATCAGCTTCTCACTATCACTCACTCAATATACCTACTACATAATTATGTTAAGCTTCACTGTTACACTATAACATTAATAACACACTTTGTCAATATTATTATTACAGAGAATTGGCGATGCATAGCAAAACAACAGCGCATACGCACATTGTCCTTGACTGCACATATGTTTGTGACTGGGAATAAAACAAAATCAGGTTCAAGTTCAACAGCAAACGAATACGCGCGGGCCGCGGCTAATGAAAACATATTGCCCTCTCTTTTCTTCAAGGATGGAAGTACCGTTTCAAGCGGGAAGCCGCCTATCGCTCGTTGCGCGCAGCGCGTTGTCTATTTTTTCACAGTAGAATATTTTTGATCAATTCACAACTACAATACTTAGACTATTTAACCAAAGGACTAGCCTTAAGCGTACCGCTTCGAACAAAATAATTCTGCATATTTTGGTGGGGTGCGGGGGAACACGCTCACATACATAAGTCACTACCAGTACAACGGCTTACATCAATTAAAAAATCGATTCAAGAAGTAGTTTTTTTTAAGTTATTAGATTGTTTGATCCACTAAAGTTGCAAAGGGGAACGCTCGTGCATGCCTAGTCCATTGGTTAAATAGTGTAATAAGCTACAATATGATAAATATTTACCTAAACAGTAGTACTTACATGTGGTAATTATTTAACTTCCCTAAGGGGTCTATAGTTAGAATCCTGATCCGTGAAATCTTCAATAGAAATTAGCTGTATGAATTTTATTTGTCTTAAATAATATATATAGACTATATCTCAAGTCTCAAGCGCATAAGTACTTAAATAAAGTACCTACGTAAATAGTACCTACTTTATGTCATAGTCAAATACATTTAAAAAATATGTGTACAAAAATAAATGACCTATAAATTATATCGAAACAACAATTGTGTTATCACCTATACCAATTCAATACCGGTATTATACTGTAAATTTTGGGATGTTACCTAAATATATTGCACGGCCGCTTTTTTGTAGCCATCCGAACTTGGTCGGGTTATGTAGGTTTTCGATGCTTCGTCAGTATTATAATTGTTGTTCTTTAATTACTGAATTTAATAACATGAAATTTTGCATGTGAATAGTTGAATGAATACACTAATTATTAGCATACATTTTACCATGCAATTCCTTTAGAACGTCGTGATATTTGACTGCTTTGTAAACAGTGATCTATTCATGGTAAATTGTCCTATAACTCTTTAATTACTAAAGGAACATCATTGATACTTGGCAACATGTTGCAGACACTTACAAGGTTTGTATAAACGTGAAAATCTAGACCCCAAAGTGCATACTTTAAGAACTAAGACCTAATAAGCGTATTTTACGTTTATATTTTTATCTTTTAAGCCCTACGATTTTTTCTAAATCTGTTTTTTAAACAAATATAAACAAATTCAAAACAACGTATGTAAAAATCTACAGCTCTCTATGTAAGCGCTTTATATGAAAACTAGCTAATGGCCAAACGTTCGCGCAGCGGAAACTTGAATTTCTCCGAAGTTTATGCATGCACTAATTTTATTCATACATACACAATTACACACAAATACACACTAATTTTTGGACACATCTCTTTTCTTCTAAAGTCTATGGATTAAAAAAAGTTCCGCCAGGACAACGTTCGCCCAGCGGAATCAGTTTTTGGTGAATTTCTCCACAATGGCTGCGTGCACAAATTTTTTTTTACCATACACAATTATATGACGTCATACACTAAATATCTGCATAATTAAAATCTTTAAATTCAACAACATTCCGCTGCGCGAACGCACACCAAATCATTGTACTAAAAAACTATACAATGCGAGGTCAGCTAAAACTGGAAATGTATAGCTTGATATGTCGCCGTGTGTACATTAAGCTTTTCTATGTTACTAAATGTATGCTATTAAACGATGTCGCAGTCTTGTTAGTTGTTACCCAAATCACTTTCTACTGTCTTTTGAACTGTCTTATAACGAATTGGAATAATCCCTACTAATATTATAAATGCGAAAGTAACTCTGTCTGTCTGTCTGTCTGTCACGCTTTCACGTCTAAACCACTGAACCGATTTTGATGAAATTTAGTACAGAGATAAACTAGAGCTCGGGAAAGGACATAGGCTACCTTTTATCGCGAAAAAAGGGTTGGGGGGGGTTTAAATAGGGGATGAAAGTTCGTATGGAAGTTCGTCATTATCGAAGATGACACCATGAAACTTTGTATTTAGGCACTTGATAAGGAATAAATAAATATTTGTTCTAGCGTTTTTGAAATTTCGTCCTGTATGGGGATGAAATAGGGCATGAAAGTTCGTCTGGAAGTCCAAACAAAGTCTCGCTTTCACGCCTAATTCCGAATTCGATTTCGATTAAATTTAGTACAAAAATAGACTAGACCTTGGGAAAGGACATAAGCTACCTTTTGTTGTAAAAAAGGCCATGAACGGGTTGAAATAAGGGATAAAAATGTCCATGGGAATTCGTCATTTTCGAAGATAAAACCATGAAACTAGGTATTTAGGCACTTGATAAGAAGTAAATAAACATTTTTTCCAGCGTTTTTGAAGTGTTGACCTACATGGGAATAAAATAGGAAATGAAAGTTCGCAGGGAAGTCCAAACAAATCTGTCTATGTTTACAATACGCATATTCATCGGAAACATGTATATTATTAGTGAAAATGCCGGCTTAATGTATACACGTGGCGCGAGCGCGGGAACTCAAATGTAACCCGGGTATCATGGGCGGAATGGTGGTACTTTTAGCTGGTGACTTCAGACAGACCCTGCCGGTCATTACTAGGGGTACACCGGCAGATGAAATAAATGCCTGTTTGAAAGCTTCTGTATTATGGGTACACGTAAAAAAGTTTTGTCTGACTACAAATATGCGAGTACAACTGCACAATGATTCTCAAGCAGGGCAATATGCGGCTGCTCTTCTAAACATCGGAGAAGATTGTATGCCAACAGACAGTAACGGCATGATTTCACTGATACGTGAATTCTGTCAAGTTGTCGATAACACAGATGATTTAAAAAATAATGTTTATCCTGATGGCCAATCGAGAATGGTTGTGTGAAAGGGCAATTTTGGTGCCGACAAATGAGACAGTAGGCCAGATAAACGAACAAATTATGTCAGACGTGGAGGGGGATGTTGTCGAGTACCTCTCAGTAGACAATGTTATTAATACTGAACAAGGGACGTCGTATCCTATAGAATTTCTCAACTCTTTAGAATTATCAGGAGTGCCTTCCCATAAGTTAAGGCTGAAAGTTGGTGTTCCAGTCCTGTTGATGAGAAATCTTGACGCACCAAGGCTATGTAATGGTACACGGCTACAAATTACTCATCTAGGATGCAACATTATAAAAACTATAATCATGACTGGAATGGCAAAAGGAGAAAATGTTTTAATTCCCCGTATTCCAATAATTCCGACAGATTTGCCATTTCAGTTCAAAAGAGTGCAGTTTCCCCTGAAAGCAGCATTTGCAATTACAATAAACAAAGCTCAAGGACAGACGCTTAAAGTTGCAGGTGTACATTTAGAAAAAAAATTGTCTTTCCCATGGGCAACTCTATGTGGCGTGCTCACGAGTATCAACCCCGCAAAATCTTTATGTTTTAGCAAAGGAAAAACAAAAATCGTAGTTTATAAAAATGTATTAAAATAAGTTATTACAGTTAACCACAGCAGTTTGTATGTGTATTATTTGCAAAGTAAGTATCCTAAAAAATAAAAAATGCTGCCCAAAGTAACTATTTCACGCGAACGAAGTCGCGGGTAAAAGCTAGTAATTCTAATAAACGTTTGCCTCTTAGCCAGTACGACAAATATCAAAGCATTTTATTAAAGCTTTCGAGGATTACGATTCTTTGGCACCATTCTAGAACTCAAAAGATCGTAAGTATTTGGGAGACATGATTAACAGTGTATTTACACCACAACGCTATTCAGAAAGCGTTGGCCGAAGTATTCTTCACGTCTATTTATATCTTCTACAATCATCCACTCAATGTATTGGGATAAAATTGTCACGAACTAAAAATAGGGTGTTTATTTTGACAATTCGTGACGTCGATGCAGTACCAGTATGACAATGATTTTACTATGATACACTGAGTAACTAGTAAAGTAATCTGGAAGATGTCGACGGCAGCATCATCCTCCCACATTTTACAAGAAAGTGAATTTGTTCTCGAATGACACCCACAGAATTTCCATGGGAAAATAACGTCGCAAATATTAGACTCGTAATAATAATTATAACGACCATGATTTTTGTATTTTACAATATATTTCTGAAATATAAAATACACATTATGTCTGAGGGTTTCTCTTCTACCCGAATAGTGCCCTGTGAAGAATATTGTTGTCATAAAGTTCCTGAAGTGATGGATAAATAAAAGAAGGCCCAGCACCCTCATTGCGTAACAGGGTTTCAATCATAATCTGAATAATTTTGAAGGATATTGGCAATCCATTGATCGTATGTTCGAAAAATTTGTCTTCTAAACAACGTAAATAAATACGCGAATGTTGTAATACCGTCGAACGGGGTGACTATGTGCCTAGCAGGTGAAAATGTGCCATGGGGGTCTTAAGTTATGATTCGATTAATAATCTAACTCAAATGTGTTTAACGCCATATTTTTAAATCACTAATAGATTAACGAGATATTACGAATCAAGTGATTAAAAAATATGGCGATTAGACACATTTGAGTTACATTATTAATTGCACATTTTCACCTGCCAGGCACATAGTCACCCCGTTCGACTGTACGTGAATGTTGTTGAATTGTCAAAATGAAAGCTATTGCTATTGTTAGTGTGTTACGCAATTACTCCGTGGGAGAGGAGAAAGAAACCTGTTATAATATTATGTAGGACAGTTTCAGGCTTAAAAAGTAATTAAGATGCAAACAATTGTGATGCAACCACTGCAAATATTGGATGGATGGTTTTCGAGTTCGCGTAAATTTCAAGATAATCTCTGGTTAAGGGTACCTAGTGTCCTTACCGTACGCACTAAGATAGTTATTTTAAGATGAAGAATAACACTGCTTATAATTTCTAACCATATTCTGATCTAAATACCATTCAAAAACCTGGGAACCCTTAACATGAATCGTGGTTACTACCACAGGTATAAACTATCTCCGCAAGAAAGTTGCGTGGACCATAAACGGCAATTTTCCTCCCAAATAGTCCGTCATACGGTAATGAATGATACCGTACCTATCGCTTCAAGTTCAAGGTGTATCTTCGTGAATCAGCCCGTGTGGGCCGCTGAAAATTCTATTTAAATCACATTTTATGGCGTTCGTCTCTAGTCTCGAGTCCAGAGCGGCGCGCGCCTGCAACGAACTAACAACCACAAAGGTGAATTGTTTTTTTTTTAAACAGTGTTATAGTAGTGTTGTTCTTTTGTGCTTTTTAAGGTATAGTAGATTTTTTTGTTCATGTTAATTGAAATTGTTATTTATTTTTAAAGGATTGGGAAATTTGGTTAGCTTTTCTACCGGTGAAATGGGATTTTATATTATTTTTCTGAAAATGAAAATATGTAAGAGAGTTTTAAATAATCGCTATGTTTGATCAGGTGCTATTTACATGCACATGTAGGTATGTACACGCAATTCGTTACAGATTTCTTCAATAAAAAATAAAAAAAATAATTCAATAGGTAGGTACGCAGTTCATAAATTATTAACCATAAACACCTGTAATAAATATGTTTTATTTATTTATTCACATTATTATGTATATATACTAGGTATATGTTCTATAAGTTGTTTCTTATTTTCTTATAGTTCTGAATCTCATCATGTTATAACATGATCAGATTCAAAACTAGACGCAATAAAGTTTAGGAATAAAATAACTTTAAATATATGTAATCAGGTATCCAAAATTAAAAAAAAAAAACACTTTTAAAGGTACTTAATTGAGCCTAGCTGTAAAAATGTTATATCTACTTACTCACCTCTTCAAATAAACAACTCTGAAACATCTCATCCCGAAAATATCTTGCCTCACAATGTTTACATCAACACTCGATCTAATTTTATCCTATTACAAAACGAATAGGTAATGTCGCATAACTTTCATCATAGCGTGAAAACAGTTCAGCGGGTTGCATCAGTTCTAAAACCGTTCCGAACCATTCCCAGGTGACTCACACACGATGGAATCGTTCCAGAATTTCGTCGATTATTATGTGCACTTATTATTGCTTGTAAATTTATACAAACCCGGTATATTTCAATAAGCTTTTCGTTGGAGCAATAAAATCACTGTTAATCACGTAATTGAATTTGGTAAACAGCTCTGTCGATAGTGTTTTTGTTGAAAAACTTATATGCTATCTCATATACCTCTATGGGTTTCTTTCAGTTTTCCTAATCTGGGAATAGATACCTATATCAATATTTATTGCTGTTTTAGGCTAGCTAGACAGTTTTCAGAACCTGAAACGATGTTCCCTTTTCAAAGGATTGTTTTTAGGGTTCCGTACCATAATGGTAAAAAGGAACCCTTATGGTGGGACTCAGTCTGTCTGTCTGTCACAGCCGGATATCTCAAGAACTACTAATGCTATCAACTTGAAATTTGGAATAGTTTTAGATATGGGGTATCATATGAAAGAGCGCTGTTTGCACATGATCAAACCTTTTTTCTTTTTTTTTAGGCTGCATAGTTTTCGACTTGTGATGAAAAATGTAAAAAAAATACCCCCCCCCCCTATTTCCGAAGTTTGCATAGGGAAAAATCTGTGTATTCTATGTTATAGAAGTTTATGTAAAGATTACAGGAAAAATAAAACGATGTCTCTAATTAGCACACTTTTTAGAATTCGTCAACTAAAACTACATTAGTTTCACTATCGGTCAAGAGATGGCGCTGACCTAAACCTGCAATATTCTACACCGCAGTGTTAAAATTCTCTGGCGAATATAAGCCTCGCCGTTACGGAACCCTCGGTGCGCGAGTCCAATTCTCTCTTGACCGGTTTTTTGTTTTTGTATTTAGAAGCAATTTTATTTGGACACCCATATCACACCTGCCTGTTAACTCTTCCACCTAAGTTGATTGTTCTGACAGGAGTCCATAAACTTTATTTCCATAACTCACGGAATCTCTCTCTGACCGTTAGACGTACTGACTACTTACTATTCTATTCATTACTATTATTTATCTTGTAAACAAGATGTTTTAAAAATAAAACACCTTTAAATATTTATAATGGGCATTCAAACAACATTGGGTCGTTTATTACAAGTGCAAGCGCATAAGAGATGTAACCGCTGAAAATAAACGCGCGTTTATATCTACGCGTTGAATAGACAATGTTGGGGATTTATTTCAGTCCAAAGATAAGTTTTACGAGCGCTCGCGAGAGTATCGACAATCCTTCGGTATCCATGGCCGATTTGATTGTTGTTTATGACTTTGCACCGTGTAATGAAATAGGACAGTCATGAGGAGGTTTTATATGAGCTTTAGTTCCGCAGTTTGGGGAGGAGTTGGGTTCACGGAATTTCCTCAAGGTGGACTGGGGGACAGCAAGTGTAACTTGCTTAATATTATTCGGGATTGAAACACAATCATCAAGGAGGGAGATTGGAGATAGGGTTTTCCAGTTTTCCTTCGGTTTCTGGAAGAGTTAGCGTTGGTTCCTAGGAGCCATTCAATTTTAGTCAATCAAATTTTAAAATGATCTGTTACTTCAGTTCTTTGAAATCACATTTCATCATTGATTTGATCGAGCTTCCAGAAACCAGTATTTGAGTCATTCTTCGGGCTCTTGGCTAACCACAGCATTGAAAAGGATCCTTATACCTAGCTTCTAGTGTATAAAACCTACAAAGTAACTTGGCTAAATTCTTTTATCCTCTTTTCCAGATGTCGATAGTACCTCTTATGTTCCGTGATTGGTGGGACGAGTGGGACAGGCCCTCTCGGCTACTGGACCAGCACTTCGGCATGGGCCTGAAGAGGGACGAGCTCCTCTCTTCCCTGTCCACACTGCCGACGTCCTCGCTGTTCAGGAACTCGTACTTCAGGCCATGGAGGACGAGCTTGACGAGGCAGGAGTCTGCTTCTACTATTAACCTGACTAAGGAAAAGTTTGAGGTAGGATTCGATTTATAAATGATGCTGCTAGTGCTGCATATTTCTGTCAACTACAGATTATCACAGACCAGTTTTGGTGATATGCTTGCTTCAGTCAAAAGGATAATAGGCGCTCAACGTGGGCAATAACCTCATGGGCGTTTGAGACTTTCAGAGGGAAGTAGAAGACCAAGAGAAACGTATATAATAATTATCCTATCTTACGACTATATAACATACACGTTTAAATATAACCGTGGCAATAGCTGTTTCATATTCGCGACAAATGTTAAGGAAAAAAAAATTGGGGGCTCTAGAAAAAAAAAAAAATACCAAAGCGGGCAATGGCAAAAATAAGGTTGAGAACTACTAGTATAGATGTAACTAGACTGACTAATTGGTCCAAATATGCTACTACTACTGATTATTCTGTGCTATTTGCTGAATTATTCTTTTTACTAGCCTTTAATTAATTAAAAAGCTAAGAGACTTAACAGACGTAATAAAAAGGAGACAAGTACAAGTATATAAAAAGGAGGGCAAATAATCAAAGGGCATCAAAAAATTCGTCCGTATCGCTGTCAACAGGAAACGTGCCCAAAAGGCTGGCAGCATTACCACGTTGGATGGCAATGCTGATTCTTTGGCCAAAAAATAGGTTAGCCCTCTGTTCACGTGAAGAGTCGACCATCCGCTTAGCGAAATCTATTTTAATCTATTTTTTATTCTATTTTACTAGCCTTGGTTTTTTATTCCGATAACACCGGTCTGCAACACATACAGCGATGTATCTCCGTGTACTGGACTGATTAAATTTGGCACAGTCAATGAAGCGAGTTAGGACTGTTTAACGCGCCTTGTTATTACATTAGTTATGGCACCTGTCTGGGTAGCGGTTATATTATTTCATCAGCTTCACCTTCACTTCTATTAACATAACTAAAGAGTTATATGACCTCATGTTTAACAAAGACTTATTGGTTGATTTTCTCTGTTCCAGGTCATCTTAGATGTCCAGCAATTCACACCTGAAGAGATCACAGTCAAGGCTGCAAACAACAGCGTTGTAGTCGAGGGTAGGCATGAAGAGAAGCAGGACGAGCACGGGTTCATCTCTCGCCAGTTCACACGCCGCTACATCCTCCCAGGAAACTACGACGTTCAGGACCTTGTCAGCACACTGTCTTCAGACGGTGTCCTAACTATCACAGCACCTAAAAAACCCTTGCCAAATGCAGGCGAAAGAATCGTCCCTATCACTAAAACAGGCCCCGCTAAGCAACCTGAACCCATCTTCACAGAACAACCCCGAGAACAAACCGTACCTATCGTCACCTCCCCCTAATTTTAATATCATTCCCCTTCATTTAACGAGACATCGATGTTAATAATTAATCGATGTTCAACGATCGAATCATAAATAGCATTTATTATAAGCGCCGTTGTTGGCCAATAACGACTAGCGATTCGAAATGAACGAATTAGGTTTTTTTTATATTAATTTGTATAAAAGAGGAATGCAATATCATTGTTTATAATAAAATTTGAATAAACGATTCCTATCATCACTGATTCTTTTTATTGCAACTGCGGGGTAATTGTCGTACCTACCTAATTGCGTAACAGATAATAAATCAGCAATAGCTTTAATTTTGACAGTTCAACAACATTCATTGTGAACCTTGTTGAATATCTAAACTTCGAACATAATATAAAGCAATGGATTAGCAATATCCAATATCCATTAAAATGGTTCAGATTGTGTTTGATAGTGCGTTACGCAATTGCTTATCATTAAATTGGGTTTCTTAAACATCTAATATATTGAAGCGGAAAGCATAAATATGGACCGCTCATTGTGGCGATGCTTGGAGGCCTGTTATTGAATTATACAGTTGTATTTAACTTCTCTAAATCACAACAAACCAGAAACAAACAAATAAGTTAATGATTTTGTAATAGTTTTCAATAATGTAATATATTGCTTGTCTACCAAGCAGTTGCGGCAGGCGACTATTCACTCTCACATTTATAAGTGACAGAAGCGCCATTAAGCCTGTAGTCTTAAATTCATCCCTAAATAATTCCGATCCAGCTTGTCCCTTGCTGTCCACCCCAGCGGCGACCTAAGCCGAGGTCCGTACGTCACAGGGGGTGCCCTTGGCGTGTAGTCACTTGGTTTTTATGTTTTTTAAGCCCTGGCTGGAGACTTCAATTTATTGAGGTATCCACAGGCAAGCCCGGTTAAGCAGACGAAAATCCCATAGGTTGAACTGCGACATGCCATAAAACGAAAAAAAAAAAAACTAAGAAACACTTAACCATGGGACTCGTGCGAAGCCAAAGGAAAAAAAAAACCATGGGGCTCAGTGCACACCGCGAGCGTACATTAATGTTTAGAAAACGGACTAGCCACAAAGAACTACAATTACCATACTGAACTACAAAATATAATGAACAATAATTCCTTACAAGCTGCGGTGTGTCAAGCAAGAGCTGTCAAAGTGTAATGACAAATTTTCTATAAGTCAACGTGGCGAATGGTCCTGGGGCAATAAGGACTGCGTTTGACTAATTTAATTTTCCCGCGCAGTGTTGAGTCTAATAATATTGTTAATTTATCATTGGGACGAGGGTTAGGGCTGCGGAGGAATTCCGATAGAGAACATTATGCAAGTTTAAAATGTTTGTTGAGTACTGAAAGTACGGTAAGTTATTTTTAGATAGCAAATCAAAAATCCTGCAAAATCGAGAGGCACTGCATAATGAAGCGATATTCAAAATTCCTTTTAAGCTACTGTCTACTGTACAGTTAGTATTAGTTCTAAATTAGTAAGTCTCGAATTCAACTATGTTCCTATTTTATTCTCCGATCAATGTGCTAACGCCATCTATGCAGCAATTGAGGTAATAAACAGCGCCACCTTTGAATGCTGAAGTGTACTTTTGTTTAGATCTTTGCATAGATCATTATTATCAAACAGTTTAGTAGAACAAAATCAGAAACGTTTACTCCACGAGATGTTTGCACGTGTATTTAAATGTTTGCTTACAATTTCATTATCTACAGCGACCAAGCATTTATAGGTACAGCCGTGCGATTCTGTAACCATCTCACCGTGAAAGCTTGGGTGAAGTGAGCGTGGAGTGAGCTGTCATTCGCTAGGGATTAACACTATATTAACTTAATGTGCTCACCTCACTTATGATTTCACGGTGAGATTTTTACAGAATCGACCGGTTGATGTAAGTACTTATGTATTAAAAGCTTACAGATTCAATATAAAAGCTAAACCATGTTTACTTGTTTGTTTCAATCTTTTCAATTTTGTGAGCGTTTGAGTAGTTAGACCGTGTCTTCTGAAAGAGTAGGAGACGATTGGGGATGGATGAAAGATACCGTAATCAGTATTTGATGTACGAGTAGCTCTGCATTTTGCAAAAATCGCCACGCAGCATGGGAGATTGTAATACGCTACCAGGATACTTCTGTGTAGATGGGTACTGTATTATGCAGTTGTATGACTGGCCTATGTCTAACCACTAAGTTGTTAATTCTTTTCTTCTGAAAGGTATACTAAGTACCTACCTGATGGTTAGCGCACAATTAATCCACGAAAATTAATTTGCATGAAAATTTGCGAATCCTTAAGTTGGTACAAAAGTTAAAATTTAGGCGATACTTACGACATTAATGATTTCACCATCGAATTTGCGCTTTTTCACAATAATTATTCTCTAAAACTATAACGTACAGACGCCAGCACATCAAGCTACCCGACTCTGTTAAATTTTCCCAATCAACTGTGGACCTTATGTTTTAGCGATAAAGTTGAAAATCTATTAAAGTTCGATAGATTGTAGTAGCTTAATTACAACTATAACTTTGGCTGAGACCGCAGGCTAAACGCTGTGTGCACTTCGTCGTTGCATGCTCGAGATTTACATAAAAAGGCTAGTTGACAGTTTTTAAGAAACCAAATAATAATATTTCTTTTGGTTTAGTTTCCCCAAAATGTGAATATTTCAGCAAAATATTTACTAATATTAACAGAACTTATTTTTATATTGCATTCTATCATGGCGTCTGGGGTAACTTAATTATAATAAATGATAATTACTTCTGTAAATTGTTTAAGGAAAAGTCATGTTCTCCCATAGGTACCAATGCAAATGTAAGTGGATCGACTATTACTCGTAAACTTTCGACAAGACTACCAGTATTACTCGTAGACTTTTCGAAAAATTGTTTTCACAAACCCGCAATATTTTTGAAAGACCTATCCAACGATAACCCACTTCAGAAAAAAAAAACGGGGTAGACGAGAAAAAATCATCCCACTTTACGTATGCAGGAGGTACCCTAAAAATTTATTTTTAATTATTTTATTTTACTACTTTGTCGGCGTGATGAATATGTATGTCGGCGCGAGCGTGGGCGTAGCGATAACAGGGCCATCATCATAGTTTCTTGGTACGGGTTCCATGAGGAAGGTGGGTACTCGGGCAACCAGTAAAACGTAGTTTGAAGCACAAATCACAGTCACGTTTATTCGATAATTTACAATCACTTTATGAGCAGTAAGAAACAAAGGTTTGTACGGTGAACATGACAGTTCCGATGGTATGCTCTCAACCGTCCGGCGTGCGCTCCGCAAGTCGAATGCCGGCCGCTCTCCAATCGGCTCTGTCCACGTGTAGAAAATGGCGCGAAGTTATAGCGCCACCTCACGGCGTTCACTGTACTAACCGATCAACCAACGAGAATTAAGTTACGGTTTGACCAATATTATGAAATCAACCGGAAGTAGTATTTTGATTATTTTTTCGTCTTGATATCGCTTGCGACGACATGTATATTCATGCCCAATTATAGCTTTCTAGTACTAAGAGTCTCTGAGCTAAGCTGCGAACGGACGGACGGTCGGAGAGGACATGGCGAAGCTATAACGGTTCCTTGTTGTCTACGGAAACCTAAAAAAATCAAATCTATTTTAGTCATATTATAGTTTAGATGCTCTTTTTGGTGGGTGTTCAGCTTGTGATTGTGATAAGTTATGTTTTTAACACACGTGACATCACGAGTGTGTTTCCCAAAGGATTAGGTAGAGGTGTACCTACCTATACGGCTGCCCCGTTTCGAAATCTAGTCAGGACTTAAAACCTAAATTTTACAGGAGAGCGCATAAACGTAAAATAGGTAACCGCCTATGAAAAGTGTTTATGTTAGGTAAAAAAAAGCTATTGGTTGTAAAAAATACAAAATAATGAACACTGAGTACTAGCAACATATACATTGTATATCACATATTTAAAACCCCTTACTAACTTTGAGATCTGGTATTGGTCGTATTTGGTTCGTATATGGTCTTGATTTCAAAAACCTGGTAAGGTGCATCGACGATTTAAAAACCTGGCAAGTCCAGAGACTTATTACTACGTTTTGAATTAGTTAAAGTGACTTACTACGTTTTAAAGTGGTCACGAGGGAGTGAATGGTACACTTACTAGGTATGGATGTTTAAATATATCTGCTTTTATGTGAGTTTAAAACGCTGGTATTTTTGTATTTGGTAGAGACTTACTAGGTTAGCAAGATTATGCAATAAAACGATTTTTGTAAAAAGTGTCCCATACTAGGTTTTGGAATGGGACAGAGGTGTAATACGAGTCAAGAGAGGTCACCAGTTATCATAAACGCGTTTCGCGTTGTTGTTGTCATCTTTTTATCCGTCGTTAAAAAGACTAGTGACGGTGAACTTCATTTGATGCTTCAGTAAATAGAGCCAATTAAAAGTATTATTATTATATGGTATTAAAAACTACCGTCAAAGATAATTACTTCACATCCAGTTCATAGAAGTCCAGCCGGTCGATTCAGTAAAAATCTCACCGTGAAATCATAAGTGTAGTGAGCACTTAATAGTGTTAATCCCTAACATTAGGGAATGACAGAGCTCACTTTCCGCTCACTTCACCTAAGTTATCACGGTGAGATTTTTACAGAATGGCACTGCTGCAGTGCTATTCTGTAAAAATCGAAAAGAAAAATAAGTGAAGTGAGCAGTCATTAGGGATTAACACTATTGACACTGCTCACTTCAAGCTCACTTCACTTATGATTTCACGGTGAGATTTTTACAGAATCGACCGGCTGTGCGAGAAACAACTTTGGTTAACACCTTTTTAGAAGTATCGCTATTAGCTCGTCTTGCTTCTATTTTGCTACTTCAACTATCACGAAGAAGTGCAGAGCTCATCTATTTTTACAACAGAAGATAGACTTTTGCAAAATTAAAATGGACCTACAATAAGCATGATAGAACCGTGTAAAATAAAACAGAGTTTGCAGGGCATTGTGGTAATGTAGCCAGGGTAATAGATCTCATAGTCATGGATCACTCGGGCTAAACGGCGGGGGAGTCCAGTCCGCCTGGCGGAGTGGGAGGGGGAGTTCATCAATCAGCCCGGAGCGATTACAGGGGCGGTGGTGCAAGGCAGGAGCGCATAAATTATGTAAGAGGTATTCTTTAAGGATGTTATTGTGATCGACAACATTTTATTTAGTTAAAAGGGCTTCATGGCTTTCTCCACGTGACTGCCTGTCGCACCTAAATCAAATAAAAAAAAAAAATCGGCAAGTGCGCGTTGGACTCGCACACGGAAGGTTCCGTTACCACTAGGCAAAAAACGACGAAAAAAAAACGCGTTTCTTCTTAGGAAAATAAAATAAAGTTAATAAAAATCAAATTAATTTATTTTTCAACTTTATTTAAATATAATAAAGAGGTCAAACGAATGACTCCGACATATATTAAACTAATCTGTGTTTCTTTCTACATTATAAAGATCACAGCTTTTTTATAGGTAACTTTAGGCACAGCCTGGTTTGATACAGTGCGTGCAGGCGGACGTCAAACGTACGAGTATGCGCCGTTCTACCCGATATGCGGGTAAATAAATAGGTACATTTACAACAACAAACAGTAATTAGTGTTGTTTTGACAGAAACATTTGATTGATCTATATCATCATCTCATCAGCTGCCTAGCCTTTTCCCAACTATGTTGGGGTCGGCTTCCAGTCTAACCAGATGCAGCTGAATACCAGTATTTTACATGGAGCGACTGCCTATCTTACCTCCACAACCCAGTTACTGGGTAATACGATACCACTAGGTAAGACTATGCGAGTTGGCTTCGGCCCCTCATACACCTTCCAAAGGACCGGGACCACATGGTCCCGAGATATGTAAAATATAAAATAATAATAAAAAAAATATGAATTAATTATAATATTTTATTCACAAAACATAAACTTTGATAATTAAGGATATGGAGAGGTACATGCAAACAAATTATATAGATTATACAGAGGTTAGATACAAAAGGTAGGTAGTGGGGTCAAAAGTCCTATAAGAAATAGTACCCTGCCCCCCAAACTAGGAAAATCCTGTATCTTGGGAGGCAGTGACTTCGCATTACATTAAGGTCGAGCCATTGTTGTGAACGTACTTAAAATATGTATTTATTTATTATTTTATTTATTTATTTATCCTTCCACTGGTATAACATACAAGAATTAGGTACAAGTTAATTGATGTAAAAAGAAGTGTCATTTATTACTGTAGATTTTTGTTAGATTCTTCCAGCGTGTTTCTCCCATAACTTACTCCATACATAACCGCTTGCAGTGTTCGACAAGCGATTGATCTGCCGGCCGTATTAATTGTTGCTGTCTGTACTATACCTACGTCACTATACAGTACACGAGTACGTACTACGGGAGGTACTCTTGTTTGTATTGTCTGCTCCCGACTACAAGGTGGAAACAAAAGCTCATTCTAATTGAGTTTGGAAATATGGATTCATTTCATTGGATTTGGTGAAGGACTCGAAGACGAAATGTCGGTCGTCCGGCGGTGAGGTGGGCGGACGACATTGTTGCCACTGCTGGTAGAACCTGGATGAGGCTAGCACGGAAGCGTGGGGATCTGCACTTGAAAAGAGAGGAATGTGCTCATCACTGCGTAAAGTCGGGTTGTGGATGATGATGAAGGTGAAGGTGAAGTTCTTTTGATTCATCATCATCATCATCTGCCTAGCCTTTTCCCAACTATGTTAGGGTCGGCTTCCAGTCTAACCGGATCCTGCTGAATACTGGTATTTTACATGGAGCGACTGCCTATGTGACCTCCACAACCTAGTTACTGGGAAATACGATACCCCTAGGTAAGACTGGTTGTCAGATTTTCGGGCTACCCGTACCTGACGACCGTCAAAGATCTATGAATGAAAGCCGGGACCAACGGCTGTCTTCGGTTACGGTTTGCGCACTGGTTAAAAATTTATCCTGTATATGTATAGGTACTAGGTAGTATCTACCTCCCAGGGATGTGCCTTACAGGCATTGCACGGGGGGCTTCCGGAATTGGTGTTTTAAGCGGAACCGGGACCACCCCTATGTGCTGATGGTGATCATCGGGGTGGTTTTTGTGAGGTAAAAATCTGACACTCCCCAACCTCCCTCCCCAGAGATCGGGTGCCTTTTGAAGGTTACCCACCAAAAACTAAAAAACAAAAAGGTAGTAAGTCTACCTACAACCACATTTCGCCAATTATGTTTAGTCCCATGTAGGTAATAGGGGCGACCCTATTGCAATCGACCGGTCCATATCCAGAGTCCAGACTGCTACTGAAAAGATCCTGATGGAAAACCTCAATAACACTGACCGACCAGGGAATCGAATTCAGGACCTCATGCCCAGTACTAGCGCTTGCTACTAGAGTCTAATCTGGTTGCCTCATTGGTCTACTGACTAGACGAACGAGGCAATCATTACGTACACCAAAGGCTGAAGTACGCGCCGAGAGTGCAGCTGCTGGAGTCGCATCGCAACGTAAATTTTAAGGCGTTTGTGTTGCGCATACCAACCTGCTACCTGCATCAGATGATGGACGAGAGCTTTTGGCCACAGGATGTGGTATTGTGACGCTTTCGCTGGCAAGTGCCACCGGAGCGCACAAAGACTTAGTGCAACCAAGTGATACTAACATAGTTTTTAAGTTTTATTTACTAACACAATTGTTATATTTGTTATATTATGTATACTTAAGTTAAGGTATTTGTCTATGGGTCTTTGTTACCTGAAAATAAATGGTTTTATTATTATTATATCAGGCAGGCATATTATTTTTAATAATTTGTTTGGCATCAATTAAATAGCTGAGCGCAAAAGCAGCACGTGCATCTGAATAAACGATTCGTCATTTTATAATGAACCCGGCACCATTTCCAACCATTTTCGGTAGGTATGTACCTATCTAAGTCGCAGTCTATGACCGTAAAAGCAAATAAATTATTTAACTATCGTGAGCGGTGAGACTAATAAAAAGAAATAAGAGAAGTCGTTAGGAAAATTGTATTTCATCTCTTATCTAAAAACGGACATGAAAGAACATTTCCGTTTTCGCTGTCGTAGGCAGCCAGTGATCAAGAACCACTAAAACATCGCTAAGCGTTTGGTCGACTCTTCACGTGACCAGAGGGCTGGCCTATTTTTTGGCCAAAGAATCAGCGTTTTGGGCTTTTTTCGGCGTGTTGACAGCGATACGGACGACTTTTTGATGTCCTATGATTCTTTGCCCTCTTTTTTAATTTTAAATAAATTTATGCTGTATATATTATTATTATTTTAAGTCTCTTAGGTTATATTTTATGTAAATATTATTTTGTTTTGAAAGTAAATAGTGTTTGTGGAATTATAAATTAATAGAGGAAACTTTAAAAGTATAGGTAGGGCTAACCTACCAACCTAAGAAATCACAAGACTGCAGTTTTATCGTTTGTGCTTCATGTCTACTTCCAGTATTTTCATATTGTTTCTTAGGGCGAATTCCACTAAGAGCTGTTAGTGTCAATATTCCACAAAAATGATGACTCTTGCACGCGGCTTATTCTTGCGTCCTAATCACGTTCAGTTTTATCGAACACTCGCGAAAATGCATAATTGCAACGAACACAAGTGTGCACATTCGCTCGTTCACCAAAATGTGGGCCAGCTGGTCCATTCTGTAAAAATCTCAACGTGAAAACTTGCGTGGAGTTAGCTCTCAGTCTCAACCAACTGATGCTAGGGATTGACCAAGCAAAAATTAACAATCATAATCGAGATTTTAATAATATTTTTTAAGCTAATTCTATTGATAATTTGATTTAATGTTAAAAATAATATTTTAGCTGTCAATATTATTACTCATACTATTTTGTGGGGTTTTAAAATAAAATAACAAAACAGAAACTCAGACAGAATATCAATGTTGGTGTTTTTTCTTTTTTTTTTCTAATATAGTAATATTTTGACATTTAAAAGACTAGCTTTGAAATGATATAAAATTATCAATAGAATTATGATAAAACGCATTATTAAAATCTCGATTATGATTGTAAAAATGTATGATTGTTCAATCCCTAGTAGGTATCAGGTGGGATGACACTGACAGCCCACTCCACGCTCACTTCACCTAAGTTTTCACGCTGAGATGGTTACAGAATTGTACTGCTGTTCGGGTTAAGATCTCGTTAGAGACCACGTACTCAAAACCATTACCATTTTACCATACATTTTGCCAATAACTAATTATAATAATAATAATAATAAGCTTTATTTAGGAATATAGATACAGTTGGCACTTGTAACAAATGAAAACGATGATAGCTGCAAAAGTTAAAACTGTGTAACTGTGTCGCAACTATCAACGCCCGTCTTAGGATAAAGATAACAATATGTTCCAGACTTAACATATAAATAATAAAAAAAACGATAATTATTTTTTTAACGATAGGAAACGGGACAAAAGATTTTATTTTATAGTAAACATAATATTTTATAGTAAATATCATTGCGTGCGTGAGTGAGATGTGTGTGCCTGTGCGTGTGCGTGTGTGTGTGTGCGTGCGCGTGCGCGCGTGTGTGTGTGTGTGTGTGTGTGTGTGAGAGAGAGAGAGAGAGAGAGAGAGAGAGTGTGTGAGTGTGAGTGTGCGTGCGCGTGTGTGTGGCTAGAGGGTGTGCGTGTAAGTACTACTTAAGTATCCACAATTTTCTCAGTATCATTGTACGAGAGTGTTTTTAACCATGCGGTCAACTTATTTCTTAGGTCATTTTGATTTAGGTGGTAAATATTAACTGATTTATTTATTTTGTTGTACATTTTTGCTCTACAGATGCTGCTTTGAATTCCTGGTGTGAAGGTTATACACTTTGTCTTGCTGATGTTAAGAGTGAGGAGATTGGTGTTTAACCAATTCATGACCACGTTCAGAAAAGTGTCAGCTTTATTCAATGCATCAGCCCAATTATTGTGAATGATAAGGGCTGTATCTTCTGCGTATGCGATTATTTTGCAGTTTGGCAGGGATAGTTGACACAGTTCATTCACGTTAATGAGGAAGAGGGTTGGTCCAACTACACTACCCTAGGGAACACCAAATGTGACTTTATTCGCACTACTGGTGTAGTTATCAATCATAACCACCTGCTCACGGTTTTGTAGGTAACTACGAAAGATATCATGAGCGACACCACGGATTCCTATCTTTTCCAGCTTTGTTAGTAATGTGGGGACAGAAACGGTGTCGAAGGCTTTGGAAAGGTCCAGGAAGATGCCAAGCGTTTTTTTTTTATTATTAATATGGTTTGCTATTGTATCTTTTTTTTTTTTTTTAATATAATAATAATATTTATAATATTTATTCATAAGTTCACATAAGTATAAATTAGATAGAAGTTACATCATTACAAAGTTACATATTAATATAAGGAAAATATTAACTATGCCTAAAATAAATCTAGTTTATCACTTATATATTATATTGGTTAAAGGCCTACTGAATTGAATAGCGACCTGCCTGATGTAGGTTTATTCAAACCTGTGTTTCAGGCCATCACTTGACAACGCTGAGTGCTTTAGTGGACTATTATGTTACTGAACATAGAGCTAGCATACATTATAATATGATACATAATAATTTTATTTTTAAATAAAAATTGACTTAACATTAATAAAATTATTGCATTACTTCTAGCAATTTTTCAGTGTCTGAGTAATTAAATGTCGCTAAGTATTCACTCAACATTTCACTACACTTTTTAAAATTTACACTATATATACTTAGAGACTTATTGATTTTATTATATAAGAAGGGACCTAAAAATACATAAAATTTATTTATGAAAGCATGTCTGGTCTGAGGCTTTGTGCAAACTAAGTCTTTTCTTCTCTTATCTATAGGTATTGGGATAAAAGGAAGTTTCTGTAAGTTCCACAACTGCATCCTCCGTAGATTTCCCATTTCTGAAGCCAAATTGGTTGGGAGCTAAAATATGGTACTTAGTGAGAAAGTTGGTAAGTCGTGCGTTAAGTACTTTTTCAAAGATTTTGGAAAGTGTAGAAAGGACAGATATAGGTCTATAGTTAACGACACTGCTCCTGTCCCCGGATTTAAATATTGGATGAACTGTTGCAGTCTTGAAAACATTTGGAAATACACCCGTCGATAGGCACATGTTAAAGATATGTACAAGGACGGGGACGAGAATATGTCTAGCAGCCTTTATAACGGACGACGAGATACCGCCATAGCCTACGGCGCACTTGTCCTTTAAGTTTAGAATTAGGTTACAGATTTCTTCCTCGTCCACATCATAGAGAACTATTGACCCTTGTGGGTAAGAGGTGGGGGAGGTTTTAGGTTCGGGTTGATCTGCGTTGAGAAGGGTCTGGCCAGGTTGATGGATTTTTGAAGCTAAGGTACTGCCGACAGTTGCGAAATATTGGTTGACTTTAGCGACTGACTCTGAGGGATCGTCACAGAGTTTTAAAAGCTCCGAGGCAGGCGCTTTGTTGCAGTGGTCCGAATTTGCCACTTGTCTGATAAGTTGCCATGTCGCCTTAGGATTCTTTCTGGCCCTCTGAAATTCAGAGGATTCATATTTTTGCTTAAGTTATTTAAGAATATTATTACAATGATTGCGATACCGGAGGAAAATAAGTTTGTGTGTGTCATTTTCCGGATTCTTCAAGAATTTGTTAGAGAGATTATCTCTATGTCGTATGCATTTCAGAAGTCCAGGTGTAATCCAGGGCTTTATTATACGCAATCTACTAGGAATAACTGAAAGGTGAGTGTGAGATTTTATGGAAGTAGAGAAGAAAAAGATAAGGGATTCAGCAGCTAGGCTTGGATTTTGATAATCATAAATAGGAGAAAAGTCCATATTGTTTAGGTCGCTTATTAGCTCTGGAATGTTAGTTTTGCAAGTTAGTTAAATAGTTAACCATTATTACCATTTCTTATAACTATCTAACCCCGGTACTTAGAGTCATTACTTAAAATTAATCAATCATTAACTTTAATTGACACGTATAAATTGGAACGCAGTCAGTCAACAAAAATATGTCAGATTAAAACATTTTTCAACACAGTTTTTGTTGACATTTGTGCCAAGATATGCTGGTTAAAAAAAGTTAATGATTGATTAATTTTAAGTGAAGTCTCTGAGTGCGGCAGTAGGTGTTATAGTGATTCAGTATATAGCTATTTCCCTTATAATTCGAGACTAACTTTTACCATAATAATATAACACCATATCCTATCAATACGAGAAAGGTGTGTTAGATCACCATAGCACCGAGCACTACTTTCTGCATTCGCCCGTAGGATCTGCAGTGCGATTCTGTAACCATCTCACAGTGTAAACTTACGTGAAGTGAGCGTGGAGTGAGCTGTCAGTGTCATCCCACCTGATACTAGGGATTGGCCAAGCGTAAATTTACAACCATAATCGAGATTTTTATGCTAATTCTGTTGAACACTTTATATCATTTCAAAGCTAGTATTTTAGTTGCCGAAACATTCATATTTTGTGAGGTCTTAAATAAAATAGCAAAACAGAAACATAGAATCTCAATGTTGTTTTTTTTTCTTTATTTCCTATACTAGTCCTTTATATAGCGATGTTTTGGCAACTAAAATACTAGCTTTGAAATTATATAAAATGGTTAATAGAATTAGCATAAAAAATATTACTAAAATCTCGATTATGACTGTTCATTTTTGCTTGGTCAATCCCTAGCATCAGTGGGTTGCCACTGACAGCTCACTCCACGCAAGTTTACAGGGTGAGATTTTTACAGAATCGACTTGCTGAAACCCTTGGTGACATGCCAAGTTGAATGCAAGATGACAAGTTAACTTGTGTTAACAATAGATTTTTATAGTTTCTGGTATGCGGCAGTCAAAGTGTAAGTTCATCTGGGTCTCCTGTAAAGTGATGATCACCGATGAGAAGGCCAGCCGTGCGATTCTGTGACCATCACACCGTGAAAGCTTGGGTGAAGTGAGCGTGGAGTGAGCTGTCATTCGCTAGGGATTAACACTATTAAGTGCTCACTTCACTTATGATTTCACGGAGATATTTTTACAGAATCGACCGGCAGTTCTTGTAATTAAAACGATAAAAATCTAGTCGTAATCTCATTATCTCAGCTACAATCAATGTCAAAAACTTATCAGAAATATGTGAAAGTTAAGGATATTTTTGGCAGATTGACACTAAGATTTGAATTCGAATTTCTTAAAAATACGGGAATCCGCGAGTTGACTAATTTTTTATTATTATTTAAATTGAAGCTTTTTTACCTCACTAATAGCTTGGTATAAACAGTTTTTTAATATTTTTAAAAATTGAAAAGATATGAGCGTTCAAAACTCTCAATTAGACAGAGAGGGAAATACTGAATTGTGACGTCATAGTTCAGTATCGCCATATAAATTATATGTAAAACTTCGTTTTGCGAGAAAGAGATGGACAAAAAGTTTCTATAAGTTATAAGTTTTTTATTTTTCGACCGATTTCAAATTTGATTTCGAATTCTATTATTGTATTACATGTGTGGATATATTATCTACTAGAATATATAGTATTCAATATCATGCAACTACCCAATTAGACGCCCCTCTTGTAATGCAGCGAAGTTTCACTATGTTAGATTAATTATCTCAACTAAGTTCCAACCTCTTCCACCTTAATTGACACACTTTCAGTCATATTCTGAATCATTGAAGGATATTGCTAATCCATTGCTTCGTATGTTCGAAAAAAAATCTCCTCAACCACGTAAATAACACAATGAATTTTGTTGAAGTGTCAAAATTAAATCCTTTGCTAGGTACTGTTAGTGTGTTACTCGATTATCCTGCTGGTTGTAGGATTTGTAGGTAAAAACACTATATTAAATCTACACAATATGTAGTTTTACTTAGAATGTAGAATAGAAAAATATCGTTCTTAATTAAGGGGGTAATATTACATTAGGTACCTATAATTGAATAATCATTACATTATCTACAAATCGCAAACAGTAAAGGGCTCTTATCTATGCTCATTCACTTATTAGTTTTTTTTTTATTTTATTATTTATATTAGTCATGATTTGTGTGGATACCTAAAAAATCTGCTCCGCTCCCGTCATAGATTCATTAATTTTTAATTAATTAAATTAATTGCATTTTTAAGCAATTTATTTCGGGGATAACGCATTATTAGAAAACTAAGCAAAATTTTAAAAGTTGGTAAATAATAGGTTTTTGTAAGTTTTTATAAAACCTCACCAATTATTGCCCTAATATGGTTCTTAGAACATTTCAGGTAATAATATTTATGGAACTCGGTTAAATTATGAATTGTATGCTTTCTCTTGTTGAATTGATGAAGTACAGTTTTAATTAGATACTATTTATCATTCAAAATTCTGAATAAGCTTATAGATATAAGTAGCTGTCCTTACAAGCTAAGTAAAGACTTCAACGCGTTTTTCTTAGACCCTTCAAAATGAATTTTCCTTGTATAATTTATTTAAATACTGATTGTAGAAAGCGTATACCCATGTTATAAAATTTCGTAAGAACCAATTATAATGAAACTGGTGAATGAACGGATTGTTCATTTAACAGCCGACCTCATTCTTCCAATCCATTAATCAAACGTAGCTCTATACGTACAGTAACAAAACTAACACTAACAGGCTCATTAAATGCGCAAACGAAACCCCGATTAAGGCGCATTAATATCGCGTTTCACTATCGCTATTAATCACAAAGAGCGATCAATGCCACGCGATTATTTTATAGCTTGAATAAAAACAATATAAGTGTAGCGGGCGGAGCGTGAGGCTGAAATATCAGTTTGATATCGCGCGGTTTGATTCGCCGTGACGCGGCCGCCTTAAGGCGGAGCCTCGCAGAGAGGGGCGACCGGCGACCTGGCGCGCCATACCATTCCGTGCGAGCACACGCAACGCTCGTTTCTCGCCTCTACGGCCCGTGTATCCGTTGTATGTCCGACGCGAGTGTGTGAGCTAAGCACGTGCCCTTCCGTGGCGTATTCGTTGCACGGTGCATTGTAAAAGCCGCCAAGATTCGGGTGAAGAACCGTGAGCCGGTGCCGGCGTACGCCATGGCCGACGCCGACCGTGATTCGGACCTTGGAGACGACAGTCCAGTGGTGAGTTGTCTTTTGTTTTAATTCACTCTTAACAACACACGTGACGACGAAACCGTGCTGCAAGTGGCTGTCAATATCGATTTCCAAGTGAGTAATTGAGCATTTTCTGCCTCCCGTTTCTTATTAGTTCTTGTTCCTGCGATTCCATGCAGTTGTTTCCAGTCGTGCTGTCAGTCTGTCGGCATTTTCGTTAGCCGTGCAAGGTATGTTTGAAGTGTTGTTAGCAAGCGTATTGTTAAGCCGGCTGCGACGCCTTGTTATGTGGCCGACTGCAACCGGTTGTTATGCCAACCGTAACCTGATAAGCCACCAACTTATGTATTTTTTGGTAGAAGTTAAATAATTGTTTTATGTTGATCACTTTTTAGAAGAATAGATCATTTTAAGATGAGGGTATGTCAAAATTAATTGATGAAACAACTTGAGCAGTGTAAATGACAGGTGCAAAGAGTTATTGACGATGAATAAGATGATAGTTTAAATGCAAATTTAAAAATAAGTAACAATAAATAAGCTTTGAACGTAAAAAAACAAGCACTAGTGATGTCGTTGACACTTTTTATGAATTAACACAAGAGCCATCTGTTGTCAACAAACCTCTGGCCGATGCTAGGCGCAAACATACTCATTCAAAATAATATCTCCTAAATATGAGTACGGCTCATGTATGTAAATTACACATAAACATATACCTAAACTTGATTGCCATTTCACCGGATTTGTTTAGCAAAATATGAATTTACATAGGAAAGGAGTTTCGATACGGAAATAATAAAAGAGACTGTACCTACATTAAAGCTTTTAATCCTTTGATGAGAAACAAAGCCGTGCGTGGGTATTAGAATATATCAATGATTGATTACTTTGACATTTCAGCCCACAGAATATATATTTAAGAGATTCATTTAGAAATAATCTTATAGAGTTTTTACTGAAGCCTCATGTTTTTGTATTATATTAATATATTACCGACCCCCCAAGACTTTGTGGATTATATCCAGATTTTTCTGTCGGTGTCACAATAGCATTAATTTTAACTACAGTATTTTCGAAGCTACTGTATGTTTGGCGTGATTAATATCGTCTTTAGAATTATCTTTAGATGAACTTTATATGTGTGGCGGTATAGATATCAATATATTTAATTTATATTTCATTATTTTGTTATAATTTACATTAATAATATGAAAAAAAGCTACAAGTACAATATTATAATATAAAGAGACAGGATAACTTTTATTAACTGGCACAAAACGGGGAAAAAATAATAAATCTTATGTGTTTAACTGGTGTTGACATTTTCGAAGTTGCTGGGCAACATTTTATTAACAAACATTAATAATCGGCGATTGAAATGTTACTATTTGGCCAGTTGAAGAATCCCTAAAATATTTAATAATTATGTTAGATTTGGGGTTCATAAATACATATACTTCAGAAGAATAACTTTATGCAGTTACTGCTAAGTAATAGAAAATATTTAAGAATTAGCCTCAAGAAAAATTCAAAAGAATCTTGGACATGTATTTGTGAAAGATGATATGGCTGAAAGGGAAGTGGACACTGACTTGAAGGCTAATATTACATGTATAAATGCAAGCAAGACAATATTTATAGAACTGATCTCAATTAATATAGCATAAAGGCACGCGGATAATGATCTAGTAACAAAATCTGCCTTGGGACCGTGTTACCTTACAGCTGTATGACAATTATATTGATAATTCCTATAAGAGCTAAAACAAAAAGAACGTAATTATTGGATGCCAGTTAATTTACATACAGAATAAGTATAATTTCAGATTAATATTATCTTCTACCATTTCTTTATCTGGACAGTAAAAATGAAGCCATTCAAACACAGCTATATCAATCCCTCGTGGTGTTTTCGTCGATAGCAAAAAACTTATCAGCAATTGTTTTGTCCGATAACTGTCTCAGCCACATTTGGGATCCTATCCTTCTATTGTTGTAGTCAGGTACTGGAAGTTGCAGGTAGTACATAAGGTTTATGGCACTTTTATTATGTTTTCGTATCTATCGTAACGAGTAGCATGCCCTGGGGTCTTTTGCTGCGAAAATAAAAATAAAAAAACCTAAGCAGAAGAACGCCACCTTCTGGATGTTGCAATTGGTGTTGACACAGGGCCTCGGGTACCTATACGTTGTTTTGAACCCTTCAAGGCAAACTAGTCCCGAATAAGCTACACAAATAATTTTGAACAAAAATTATGACAACATTTTGATGAAAAATCGAACGAAAATGCTAATTTTAAGCCCTTGAAGTAACAGTAGTGTAAGTGAGGATTAGAATGGTATAAATAAGACAGAGAGCCGGAAAAGAAAATGGATTGCTAGATAATCTTTATAGACAGCCCACTCCTTGATTCGACTTCGTGTAACGGTTGCTAATAATACTTTAATAGTGGAGAACAGTATCATTGAGATTAACCCTGTTCAAAAACTATATCAGTGTTTGCTTTCAAAAGAAATGAAATAAACAAAATTCGCAGCCCTCACAACAAAAACAAAAATACATTTTTGGCGATTTCTATGCAACACATGTGTCGCCGTCAATGTGGCGGCTTTAACAAAATGGCGCCGATATGATTATTAATAATGAATTCGGCTGCGATTCGGTTTCAAGCTTGTTTTATTGCAGACTGAAGGTTCCCATCTGCGGCGGCTCTACGAAATTTGACTGCACATTGTTTATTTAGCGGAACTGTTTTTGTCCATGTTCATAATTCGTCAAAGGAACGGCATCGATATTTGGCGTCTGTTTTTTGTGCTCCCCGCAAAGGCACCGGTTTATGGTTTCTATGCTAATAGTGACGTTGTCATTGATAAGATGTTACTTAAGCTTTCAGATTAAGACTTGTAATCGAAGTAGATGCCCTGGTGCTAAATATACGGCACCTGTGATTCATGAAACTCATACATTCGGCAATAATACACACGCTGTCATATGATTTACTGTTTCCAACATAAATATAATAATAGAATAATCTAGATTCGAAACTGAAATAACTGTAGCTGCATCAAATGTACCAGACACAAATATAATCTGAAACATTTCCAGCGCGTCAAAATTGATGAACAATCCGGGAATTCTAATGATGTGAAGTAACGAGATCTGAAGACTTTATTATCGCTTACCTGTATAACACATCATTAGCTGTTTATTTCTGTCCGGACACATATAATGTTTGCGTCTGACTCAATCATTTATTCAGCGGTGCCTGCCTTTGGCGACATCTCACGGGAGGCCGGAACGCACGATTTATTATCCCCACTCGGCGAATAGAGGGCCATGAATTAATTAATCAAGCCTAGCTGTCACTCAGTGCACAATCGCGGACTATACTTAGCTCATATCCCGAACACACGCTTCCTTTTCCTGTCGACACCGCGACGTACCATTAATTGAAATAATTGGCGGGCTTGGAGATTTTATTTTTTCGCGTTGACAACACCGCTTGGCGTTTTGCATTAATTTTAATTAACTATGCTTGTGTGGCACTTATTTTTACACCATTTCTTGGTATTTCGATGAAAAATTACGAATACAGATATGAAATTATGATAGTTATTTTTAAGCAGGTGTTGATTTTTGGTGTCGTATTTTAATATGACATACCTATATAGTTATTAATCAATGTTAAAGTTGGATTCATTGGGGCTAAAAACATGCTTATGTTGTTGTTACAAGGAAAATTAACGATTTTTTACAATATTTTTCCTTTATATTAGCATGTCTTATCAGAAGATTGAAACCCGAGTTATCTACTATGTAATATTTAAACGCGAGAATCAGTTTATTGCTTAACATTACGTGTTTGAGTATTTATTTGGCTTCATTTCAAATGCAGATGTATTCTGTAGAGGAATGATCTTTGGTTTACATAAAAAAGTCAATATAATTTAGTTCTACCGGTACGTCAACATAGCAGATGTTTCTAAATCACGTATCAATTAAAATGAGAAAATATGAACTGAAATACATTCTGAGTTTTTTATTCTCTTAGCGGTGGAATTTCTTAGTTAAAAATGAGTATAGTTAAACAGATTCGTCCTAAAACTATTCTCACAATTTGAATGTTTTATTGGAGTGGTCGACACGAACCTCAATTTTAGAGTTGCTAAAAAAAAAGTGACTTAAGAACATTCGGTTTAAGGCTGATTTCACCAAAGTCTATATCATAGATATCTTTTGTCCTTGGAAAAAAATTGACGTCTGACAGTTCTAGTATGAATAACTGTCCAAAATTCAAAATATATTCTCAAGATAAGACTTATTCTAGATATAAAAGTATGGTGGAATTCGCCCTCAGTTTTTCTTTTATTATAAGCTATAAGCCACATATGTGTAACTGTTAATACCATTGATACACCCAATATTTTGACGTTATATTTTTTGCTGACGTAACCCACTTGTGGCACAAAGAGGTGTATCACACAGTTGTCGGCAGGTGGAACGCACGCACCACGCTACCTGGTCGCGTGCTCGCCACAATGGTAGGTGGGCTATATGGGCATCTACCCTATCTCATCTATTGCTCCACTCATATTAGGAAAAAAAAACATTCACACGTTTTTAACGTGACTTCTTGCCGCAATCTAATAATTCTCGGCATTTTATTGTGTCTTCTTTGTTCAAGATCACGAATAACTTAGACCAATAAGATTTTACAAATCATTGATAAATAAGATCATTTTACAGCATTCATCATGACTTTGAACAAACTTAGTAGGTGTCTGATTAGCATGTTAAACTAAAAGGTAAAATGCGATAATCGCAATTGGTTATAAAGTTTTAATCCATCAAAAAGTTTTTATTTGAAGCTAGATTTTCCATTTTATTTCTATTGTTTTTATACATCTATCTTTACATATGACCATGTGCACGTTTCTCTGAACTTTCACTCTACTGTAAACTTATTTATGTAGCTTTTTACCTACATACCTCTATCTCTTTTGTATTTTTTATGCAAACATGCATATCAAATTGATACTTTTCAAATGTTCAGATATTTTGATTATCCGACACGAACAGCCTTTTGTTGAAGATTTTAATTTGCATACAAATAAAATGGCTGACTCGACAAAAGAACCATTGTCACAGTTCTTTATACAGAAATCGAACTTGATCCTTTATCTCTCATTTATATTCAACATATCTGTCGTAAATAATCGTATTGACATTCAATATTTATAAAGGAAAGGTTGCGTGGGTTCGCGACGGCTGCCCCTCACACCGACGCGTAACGCCCTGAAGCTATTCAATTATGGCTACTATCTATGATCACGGATGGATTTAAATCCGTATTTTGCTCCGTTAATCCTAGTTAATTCGTTAAATGTCAGTGTGTCTGTGGGTTTGTTTGACGCATGATAAGTCACCAGCTATTTTAATACATTGGAATCAACTCAGCCTATCGCAGTCCACTGCTGGGCATAGACTTCTCCCACGCTGCGCCACAAAACACTGTCCTTCGCCTTCCGCATCCACTCTGTCCCAGCCACCTTCCATGACGTCCCACACTACGCTTACCGGTACGCAATTCCGCGATGCGTAATATTGGAACCAATAGTATGTAACTCCTGTTTGAAATCGGTGTACCATTTTGTATGTTAATATAAATAAATTCATTGAGTAACAATATCTTCCTAACAATACAATCTGAGCTTGTCTTATTGACACATTGAACGCCGTGGTGGTCACCAGTGAGCAACAGAAATTATTTTGTTAATTCTTTGGATAGTAATAATAAATAATTATTTAGACTATTTTGATCCGTCTGAGCCAGTGAAATATAATGTGTAAAATTTGTCGAAATCGCGAATCGCCGTCAGCCCAGATGGAAAGTATAGTGTGGTCACCGGTGACCACCACAGCGTTCAATGTGTTAAAGACTAGCATCCGCCCGCAACTTCGTTTGCGTAGAATTCGGAATTCCCGCCGTTTAAATCCTATTACCCGTTTTCCTGTGGGAATGAAGCATTTTCCCGCGGTAAAAAATAGCCTATGTTCATCAAGGATAATGTCGGCTTCTAATGGTAAAACAATTTTTCAAATCGGTCCAGTAGTTTCGGAGCCTATTCAATACAAACAAACAATCAAATCTTTCCTCTTTATAATATTAGTGTAGAAAACTGTGTAGATACTTTCCACACAACGACGCATAACGCAACATACAGGAGTGAGGTGACGACCTATGTGCAAGTAGTCACAATAGACATGCATTATTCTAATAATATCTCGGTTTATCTGGAGAAACATCAGTATTCGCATCTCTATTATATTGATGTTTACTCGGAACATCGTAGAGTATTTTGATTAACAGATAAAATGCATGCTTTTTCTACCTTTGTAGGTAGTTAACTCCTTTTACCAATTAGGCTGAGGCCAAACGAGCGTAATATTGTGAGTTGTGAGTCGCGTAATTTGAGTTGCGTAATTTCTGCTGCATTCGGTTTCATACAAAAAGGCAACTCATTTTGCGTCGTCGTGTGGCACCAACTGCCTTTTTGTATGAAACCGAATGCAGCAGAAATTACGCAACTCAAATTACGCGACTCACAACTCACAAAATTACGCTCGTTTGGCCTCAGGCTAAGTGCTTACATATACAAAATACCCTATAAAACTCGGTAATACTGTAACTTACCATTGGTGAAAGAATTTTCGGAATAGTTCCGAAGATTACCCCCTATCTACAAACTCACTAGTTCGTTTTTTAATCCCAGATAGTAATCTGACATATGAGTGTTTTGTCTTTACGTTTTTTTAGTATAGAAGTTTTGACATTACACCTCCAATTAGTATCTGGGTTTAAGCGAAGTCTTGTAGTACGAGTATACAGGGTGGCAAGGACATCAACGCGAAACATGTTTCCATGAATATCAGTATGCTGAACAAAAAAATCTGCTGTAACAACTGATTTTCTTTTTGAAAACCGACGGTTTATTTCTACGCTAGGGGTTAATAATGTATGAATAATGTGATGAATTAATTGCGTCGATGTCCCTGTAACTCTGTTAACCCTTTGAACGCCAAGCGCATATGCGTATGCTCTCTACGCTAAGCCATTTATTTACTATTAAATAGGTACCTACAAAATGCTAGTGATAAAATGTTAAAATTAATCCTTTTACCCATTTTCTTTAATATCAGATAATAAAGTAGCACATCTATTTGTCGCCTAAACTCGTCGTTGGCGTTTTAGCGCCCGATTACTTTTGTCGCTTGTAAGCGTCATTGGCGTTCAAAGGGTTAAATGTCTTTCTAAAGTCCGATATTCTAATTGTCAGAGAGGCATATTTAGTCAGACCAAGAAAATTAAAATAATTTCACGATAAAAACAAACAAAAAAGAATTTAGAATGAAATTCATTGATAAATATGACAGTAAGACAATCCCACTGTTCTCAATTAGTGCCTATTGTTAACTAGCTGCGCCCCGCGGTTTCACCTGCATAAGTCTCGATCCAGTAGGAATATCGGGATAAAAAGTATTCTATGTGTTAATGGTTATAAACTATTTGTGTGCAAAATTTCATCAAAATTGGTCCAGACGTTTGAGCGTGAAGAAGTAACAAACATACAAACACACACACACACACACACACACACCCAAACTTTCGTCTTTATAGTATTAGTGTGATTCACTCACTATTGACATTTGCCTAGTGCTGTTTTTAAAACGTGGATTAGTTGTAAAATAACATAAGTGTGCACTATGGTTTGTTTACAGCACTATGTAGTATTCCATTACGTGTTTGCAGACATTATCACGAAAAAAACCTATGAAATTTGTATGAAAGGAAATTACGTTTCTATGTTTTTATCCTTATGACGCTGTATAAATACATGTTATGTATGCATTTGTAAATTAACAAGTCTATTGTGTATCTTTAATACGTGTGCATTCCATAATCTACAATAATTTATTGATTTTGCTGAATTTTTCTAAATTGTTTGTATAGAAAATGATGGATGGCTTAAATGGGAATGTCAATGAAAGGAAAAAGGGGGTTAAGTGATTGACATTTTTAAGTGAGACTGAAGGCAATGAATTAGTATGATTTATCAATTAATACTCGTATGTTTGTGGTTTATTTTATATTAAAAACTTTTTTCCAAAAAAAAAAAAAACAACGGAATTCGAAAAAACACTAACTGAAGAATTACTTTAATTTCGGATTCTTCTACCAATAAAAAAAAGCTCGCCTGAATGTCTACCTATGATCTTTTCCTTTTTTGAAGTCTGTTAAAAGATATAGCTCGCGTAACGTAAACGTTGTTATGTTCCAAGGTTTTTCCAACTTTTGCTGTAAATTTTACCCTTTTACTCATTAGGTAGTTAGTTATGTGTACTGTAAATGTTGTTTGATTATTTGTATCTAGGTTTTGACAAACCTTTATGAATCCTCATGTTTGTCACATAAAACTGCGGGGTGATTGCGTAACACACTAACATTAGGAGGCTTTCATTTTGACAGTTCAACAACATTCATTGCGTTATTTACGTTGTTGATCATACAGATTGTTCGAATATATGAAGCAATGGATTACCAATATCCTTCAAAATTATTGAGATTGATAGTGTGGTACGCAATTAGAGTGCTGTTTTGTGTTGTTATTATTTAATGAATAGTTTATAAGTTTTGCTGTATTAAAGAAGCATTTGATACATTGTTTGTTTTTCTTTTGCTCCAGATTGCTGGTCTGGCAGTAAAAGAAAGAAATGGATTCTCGCTCAATGTACGTGCTTTTGATATAACGTCCTTTTTTATCTTGATATATTAAATTTCATGTCACAACACATATTTAAAACACACGTGACTAACGCAACCCGTAGCAATTCTTAGCAAAACCTTATCGGTTACTATAATATTTTTCTATCAACTATTAAATTATAGGTAGGTACTTTTACAATTCACTATTTATAACTAATAAATTCTATAGAGTAGTGAAATGAAATTTATTACTGTCACCATAAAGTTTAATTTGGAATGTAGCACATTTGTTGTTATGATGTTTTGTTAGGTCAGTTCGGCGACGATGGCAACTGCGCGGGCGCCCGCATATTCGTACTTAACAGAAACAATTTATTCCATAATACCTTCCCTATTGGTTAATATAGCATTCCTATTAATATTGTTAATTAACAATTCAAAACTTATGTTGGTTAACGGTTTTGTGGTTTATAACGAATTTATTGATTCTATCGATTTCATTGGTACTTAGGACTTGATTGAGAGCTTCAGCAGGGTAATTGCGTAACTCACTATTTGTAGCGCATCGGCCGTCACCACTGCGCTACGCTAGAGGAGCCGAGCACGAGCGCGGCACGAGCCGAGCAAGAGCCGAGCACAAATTCGTGTAGTGTGGACCGACTTACGAGCCTCGAACGAGCGCGCTCCGAGCATTTGGTTCGTGCTCGACTGTGCTCCGCCAATCGTCGGTTTTTTGACGAACACAAAGGGATTTGCATCGCGCTCGCAGTGCGCTTGTGGACGTGTTTAGCGACATACGGCTAATCGCTCGAGCCGAGCATCATGGAAACGTGGTCAGAAGATTATTGTAGACTGGCTGGTGAACGATTCGCCACTTGCCAAAAAACGCAACGTCACCGCCAAACTTTGTTGAATGGGTATAGCCATTTGAAATCAGGTATTTTGTTTTGTAATGTGCAGTCCAATTAAACGTAGTAAATTCTCAAAGTTTTTTGATGTCATTCGAACAAAATTCTTAAATTGACCAGTTGCGTCTTGACCTCTCAAAGTGGTTAACAAATCTCAATTTTGTTGACTGGATCTGTCTTTATATAAATTTGTAGATACCCATCGTCTTGGCCTTTTAGCTTTTTTACTGACTTCGGCTATAATAATTGCTGCAGCAGCAGCGGCTGCTGCAATAGCAAACTCGTCCATATTCGCCACGAGGCGCGAGCACACTGCAGAAAACTACGTTCGAGGACAGTTATCGTTGTAGGTTCGTTGTACGTCCACACTTGACGCCGCGAACACGATGCTCGGCTCGTGCCCCGCTCGTGCTTGGCTCGTGTATCGTAGACGCAGCTTTAGGCACCTTTTCTTGTCTAACAGTATCTATAGCATAATCAACCTATAATGTTCCCACTGCTGGGACACAGGCCTCCTCTCTGTGAGAGGGAGTGGGGCGTAATCTACCACGCGGGTCCAGTGCGGGTTAGTAGATATCAGATGCCTTCGATTTTTTTTTACACAAAATAAAGTGCCTGTCTGGGTTCGAATCTACGATCTACAAGCTCGTAGGTCGCGGCCGCAGGCACTGCTCGCTATAATGGTATTCGTATTTCTAACATTACATACAGCACGAACATTTCCCCTTCATCTAATGAAGTCGGCACCTCTGCCTCTTAATCACATTTCATTGATCGTGTATGTTTGACTGTCATTACATAGCGAACCCACACATTTGCATACACGTAAGTACATTAGATGATAGGGCGGCGACACACCGGGCGCATTTTATTCAAATCTAGCTGCGGTGAAATTGCGAAGATTCATTTACTATGAGATTTCCACTAGCTTTCTTTTTGCATTTATACATCAAGTGCCTCGCACGGGTTTTACGACTTGAGAAAACATCGAGATTTTTTCTTTTATTATATGTCATTTTAATATTAATGAATTATACACATGCGAACAGTGGTGGCCCAGTGGTAACGGCCGCGACTTACGAGTTGTAGGTCGTAGGTTCGAACCCAGACAGACGCTTTACTTTGTGTAAATTATTTCATCTCAATGCTCTCAAAATGTTGAAGAAAAACATCGTTAGGAAACCGGCATATCCTAGAACCAAAAATTCGAAGACATGTGACGTCTACCACCCCCAACTGGGCCCGCGTGGTGAATAATGGCTCACTCCGTCTCGCTGAGAGGAGGTCCATGTCCTAGCAGTGGAAACACTATAACGACTGCCGCAACAAACACTATCGAAACTGCAAATCACGTACCTACTTCAAAGGAGAGCAATTCAAAGTTGTAATTCGATGCAAAATATTTTGTATTATTAACTTCAGTAACTGAAGTTAATAATACAAAATATTTTGTATTATTAACTTCAGTAACTGAAGTTAATAATACAAAATATTTTGCATCGAACTTCAGTATCTGAAGTTAATAATACAAAATATTTTGCATCGAATTACAACTTTGAATTGCTCTCCTTTGAAGTAGGTACGTGATTTGCAGTTTCGATAGTGTTTGTTGCGGCAGTCGATAAGCTGATTATGTATACACATAAACCTTCCGGAAAATATTCTCTAATTGATAGTGAAAACCGCATCAAACTCCATTGGTCACACAGACAGAAACAGTAACCGACTTTATGTTATAATATTTAGAAATAGATACAGCATTAACGATTTATAAGATTTGATATTAAACAAGTCAAGTTTTAACCCGGCGTCATTGTGGTAGGAAATAGTTACATGGACATTGAGGTGGGTCAATATTACCCATATATTTAATACATGGTGTTTCCATATTTTTTAAGTAAATTCGTAAACTGGGTCATTATTTCAGTACAAAGGTATTCTGGTTTTGTTAATAAAACAGAAAAAAAAAAAAAAATAATTCAGAAACGTTTAATTGAGTTGAATCTACTTTTAAAATAACTTAAAATTAAAAAAAAATGTACAATATTGGCTCCAGCTACTGCACAGAACGGCAACGTCGCGCGCGTACTTTCAAAAATATTAGAAATTTTAAACCAGCCGGATAATTTTGACCCCACCTCAATGACGGGTTAATAGAGGTCTTTTAAAACTTGTCTTGTTTATATCAAATTTTGATTCATTAATGTATTGCAATTCCGATCTAACTTTGAAAATGCGTTGAACTTAAAGTTATCGCCAAATTTACATCAAGTTTATTAAACATCAAAGATTTTAATTTATCCGGTGTTTATAAGATTCTTGCTTCAAGGGCTAAACAGTGATTATTCATTTGTTTTATGTGTCGTGACGTCACTCATTAACATGCTGATCAATCAAAATTTTATGTTTGGGTTTTATACAGTTTGTTAGCTTGTTATTAGGAAGTGATAACTATAAAGAATCAGCTTTGAAAACTAGTTTTATTTTAAGCTATCTTTTCCCCCTGCTGCGCCTGTGCTTAAGACGGAAATTGTCCCAGGGGAACGTACTATCGGGATAAAAAGGACCCTATGTCCTAACCCAGGCCATGGTCTGCCCATGTAACAAATTTCATCCAAATCCGTTCAGCCGTTTTATCGTGAAAGCGTAACAAACAAACAAAGTCACTTTCGATTTAGCATAATGTATTAGTTAGGACTAGCATCCGCCCGCAACTTCGTTTGCGTAGAATTCGGAATTCCCGCCGTTTAAAATATGTTGCTTAAATAATGTGGTTAATGTAATTGGTTTATTTATATATGTATAGAAAGATAGATTAGGTAGGCTTAATACATTCGTGTCTGTGAAACCATGGAAATACACATACCTACAAAATTTCAACCCAATCGGTCAAGCCGTTTAGTAGTTGACATACCGACAGCAGCGCCACCTGCCGGGTCCAATTGTATTTTTAGAATAATCCAGGAAACCATCGAAATACCCATATAAAATTTCAACCCAATCGGTTCAGCCGTTTAGAAGTTATGTGAAAAAGATAAGTACGGAAGGATAATTCATACTACCCGTTGTCCTATTACCCGTTTTAAATAAATTAATAAAATACATATCTTTATTTCAGACCTAAGTCCATGAGTTATTAGTTGTTAGTAACAGATTGTGCTTATATGCTTTGTTAGTGTTGTTAGTATGTACTTTATTTCAAACCCATTGCAATCCCGTAGGAATGAAGCATTTTCCCGCGGTAAAAAGTAGCCTATGTTCATCGGGGATAATGTCGACTTCTAATGGTAAAACTATTTTTCAAATCGGTCCAGTAGTTTCGGAGCCTATTCAATACAAACAAACAATAAAATCTTTCCTCTTTATAATAGTAGTGTACTTAGATAAAACGATTTATAAACTAAGCCAGTCGGGTTAGGTTATAAAATTGATTCAAGCGATACATTGTTGCAAATTCTTTTGTTCTATTATAACAAGTGTAACATCTCACCGATATTTCTGCGAAATCGATTATTGTATTTCATGTACCTATTTCTATGATAAAGAAATAGAGGGGCTTGTGGCTAAGTAATAACAGCCGCACGGTCGATCGATCAGGTTAAGCTACGCTTGCCGCGGTTGGTCCATGGATGGGTGACCATCTTTACATACCGAGATCCCTCCGTGCCCCGGAAAGCACGTTAAGCCGTTGGTCCCGGCTGTCATTCGTGGATCTTTGACAGTCGTTACGGGTCGTCAGGAGCCCGCAAGTCTGACAACTAGTCTTACCAAGGGGTATCGTGTTATACAGTAACTGGCTTGTGGAGGTCTGATAGGCTCCATGTAAAATACTGGTATTCAGCTGCATCCGGTTAGACTGGACGCTGACCCCACCATACTTGGAAAAAGGCTAGGCAGATGAAGATGTACAGACGCCAGCACATCTGTCAGATTTCTTTATTAGATTTTCAACTTTAGCGCTAAAGCATAAGGTTCAAAGTTGATTGGGAAAATCTGACAGTTTCGGGTAGATTGATGTGCTGGCGTCTGTACCTATTTCTATGATACATCTACTTATTGTTAGTCACACAAAATTATGTCTGATACGCAAACCTTATATTTGCGTAAACACTCGCACTGTAGGTAACGTATCATAAATGTCGCCAGCTAAAGAAATAAACGGTCTGAGTCACTCAATTTAACTGTTAAAGAAGTAATATTTCACGCAATTGTGTTAAATAAACCAATGTGAGAAAAACATCGTTACGCTTGCATTCGCGAAAGGGATGACTAGAAAAGTTCGAAACCTTCAATTAGCAATGTTTTGACTAAACCTTCAAATACTCAAGAATTTTTCAGCCTATTGCAAATGCCAAATAAATCTGGCTTTACCTACTACTATCTTGATGGGTATGTTCTATCTTACGGGTTTGGTTGCCGCACTTAGTCCTTCAAGTGGACCATTGTGCGTGGGCAATGGCGGCCGTCGGTGGTTATTCCAACCAGCCCTTCTCCCTCCAGAAGCTGATTAAGTCTTCCTGGTCTGTTGAGAACATCTGTGTAAGATCAGGGTGTCCCGACGGTTTCTGATCTAATCTGGGTGACGCTTTGAATTCAAAGAGCACAGGCGCAACGGTTTCATCAGCCTCCATGCAAGCCCTGCAGAGGGGACTGTCCGTTATCCCTATTGCATGGAAGTGTTTGTTTAGTGAGCAGTGTTCCCGTTACCCGGCGCTGGCCTTTCCTGTTCAGGCGTAGCAAGCGTCTGGTTAGTTTCGCCAGCCACCAGCTCTTTGCTTGTGTATGGGTGTGCTCCTGCAGTCACCTGCGTAGTT
The DNA here is from genome assembly GCA_949629135.1 of Eremobia ochroleuca. Lineage (NCBI taxonomy): Eukaryota > Metazoa > Arthropoda > Insecta > Lepidoptera > Noctuidae > Eremobia > Eremobia ochroleuca. The sequence goes on along the minus strand of OX451401.1, from coordinate 7,402,879 downwards.
GGTTGAAGTAATCTTGATGGCTATGAAACAAGTTTGTTCCTAGTAAATTACTAGGGACGACGCCTGGCATATATGATATTTCAGGCAGACCGAAAAAACAGAAACGATGTACAAGAAAATTGATGTTTCCAGTTACGAAGGGGAATCGTAACCAAGTTTCACCGTTACAATTTTCATACCTCTCAGAATCCCTGTAGCATAGACATCTGACCTGTAATATAACAAAGTAAGATATAGAAACGGGCATTAATTTTGACTGATGCACAAATTGCAATGCGCACAAGAAAATTGATGATTCAAAGCTCAAAGCTGTTATTTTACAAGAACGAATGCGTTGGAAGAGCAAACAAAGGTCTAATAAACACACATACGACACGAATACCGATGCATTAACATTAGTTATTAAAGGCCTTTCTCTAACAGGAGCTAATATTATTTTAATAGAAGATGTTCGTTAGTAATAACAAACATAGCGTTATGTAAGGCGACACCGCGCGTATCACGGGGCACTGGTGGGTCTTCGAGAAGTCATACGAACATTATAATCGCGTTCCGATATTGCGATCAGTGCACGCCTGTCCTTAATTAAAATGTCGCGCGTGCATGTCGTACTCGCCGACTGTGAAGGAATTGTTCGAATTTTGTTACAGATTTGTTATTACATACGAGAAGTCAAAATGGTGACCAAGAACTATCAATTTTCCTATTGAAAAACTGTAGTTGCCAATTTTCATCTTGCGCCGTGTGAGTTATTGACTGATTTTGTTATGACAAGTTTTTCGCAACCGTAACATTTTTGGGACGGTGTCTAAAGAAACCGAACTATAGTTTCAGCACATACCTAAATGTAGCCAGATTTTCCAAAGTAACTTCTAGTTTTTCTTTCTTTGACAGATGAACATACAATTAAGTGGGACTATAACGTAGGAGCATAGACTTTCTCCCGTAATATTCGTAATATTTTTTTGTTAGATTCATAATATCAGAAGTACCGATGCATGCGTCTGAGCATCATCAATCTCATTTATCAGTTTCAGACCACACATTTACAAATACCATTATGATAATCAATTGTGAAAAACTAGCAATAATTAACGTAGTTTTAACACTATTAAACTATAATAACATTAAAAGCTCCTAAAGAAGAAACGTTAGTACTACACTAATGACGCTTTACATGGCTGATAGCCAATATTAAGGTAAAAAGTAATGGCGAAGATGCACGATCGCAGCTTTGTAGGGGGCGGAGTGGGGATGATTGATACAGCGGCATGCGCGCGCGCTGCTCAAGCGGTCACGACGCACAAGTAATCGTTGCTTTTAAATATTTTAGTAATTTTCTCTGGTTTGAGAGTTAACAATGAGTGTTGGGGCTTTGAGGTGGGTTTGATTGGGTTAGGTGTTAAAGAAGAATTGAGTGGTGGTTAATTTTTATAATAATAATTCTATTATTATAAAAGTATATGAAATTTGTGACATGAGTAAATAATTGTTTTGATGGATTATATTCAACAGAATCTGCCAATTAGAGCTCTCAAATCAGCTGTCCATGAAGTTTTTGCCTAAATATGCATCAGGAGAACGATTGTTGCTAAATAAATAAATAAATAATAAAAAAAACCGCTTTATTACTATTGTAGAAGAGAAAACGAACTATCTTTACCAATTAATTGTTATTTATACCAACCAACGAATAGTATTCAATTTCAACGAGGAAATCATGCATCTACGCGCATTTTTGTCATACTCCTCTTAAGATACAGTTTAACTTGACTTTAATTTAATTCGGAAGTCTATCCTAAATTCGCATAGTAAAGTTACAGGAACTTCGGATATAGATGACGGTTTTTTGACGTCAAATCGCGTTTCTTTAGTCTTAGAAACCAGAGGAAATGCTTAAGCATAAACAGCCTATATTGTTCACACTGCTTGGACACAGGTCCCTCTCGATGAGAGGGAGTGGGCCGTAATCCACGACGCGGGTCCAGTGCGGGTTGGTACTTGGTAGATTTCACATATCTTCGAAGTTTTTGATCTAGGACATACCGGTTTCCTCAAGATGTTTCCTTCACCGTTTTGAGAGCAGTGGTTATGATAAAGGAAATGCTTAATTTTCTGTAATGCCACTTGAACTGTCAGCGCCCAATATTGCAGAGCAATGATGAACTTACAGCTCTTGATCGCGGTTTTGTTGTGCCGTTCGAGTTCAGGTTCATTGTTGAATTTCTTAGCATGTTCCTTAAAGACATGCATTGATTAAATCACAGTTTTTTAATCACTGCCCTTCCCTTGCCGTGTCAGTGTTCAAGGTAACTCGATGCTCCTTGTAAGGTAGGTCGTCCTTATCGATTGGTGCAACATGATAGTGATATGAACAATCAATACTCCTTGGTAAGTTTACATCATTGTTCTAGCCCTGATTGGAAGTCATACAATTTTTGCTAACATGAATTTCTATGAAAGTAGGAATTAAGTCCCGAACAGTTTAAGCTATCGCTGGAAAAGCGCTCTCAAGATTTTATTGAGTTTTTGGTCATAGCAGAGTGGCTAGGAGAGGTGTAGGATACACTCAAACTCAAAACATTTATTGCAAAAAAATCAATTAATGGCACTTTTGAATTGTCAAGGGGTCAGCCACTCAGAAAGATGAAGCTCGTTGTGTACACATGATGATGAGTACATATACATGAACTCACGCTTTCTCCCTATGGGGGAGACAGGGGAGAAGGATGTCAGGAATAGAAATAATATTCAGTCGATACCGAGACCCCTCCGTGCCTCGGACAGTACCTTAAGCCGTTGGTCCCGGCTGTCATTCGTGGATCTTTGACAGTCGTTACGGATAGTCAGAAGCCCGAAAGTCTGACAACCAGTCTTACCTAGGGGTATCGTATTACACAGTAACTGGGTTGTGGAGATCAGATAGGCAGTCGCTCCATGTAAAATACTGGTATTCAGCTGCATCTGGTTAGACTGGAAGCTGACCCCAACATAATTGGGAAAAGGCTGGATGATGATGATGATGATGATGATCAACCTCTAATTCTGAAGGAGTTGGGGAAAAGTGACTTTGAAAAATGTCAGAAAGAACATAGCTTAACATAAACTACAGTAATTTACAATTATTTTACCTCTGTCTGACGGAAACTTAAGCAGCAACCCACCAGCAACTGTATAGTAAGAAAAATAAAGATTACTGTGATTTTGAGTGCTGTAACATTAGAGATAAAAAACTATGAAGGGAATGCATGCTGCAAGCTGCTTAAAAGACCATCTGCAAGGTCCTCATATGGCCTGACCAAGATTATAAGTATTTGTTTTCTCGCTACAATAAACATTACAGACATTGTTACAAATGATAGATTATTTGGTTTAGTTTACTGTGGGAGACTGGTGCCTAAGATAGGCGACCCTTTGTAAAATGTCTATATTTATGTCTGTAATTTATATGGTGTACATAATAAAGAGTATTCTATTCTATTCTAAGGGCCTGTGTTTCAGGTCACCAGGTCTCCGCCCTCTGTTATTGTGTATTATGTCTGGACTTTGAAAGAGACTTTGACCTCTGAGTTTTTTTTTGGTCTTTTTTCTCAGAGTAGTCGGTTAGGAAACACGGGCACTCGTCTAGTTCAAAAAAAAAAGTTTTGAAACATACTTTACTTTTACCGCTATGCAAAAAATAAATAAGTATCATTTATCGCTTATGTACCGCCCCTACTCATTGAACAACTAAAATAAAATTTAACTCAACGTCATAATAGTATTAAAATACCTATTTATAATATAATTGTGGCAGGTTTTGATACCATACCTTGCAGATTAGATCGCATTACCTTTCGTTCGTAGGGCTTCCCAAGACTTCTTGTTTGAAACACGATAGGTACGGATTGTAATCAATAATAATTAATATTGTGGCAACACGGAACTGTTGGGTTTTATGATACAGATACCAAGGTTGTCAATATTTTGAGATGTATGTTTAGACAACTTTTATTGATTAGCTAATATTTAAAATATCAAACACACATTTAATAGTAAGTAAATACTTCAATTTTTTATGGTAATAAAGGGCTCTTAATTTTAGAATTTCAGACAGACTGTTAATTTTTTACATCGTTTATGTCTTTTTAATCTGTGTTCGGATTAAAAAAAAAATATAATACCTATTTGGTTTCCTGTTTATGATTTCGTTTTTTTTATGTACACATAAATTATGTAAATTCGTGTATAACTTTCATTTTAAGTTGTTTTTATTTTTTTAGTAAAAAATATTAATAGTTGTTATATATTAAAATGAAAATGATTAAATATTAATACAACAAATTAAAAGTCACTGGATCTTGAGAAAAAACATTAGGATTACATTAAACGCCAGAAGAATATAAAATTATTCATCCTTCATTTAGTTTTAATGTCATCTGAAGATTTTTTGATGAAAAGTGGCCAGTAGTAATGTAAAGTTCTAGAAGCCCAAGCATGTTGGATTTGGCTTAAAATCTCTTTTTGATAGGTTTCTAAAGGTGTAAGGAGCCTACTCGTTGTGTTCATTATTTGTAAAATCTTCAGGAATAGCATACTTTCCCAGCTCCTTTGTTTAATTAAAGTCTTATTTCCCCGCCATGATTACAAGCGCGTGCGGCCGGCCGTGCGGCGTCATTCAATCGTCGTTGCCCACATAAACTACTCACAAAAGAAGCTTCCTTCGCATCAAATTAGGCGGTTTAATTATTTACTAGCACTAAAACGTACTGTTAACACTTACAAAATATAACTTGACCTACCCTCACCCTCTTTTTACTGCTGGGGTAAAGAGGCGGAGGGGAAATAAAAGGCGCTTCAAGGATCAAATTAGGGTAGTCTTTTCGGACACTAAAACGTTGGAGGAAATAAAAGTGATGCGAGGAGCGGTCTGCTCAGGCAGGTGTATTTTTCCTTTGGGGATAAATTATTCTTTCTTCAATTTTGGATAAGTGCCCACCTACACGGGTCTATATTTGAGGTTGAGTAGAAGATACCACGAACGGTAATTGTTAATAGTACCTACAACATAATTCGTTTGGGCATTAACATCGAGGTATTTAAAATGGGAGTTTTCCATTTCATTAGTGCAGCTTTTAGAGATAAAATACCATTATTTATTTCGGATGACCATCTGAATACTCCACGAAGTGAAGCTCTTGTGTCAATCACACATACCATCTCTAGAACGCTAGTCATTATAATAATTATGATTTCAGTTAATCTCACACATATCCTACGCATCAAGATTTGCGTCATTCATTATTTACGCTGCGTGTGCGACTTAACAACATAACATCGAAGTGCGCAATTTTATACGTTACACAAAAGAATTTAACAAGTCGTCTACATGTTTGCATTTAACGATTGATATTACCCGCCCTGGGACTTGCCAGCGCCATCTTTGGCGATGCGTACTGACCTTAAGCTCAAAAGCCGTCGGTTTTATGGTTTCTATTCAGCTGTGACTAACAGCAATTCATGTTTGACAATTTTACGAGCGCGACGATTCACCAATGGCGTCCACTTATAACTGCCGGTTACGCTCAATAAAATGATCATTTATTGCGCGTACACCGCGTTAGTTTTATTGGGCATATGTACTAACATTTTTGTTGCGCTACAAGGAAATTTATTTGTAAACACACTTACCACGTTATTTATCTATTCGCTGTGTACGAAGAATTACGAGATTTATTGATAAACCCATGCAAAACGCTGACGACTGTGTAGGTGGACATTTAAATTGCAAAGTTTTTGGAGTTCATCATTCTAATTTTGAAAATGCATCTACTCTAAGTAGTTGTGTGGTAGCATTTCTTAAGTTAGAAAAAGAAAACTTGTTAGACAGGGACTCAAGATAGGGATAAAACTGTAAATACGAGTATAATTATCTGTTTTAAAACTTGGTTCATTGATAGATTGAATATTGTGCATAGGGCTTATAAGATTAGAATACTCTGGGCTTTCACAAACACAACACATTTCTAACTTTTACAAAACTTAACAACAAGTATACATACATTATCCCATCACAAATCCATCAAATAACTAAATGGTTTTGCGTGGTCGTATTTGTCAATATCGATGCACAAGTATGGCCATATTGGCCACGTTAGCAAACTGCGGTATCATGGAATGCTGTTTACACACAAACACCACAAAGGTGCCGCATGCTACACCGAAATGTAAGGCTGTGACCATAGACGAGGGAATGAATTTAGTACCAGTCTCTTAAAATTCTAATACTTAAGTTCAAATCGTGTGATCAAGGGAGTTCCCCATCTGAGTTTTTTATTAATGCACTGAACACAGATGTGTGGTGGTACGGAACTCGACAGTGCGCGAGTCCGACTCGTACTTGGCCAGTTTTTTTGGTTGCTACGTTTGCTACGAAAGCACAATAATCCGTAGCGCGTAGCTAATGTAGTCTTTACCATACAACGTGTAACGTTAAATGCGCAAAACCTCAGACACCCCAACTGATTTTTAATTCAATTGACCTATTTCAGACATAAAATAAGTCATCAAAAAAAATGTAAAGGTTTTGTGTGCTGTTTTAGTTTTACTGGCCATTCTGATCGTTTCTTGCGTCTGTGACGACGCTTTATCGAGGGAGGAGTCGTCATCGGGCCGCTGCGCCGCGCTGACATTGGCTTGCTTGACCTATTAATAAATAGACACGGCAACGATTTTACTAAAGATTTTTTGAAAAATGTGACCTATATTAAAAAGTGTTTCAATTAATTCTGCGCGTTATTCTGATTAAACTATTTTCACGTTTTGCGCATTTAACGTTACACGTTGTAATTTTTTTTAAGGAATTTGTTGTTGTTGTGGTTGAAGTATTTCAAGTTTTGTAGAAAGGGGCTGTTCCTTTATTACGTAAGACAATTATGACCACTTTCTAACCCCCCCCCCCCTCCCCTACGTAAGAAAATATAATACTTGGATGAACCCCTCCCCCATTTTCAATTTTACGTAAGATCAGTAGGTATCTAACAAAATTGCAAAAAGTAGCAAAAAAAAAATTAAAAACTTATAATATTTGCTTACTTTGGTGATCTTACGTAAGATCAGTCTTGCTTGACCCCTCACGTAAGAAAAAATAAGACTTGTTTGGACCCCCTCCCCCCTCAAATCGTCTTACGTAATACATGAACAGCCTCAAAGGATGTGAATATTATATGCTACTTTGTACTTTTACTTGCTAATTGTTACAGGTTAGTATTTTAGATAATAAATGCGAATTTGGAATGAACATAAATTGAACATGGCATGGTGGCGCTTTTCAATAACTGCTCGGAGTCCGGATATGTGCCTGGTTGTGGCAATAAGCTCGCACCCTATTAGCTCGCACCTATCTGACCTCCATGACCCAGTTAGGTACTGGGTAATACGATACCCCTTGCCCTTGGTAAGACTGGTTGTTAGACTTTCGGGCTCCTGACTACCCGTAACGACTGTCAAAGATCCACGAATGACAGCCGGGACCGACGGCTTAGCGTGCTTTCCGAGGCACGGAGGGGTCTCGGTATGTAAAGATGGTCACCCATCCACAGACCAACCCCGGCAAGCGTAGCTTAACCTGATCGATCTAATTGCGGCTGTTATTATTTAGCCACGGGCCCTTCCAAAGTTAAACAAAAAAAAAAAGTGCGTCATAGGTCCCCACTTTTAATATCATGTAATTTTTGTTTTGTTTAACTTAAGAGGGTTCATCCCTTAGAGCCAAATATTTTTTTAATAACTTATATGTTTATTTTACTATGAATTATTTAGTATTGCTATATAATCGGCGCGGATTCACGCCACCGCTCAGCGCGCCGCTCTAGCAATACTAAATAATTCATAGTAAAATAAACATATAAGTTATCAAAAAAATATTTAAACCATGTTTTAGAACATAAATGTCTTAATTTACTAGGTCTAAAAGAAAATATAAATATTTCAGATTTCATCATAAACTAACACGTTTAATATCTCGAAAAGTGGCTACAATTGACACTTTTGAATATACTTTTCTTGAATGAAAACTTACAGTAATCGTGTTTTTTTTTCAGCCATGCACTAATAAATGTTATTATTTTTTATAAAGTAATGTTGTTATAAGTTTGTCGTATACGTTTTTACTAATATCTCGCATCTGCTTAGACCGTCGATCGCTAGTTTAAAAAAAGGCTTGCATAAAAACGGTTCTGATGAGAAAACTATACGAAAAATTGAAAATGTTTTTCAGCCATGCACTAGATTATAAAATTCCCAATAATATGACGTCAATATCTCATCTATAAATTAAACGCATTATGGTTTTATTGTCCGTCGGAAATCATCAATTTTGAATCTCCAACATGGCTCTAAGGGATAAACCCTCTTAACAAGTTAAATCTAGTGTTGTTTTTGGACACAAGTAAGTTTTCACAAACCGAGTCAGATTATGCCCAATGATTTTTGGATAACTCTGGCTTACTCTTCAGGGGAATATAGTGTGATGTTATGTTATAAATGGAACTCGGTTTGTCTAGTCTGGGCAAAACCCTTTGCAAAACGACTTTGGTTTCGAAAAATTATGAAAAATGACAAAAATATAACACCTAATCTTAATTCGCGATTTATTACCCAAAAATGTAAACAAATATGAGTTTATAGAAAAATGACTTTAAATCCAACACAATAAAGTTCAATTTACGCTACAACTTCATACATTTTTATAACTTTTTCAATCGTGCTAGTCAGTCTGAAATCAACTTACTTACCTATTAAAATAAAGTTGATATTTGTTTAACTTTTAATTATATTAATTTGAAACGTTTCAATAGACTTTATAAGAGATATTTATTTCGAGTTTCACGAGTAGTAGTTAAAACATAAAATTAAATTAGTTTGTCCCGTCAAAACCAGTCACAGTACAATTTCACTTCAAACATTGAACGATACCTACGCAGTTATTATTACATACAATAGATTAAAATACCTTTTTTGACTATTCCTCCATTGTTAAATCTATCTCGGATAGTTCTCCGAAGGGTCTGGGGTATTTCCCTTACGTCACTAAGATGTCCTGTTTACATCACCCGACCAATCTTGATCTTTGACATATTCATACAATGATTGCTTATGATAATTATGATTATCGTAATTTATAGCGACGTAGCAAATAGTAATAGTCCTTTGTTGGATAAAATGCATAAAGTGCTATGAGAGGCTCTTGTGTTAACACTTAAATCATCATAATACACATATTTTATACTTAAAAGGTGCAGTTTTGAAAAATATTTGCTCTTGTGCGTAAATAAAATGTGTAATACATTTGTACTTACTCTTAGAACTGCGGGGTGATTGCATAACGCACTATCAGTAGCAATGGGTTTCATTTTGACAGTTCAACAACATTCATTGCGTTATTTACGTTGTTGAGCAGACACATTTTTCGAACACATGGAGCAATGGATTAGCAATATGCTTGAAAATGATTCAAATTGAGAGTAAGTGTGTTATGTTATAAGTATAACTTATTGTGAAAATATTAGGAATCTGGAATAACTGTAATTTAAAATTATCTGCATGGGCGTGTAAACTATGGCTTATCGGCTTAAATCTAAGATTAGAATCCATAGAAAATCGAATTCAAATTATACTCATTATTAAACGCGATGACGGATGCGTTGTAACGATCAATCATTTTAATGATTATTATTAGCATACACTTGAAACCTACATAACTATTTGTTGATGTCATTATTTATTCGATTGACAGAACATTAGCTAGTATCAAGTAGGTTAGCCGACAGTTTTTGCGAGGGATTGAAGTGTGCGTGATCTCTAGTACCGTTAGTCGACGAATACAGCATGTTTTTTTTTAACCGTCTCCAAATTTTTACAGGATGTTCTACCCATGAATATGAACAACTTTCACTATGGAACCAGTTGGTCCCATAGTCCTGAGATCACGTGATCTCAGAGTTCTGAGATCACGAAAAAAAATCAGCTGTTTCATACATTTTGGTCAAGTAGGTATTGAACTTTGATTTCGTGATTTCAGAGTTAGTCCTATAGTGAAAGTTGTTCATAGTCATGAGTAGAATACCCTGAAAAATATTGGACCCTGTAAAAAAAAACATCCAGTATAAAATGTTTGCGCAAACTAATTCACATGTACTTTACATAAAGTTTATTGAACGGTTGTGTGGCCGAATGTGCTTGGAACTGAACTAAGTACTGTTATCACGGCATGACTTGTGTTTGATGTTTCTTTTAGAGAGTTCTCTCTAAATGGTATACATTGTCAAGTACGTATGAACTTAAGAAGTATACGAACCAGTTGATACTACTTACATTACCTTCTCGCATATAAAAAGTCCCATCATTTGATGCTTCTTCTTGCTTCTTCTTCGTAGCACTCTTGTCAGAGCGGTCGTGGTCCTCATGTAGTTTTTTGTCTCGGGGCTGATGTGATTCGCCTCACGATTTCTCGTGATATTATTTCATTAATATAGCGTAACTAGGTACCTGCCGGTCGATTCTGTAAAAATCTCACCGTGAAATCATAAGTGAAGTGAGCACTTAACATTGTTAATCCCTAGCAAATGACAGCTCACTCCACGCTCACTTCACCCAAGCTTTCACCGTGAGATGGCTACAGAATCGCACGGCTGTTTTGGATTAGCAATTTCATCAGCGCTTTTAACACTCCAGTAGGCGCGCGCGTTCTACCATGTAGAACGCACTCCTAGAATTTGACCGCAAATTGAAGGTCACTCACGGACACACTCATAATATTCCTCTACATTACATTACATTACATATTCCTTGTACCTCATTTAGTTTCATAATAAAGCATTCTTGAACATGAAAGCATATTTTTAACTATTCATGAAACTTTCCTTCAAAAATCTTTAAATTAAAAGTGATCTACATAAGTAGAGCACGCGAACACTAACGTCCCAAGTTGAGGCGCGCCTACTGGAGTGTTAAAGCGTGATCCTTCTATACACGAAAACGCTTCAGCACATTTCACCAGACGGGCAGTCGATTTATTGAATACGACAGGTGTAGTCTGGCGCCTTGATTTTAATTTAGTGTAAAAAATCAATGACACTTCGTCGCATTGAAATTGTAAACTCTGCAGTGACTGCATTCGAAAGGGCTGTAGTGGAGAACCACAGGTAGCGCTTCCCACAAAGCAAGATCGGAAGATTCTTCCTTTTCAATGGAGGTGTGGCATGGTAGGTACCTACACTACATCTTCTCTAAGCGACACATTATTGTTTTGCCGACATGCAAGCAAACGACGGCACAGCTAGTATAGCATCATCATCATCTGCCTAGCCTTTTCCCAACTATGTTGTGGTCGGCTTCCAGTCTAACCGGATGCAGCTGAATACCCGTATTTTACATGGAGCGACTGCCTATCTGACCTCCACAACCCAGTTATTGGGTAGCTAGTATAAAACAGAAATGTCTACGCATAATTAATCCGATCAATTAAAAGTTCCTTCCAAAGTTTCATTATCATGGGCTATCAAGTTGTTTATAAACAGTTGGGCTCAGTAACGGCGCGTGCGCACTTTGATCTCCCCTCCTCACACCCACGGAGACGATTAATACATTATCTTGTTTGTTAATTTGTTACCACGGTTTTATAGGGATGGGTTACATTTATATTTTTACTGTTCATGATGTTTATAAGATTGAAGGGTATTTTTTTGAAACGAATCATTGTAAAGAACTTGATATATGTAGTAAGTATGTATTTCAGTTCCTAAGCGAAATTAATTGTGCTATAATTCAAAGAATTGTGACTTTGTGACATACAACATAATAAACGAACGTCTTAAAGCGCGAACGCAAAATGTCAAACCATTGCGAAATGTCATCATTTCATCTACCCGACAAAGTGCTCAACTTTTATTCAGCTTGAATAACAAATTCATCAGCAACGCACAAAAAGTATTAATATGTCGTAGTAACAAACAAACGGGACAAAAACGGGCGACCGCATTATGTATAATTAATTAACGCCACATAAAAGAGCATTAAGCGATCTTCACAAACGCTATTCAATGGCCGAATGTTTCCTTTCAAGTAGCTGTCTCTATAAACGCGCGGCGTTAGTGATGTGGCGCATGCGTAATCGACGTGATTAATTGTCCAATCACGGCGCGCCATAAAAAATCTCTTTATAATTTAAAGGTAACGTAGGGATGGCGACATTACGACTGAAATGATAATTATGTCCACCATTTGCAAGTTGTTTTTTGTGTTTATGTATTATTTATAGACGGGCTAGGATATTATTAAATGTTTATAAGAATTAAAAAATATTATTACCTACCTATGTATTTACTTGAAGTCGGTATATTGTGAAAAGTTAGGAGACTCACCACATTAAAGGATAATGAAGAATTTTCAATTAATTAGGTACTGATTGTTAAAAATGTTGGTCCTTCTATCCATAGGTAAATAATTTTTTAAACTATAGGCCAATTCTCGTAATTAAAAACGTTCAAAAAGTCGCAATCTTATCAGCGACAATGTAAAAACTTGTCAAAAATGTAGGGAAATTACAGGTATTTTTGACACAGATCCTTATCTACATAAAACATATTTTGACGCCTATTGACAAAACATCAGTAGCGCAAGTAGCTCCGTAACCAAACAAAACAACAACAGCTTGACATTGATCCGCCGTCAATCTGGCAGGTACGAGATATCGCACAGATTCTCACGGGCCTCACACGCCACCGCGGACTGTAGTTAGCGGGCTCTATACAGACGAACCCGATTCTCGGAATAATGATGTGTATCGCAGCCCTAATGATACGTTTCCTATGCTTGAAGATACAACAATCAAAATCTAAACGGAGGAGCCTGTATACTATAGAGTATTTGGTGTATGTTTTTAATGAGGACAAAAAATTAATCATCCATCATCGTTTGGTTTCAAAAATCGATACAGCATCATGCTAGATGCAGTTGTCAAAAATATTTCAGAAGGTTTTAGTTCGGCCCCTGATAGACTAGTCTTTGGACCTTTTCAATTGATGATTAATAATTATCTGAAGTCTGTAATTGATTACAGACTTATCTTTCAGACTTGTATTTCTAGCAAGAAATAAATAGTTCGTTAACACCATAGAATAGTCATAGAAGCTTATCATTTTTATCATCCAATCGAAGTTACAGCAAATAGACAAATTCGTAGAAATTGTAACATGTTAGAAATACTTAGTATCGTTTTATCGGAACATAAATGCAGGAGAGTCAACATTTAATTAGAAGTTTATTATCTATTGACACTGATTTCTCTATCCGTTTCCGCATCTGATCTACCTAATATATTTTATGAAATCCATCCAGGAGATTATTAATTTCACAAAGTGTTTTCATAGACTGAAGAAACGGATTAAGTTTTGAAATAACCCTGCTATATAACAAAAGTTTACATGGCACGATAGTAAAAACACACTTCGAGAGTAATCATCAGAGGTTCCTACTTGAAATGGAATGGAAAGAGACACTGGAATAGGTGCAAACAAAAAAAAACTTAAAGCTGAAAATTCATAGCAAAAGTCTACAAATTAATAATCAAGACTGTCAATAGAATCTCCATAGAAGTTATGTTCATATAGAGAAGTGTTGCTACTGTTTAATAGCGGGCGTTTTGATTACAGATTACAGTAATTACGTATCTGGATCCCTCTCAAGACACGCGCGGCGGAGGGCGGAGCGCACGCGCACGCTAACTCTGTTTCTACCACTAAACATCACACTTGAAATTGAAACACTATTTTTGTATTTTAGAAATTAAACATTTGATAGAGAAGTATGATTTGTTTTTTCAAACTATTAGATTAAATCTTGTCCAATGTGGTGAGCATATGATTATGGCATTGAGTCCGCCTCTGTACATTTGTATGCTTGAAGTATTAAATAAATAAATTCTACCGCATTGAAGGCTTCTACGGAACCACTCCTGAGCTAATGGTTAGAAAATCGAATAAATGCAAAACCTCGATTATGCGTCCAGTGATGAAAATAGACAGCAATCAGCCAACTTCGAACGCTTCTCATACATTAGAAAGCAATTATTCGTCGAGTTTACGCCCATTTTACGCCACATGTAACACCGCGTCGATCAAGTGAATTATATTTCCAGTTTATAATATCCAATATTATTTCTATTGCGTTGGGAGGCACCGGTAGCGGATAATTAGAGGATAGCGGGCAGGTCGCGCGATAACTAGTCTTAATGACGTGAAATCGCACTCCGACGCCCGACGCCATCTTGAAAATGAAGCAGCGATGGCGGGAAAGCTCGCAATTAGCCATAACCGCACACCGCTTGATCTCGGTATATCGAGCTTTGCTGAGATCTCGAGGAATGTTATGACTATGAGAGACTCGAAGCTTCAACTATCATCAATTTGAAAGAAACTCTCCATTGGCTAAAAGTTATCATAATTGATTTTGTAGCCTGTCTGGACTCTGTTAGATCCATTTGAACAGAAAGAACACAATTTAATCGAATTCAAAATTCTCACAGGTGACTTATACAGAAGCCTGAGAAATCTAAACTACACACCACTTAGACACCAATTTAATGAAAATTATATCGAGTTCTAACAAGAAAGAAATCGCATTGATGCATTTTTTGTCATATCAGACAAAGAACTACGGAATAATCGATTCCCACAATTTAACAGTGAGTTTGATCGGCTGTGGGATCGGCTCGTCCTGACTGCGGCTCTGACAGGCAGCAATTTGGAGCCACGATCAGTGCTACTGTTCCCCTGGAGCAATGATTTGGACACGCAAGCTCCAGCCAACATGGACAAAAAAACCTTGAATAAATGACGATGATAGATTATGTTTAGATAACTTTCTATAATAGGACTCTTTACCATGAAATACACTGAAAACTTTTCGCTACGATTAGGATTCTTGCAGTTCTGTTGTCAAAATTGACTCAATGAAGGTGACAACCTATCAATATTTAATTTTTTTTTTTTTTTTAATTTCGTTCGCCTTTAGAAAAGGCAGGCATCGATCTATAGACCATTCAGCCTCGTCATATTTTCGTATTCTTCTATCAATATTTAAAGAAACCACGAAACTGACAGTTGCAAAAAACTCCGAACCAAAGACAATAATACTAGGTATTACACAGTTTTGGGTTTTTCGGATTTTTTTGTGTGTCGTCTTAAACGATCCAAACAAAAAAATGGTCGGCAAATTGGGATCGTTTAGGTAGCAAATAATATGTATGTTTTATACTATTACTGAACTGATATTGATTATAATGACTACATCAAAATATATTTCTGAGTGAGGAAAGAACATGTTCCCATTATGAATTTTCTTAATATAATTTGTCATAAAACAAATTATATTAAGAAAATTCATAAAGACATTCATATAGAAAGACAAGTTCTAAAATCTACATTGTTATTAGATGCTAATTTTATCCGAATCGGTTTTCACATATCTTTGCAAAAGTATTTTGTAAGAGGTTGCTGTAAAATTGAGATGATTATGTTCAAATAACTACTAAAATGTAGATCCATCGACAATTGAGCTTGGCTGTCGCCGCCGGCGCTCGTGACGACACGCGAATCTAACTCGATGCTCCTGCGCAACTCTATTTAGTTTTAATTTGAAACTAATTCATTCTTTTTAATCATTATACTTTTTCATCGGTGGAATGCAAGGATTATGTTGGATTTTATGTGAATGCAATTTGACAGCAATTACTTTGATAATTTCTTTAAGGTCAAACATGATAAACGCATTTTGCTGCCCATTGTACACACTAAAAGTGTAAAAAATATTTTGCCATTGGGAAAATCTTGGCTATTCCAGACAATAAATAATATGGAATCATTTGATGGAATGCTAAAGAAAATACCTAAAAAGAAGCTGTTGTCACGTCTTACGATGCATATTTTCGAAATGCATGTACAAAACTTGTTATTGCGAATATTTGCTTTGCCATTATATGCATTGTTGTTGTCTAATTACAAGATTGTATTTATGTTAGTAGGCACGAGACACACGATTATGCATTAGGTAACAGTTTGGGAGTGACACAAAGTTTCACGAATTATTTTCGATTCTATTGAAATAGGGAGTGTGCCCAGCACCCGCCTTAATAATATTTAAATTTAGAACAGCGAAGGGATGGGACATGTGTGTTGTAACGCGTTTGGCGAAATGTGATTACAGTCGGTAATTAACGAGACGCTATTTATGGACTGCCTACGCGACATTATTTAAATATTTTCTTTTCATATTCTAAAAACGGCGTTGCGTACTGGCGTGGCCCTTTCGGAATCATACTCTTTTGTAATAATTATCATGGTATTCGTGAAAGTGTTTTACCGTTGGCCAACCGTGTCATGTCCGTTTTGTCCGGTCTCTTGAAATAAAGCACGCTTTCAATTGCAGACTAATTATTCCAACACGAGAAACTCATTCGGTGCCGTCAGTTTTTACGTGTAAAGAGATTAGTCTACTTAAACGACACTCGCATTCAAAGGAGCATTGTGATGTGTAGCGATAATGATGATACGTTAAGAAAAGTATTACATTCTGTCCATAATGGGCTGTTGAAAAGGAGCGTTTCTTATAAAATTTCATTTGGATTCAGCGCTCGTCCCGCCGGTGTGTCACAGACACTCCGCTTATGAATAAATTACGGTTGTACATTAATTTATTGATTGTTATTCAAATTGGGTTTCTCAATCGGAGGTTGTAGGTGATGTGTCTCGTCTCGGCTTTTTGTCCCCTATGATGTTTTGAGGTTGACTTGTGCTCGTTCTACGCGACGGAAAATTGTTTTCAAATGCTCAACAACGTTTGAATAGATACTCACTCGTATGATATTATTGTGATTTACTATATCTAAGTACGTCATTCCGCATTAACTTCTCAAACGTGTCTAATTTTATTGTGTACTACTTAATTTGTGGTTTGTGACTGACGACTGGAAAATTTATACAAATCTTAAATTTTCCGTGTAAGAATTATTCTAGAAATAATTTCGCACTTGGGATTTTTAATTAGTAAATCTTATATTTGGTTTTCAGTACTTATGATTTTTTTATAAAATGGAACTACAATATACGCCTATTCGCGCTACGCTACGCACGAATACGCGTATTACGCACGTATACGCGTATTACGCTATTCGCTTTTGATATAGATAGGTAAGTAAAGTAAGTGGTGACAGCAAATTATTATAAATTGAAACATAGAAGATATGTGAAATTAACCAGAAACTCAACGATTTTTATAAATTTTAAGAAAAATTTATAAAAAATGATTCATCGCCCACATACAGATTCAGACATCTTTAAAAACTTTGTAAGCGATCCGTTATAAAATGTACGTGTTCAGACTTCATTACAAATAATGTTACGTCCTCAATAGTTTCAGATACAGTCATAGACGTTGTATGAAACTGTAATACACAATATAGTAAGTAATTATTATATCCGCCATATTGGCGATTTGCGCGCGCGCCGTCCGATTGGTTAACGTCTGAAAACCGATTCATCGTCTATACGGAGTTATTATTATTCTTGGCGTTATGGTATTTCTAAGAATGTTCGTCGCCTCGACTGTTTGTAATGACAAAGGCACTTTTTATTATTTGATCGTTCGCTCGTTTCTGTTAATTGTTCCGGAGACGTGATTTTAATATATCATGCATGTTGACTGGTCTCTTTTATCATGTATGCAAATAAGTATCGATCCACGTCGTGGGGCAGCGGTCGGCGTGCTCGACGCGAGACCTGCGCTCGCGCAACCAACTGCGAATGGCACATAAAACAGTCGTTTAGCGCTCGTTGCTTTGTTTTGGGGTACCTTTTTGCGTTGAATTGAATTAGGCATTTGTTCGTCAAAGCTTGAATGTTGAACTTCATTCTATACCTACGTCGAACAATGAAGGCATTACTTAAGCGTTAATTTGCATACAAATGGATTTATGAACTTTTAGTTAAACAGAAATGTGTACTTAGTTTCAAATATTGGTCTGCTACTACGGGTACCTACTTCAAAAGTGTACGTTTTTTTTTTATAAAATGAAATGAGTTCGGTCAACTATAGAAATGAGCTGTATCTCGGCTCATTGTATAAATTCAGTAGCTACACTTCAAGCGCCTCCGTAAGGCTTTCATTCCACCACAATCTTAAAGCTACGCTTATATTCTGTTTATAGCACCATTCGGAGACATTATTTTGAACTAGTGCAAAACTTTTTTGAATCCACCATATTTTATATTAGGCATACTAATTCTTACTAACCTATTAAATTGGAGCTTATGATACGCATAATACAAGCCCTCCCTTTGGAGCCTCCAATGAAATAATAATTATGTATCTTACTTAATCAAAATATCAAGACTGCAAAAAGCAAAATATTTTCTCGTCCAAGTTATCAAATTAAAGCCACATCAACTAAACACAGATCGAAGTTAATTTGGTCCTTTGCGGCCTGTAGCTGTATTAAGCAGCCTTACCGTACCGTTAAGTAGATTCAACCCTTAGGCTGCTTTTCCACCGGGGATGCGCGAGAGATGCGTAGCGAGGGATGTTTTTGTGAACCAGTAGAATCACTTCATTTACCTAGCCTCGCTCGGGGCAGTTCTAGTGGAAACGGCTCGGCGGAGCGAGGTTTTTGTACGATTAAAACAAGGGAAGGATGTATGCTAGGGATGTGTTGCCAGGGATGTGTGCGAGGGATGTGCGCTAGGGACGGACGCGAGCGAAAAAATATCAGTCACTAGACGATGTTTGTCAGAGGTAGATGTATCGCATCTGAAAAGAGCCCGCTACACATCTTCGCGCCACACATTTGCACACTGTTTCAAGCTTAGCAACGCATTCTCGCACCACAGATTTGCACACCGTTCACCGCTAGCACATTTCTGATGGAAACATTCACACCGTTTCACAGCTTTGCTACGCATCCTCGCACCACCCAGCTACCTCGCATATCTCTGGTGGAATACCAGCCTAAAATGACTCGCGTATTTCTCGCTCCATTTGACTTGCTGATGCTAACACCGGTGGTCCTACGGGACCCGGGGTCTCTCCGACCTCTTCTATTTGTTAATAAGCACCCACTAGTGAGCGCTCGAGGGTTATGTATGCATATCATTATGGTAATGTTATCGTCAGATATAACTTTCCGTTTATATCAACTGAATTTGATTGTAATTAATTATTCACTAGCCATTGTTATGTAAAACTTGTTATTAAGGATATTATTCGTTTTCAAAGGTAACGGTGAGCTTGACTGTTAGTTTCATGGAAGTCACAAGTTTTGTTTTCTGTTATGTTTAGGTTTTAAATTTTGTTTTCTGTATTGTATGTTCTCTACTTCTACTGATGTCACAGTCTTAGCAAAAAAATCGTGTCATATTTACATACAGGTATTTGCATTTCCTAATCATGACACTTGAATTTACTGCTATTATGAACAGAAGCAAAATTTTCTGCTTCTCCTTTTCTGGTCCTTATCTCCGGAAAAATTTGTTACTTCTTCCAATTACCGTTCCTCTTTCATTGTTTTAATTTCATATTCAAAGCCCAACACATCTTCAATACTGGATCCCTCCCAGCGTGTACCTCCCAGGAGAACTCTCATCTGAGGGTCATCACTACCGTGTTACGGATCGCCCCCACATTGTTTACCCTCTCGAGCTCTTGGACCACGTTGTCACATAATTGGCCGGCCACGTGTGGTCCGTAACTGTGGTAGCTTGTCCACTTGTTTGATGTACGAACTGCCTAGTGGTTTTAGTAGAAATTAATGGACATTTCAAGTTCTTGAAATGGATTTGTAATTAACTTTCTTTTCGTTAAAATGTGAAGAGACATCTTTCTTAAGCTAACATGGACTATGAGTGTTGATAGACTATGAAACACAGTTTAGTTTTAAAACGAGAAAGAATTGAGAAACGCATTTAAAACCTTATGATAAACAGACACAAATCTTTTAATGATCACTTTAGATAACGAAGGACTTCTGCTGCATATTTAAGTGCCAATTATAGCATTTTTCCTTCGTTAAATATGACGCAAGTTATTAATGTCCTTATGATATTGGGAGTGGGCCCAGTGTGTTCCCCGAACAGTCGCTAATGTGCGGCGAACACGCCCCATCCTGTCGCCTCACCCCCGGACACGATGCGCTTGCGCCGATGACACTGCGCAGCTGAAGGTTCAGGATAAATATAATCACTTCGCTTTCAGGACTGCATCTATGTAGTTTATGATTCATCGATTTTGGTCCTTTGGACATTTTGTATGTGGTTTGAGATGTTGAGGCGCGTAGAAGGGTAGACAGTGTTGATTATAATTATTAAGACAATCTAAATGGTCACAGGACTCAGTATCCTGAACCGATAAACGAGATAGTTTATTAAATGGAATATAATTTTAATTAAATTAAACGAACTCATCTACTATCAAATAATCGGAAATCCGGGACTTATTTGGAGGTGTAGAAACAAGTGAGCTGTCATTCGCTAGGGATTAACACTATTAAGTGCTCAATTCACTTCTGATTTCACGGTGAGATTTTTACAGAATCGACCGGCAGATCTAATATCTTATTGAAATGTGTTCAATCCCAATGACCGTACTAATAAGAGTACCAAAGGACCAATATCAAAAACATTGCCATCAACACGCTAAGAAGAAGAAGACTAACAAGAACAAGTCACATTCTTCAATATATTGTATAGTAGCAAATAGCTTTAAACGCACAGTAGTCCATTTCTCGCCATTCTGGTTTGTAATATGTACGAAGGCTAGCAGTTTTACAATGAGTAATCGCTATTGAGTCATTGATTAATGTTATCAATCAGACTTTGTTATCTGATTTTATATTCTGATCGTAAAGCTTTGATTAAGTACGGTCGATTTATAATTTTTGATATGAAGTTACTTTCAAGTTCTGTCGTTTCTATTCCTAATAATCCTTCTAAAACTCACCTAGTATGATGTGTGAGTACATTTTGTTTTAAGAATGATACCATGAAATTGATGGCATCGGCTCTAAGGACCAATTTCGAATTTTATTGATTTTCAACTCCTCACTATTTTAATAAATCCGAGATATTTGATTTGTCGTTCTTAGTTATTTGATTTGACTTACTTAGTCGGACCATTACAGTTGACGGCGTTATACTGTTTGTTAGAGGTGGAATGTGCCTTTAGTAGATTAGGATTCCTACTCATTAATAATGTTGGTTCATCTATTGACCTATTATAACATCTAGACCTGGTTTTTAACGCTTCAATAGCCAATTTTCTTAGGTTACACCTGATTGCTCAATTTAATGCTAAGATACAGCTGCATAGCTTCTGCAACGTGCAGATGCACTTAAAACGTCAGTGTTCGTGACTTATGCGTCTCGTTGTCGGGTGTCATCGGGTGTCGTCGGCTCGTCTGGCTACCGGCGCGGGCGCAGCTTCGCCCACACGACCTTCACTGCTTATTCACCACCTCGTACATTAATTTTATTGTTTTCGTTACTGTGTAATTAAACCATCTGAAAACCTGTTTTACTTAACAGGTAGTCTTGTTTGCCGTATGTGCAGAGGTTTTAATTTTTGAGTGGTTTCTGAAACTCAGCAGCAAGTCTTATTACTTATTGTTAGTCATTTGTATGAATGTAGCCTCTCTAAAGCAATATAATTAATTACTTACCTCTAAGAAAAAAAAAAAAAAAACTTATAATAATAATAATAATAAACTTATTTATTGCCATAAAAACAGATTACAGAAAAATTTTAGACCCTGGCTCCAGAGCTAGTTTAGAGTATCTGTATTTCAGGAGCCAGTGACTTCTTCCAATTCGGTTACGATTATGCAAGTTTTATGCAGCATAAGGTGATTAAACTACATAACTTTAAAAAAAACCTATAAAAGCTGGTTTTCGAGTTGCTAATGTTCCATTTCCTTCTAGTCTACGTCCGTGCCGTTTCGATGTTTTGATGGCCACTCCGATCACTGTTGTATAAAATTGCAGTCTCTTCAGCATTGGACTAGGGATATGCTAATTATAAACAAACTCATCTTTCGCAAATCTCAATATTCCTAAACGAGTCGAATTAGAAGTTACGTACTAAGTCCAAAAAAATGACGTACTAAGTCCAAAAAAATTGCGTACTAAGTCCAAAAAAGTATAAGTACTCACCATTTTAGGTAACGCAATCGCGTATCAATTTGTGACGTGTGCCTCCAAAAGCTACTAGTTTACCTGTAAAGTATACTAAGTGCTATAGTGTTGTTCTAGGGACCGATGTTGACTTGCGTCCGTGTGTGGTCCTATGACCGCACGTGGTCCTAAACAAAATGCTATAACTCACCCAATACGTAACACAAACCTGAATCTTATTTCTATTTCATAAAGACACATTTCAGTGTGTCCAAATATTTACTTACCAGATTGCCTCCCGAATGTTTGGCTAAATAAGACAGTGTTGCCTTTGAAAAAAAAGAAGGATAATAGCGAAAGTGTTAAGTCGGTCTGGTTTGTTAACTTTTTGTAAACACAAATTGAATTTACGTTATTTTTAGACACGAATGACGTGTGTGGATATGCAAATTGTTTCAAATTGCAAGAGGATGTGCAAGTTTCACGCCAGACGTTGCGTGGGAGAGCCATTGTATTCTGTGAAATACTGGCGACCATGCTATTACGCATTCAATGTCGCAAACTTTAATTAGATCATTTAAATCGTAGCTTCATGAAATGATATCATCGCAATTATTTTCTTTATCGCCATTAAATTCCACAAGAGTAACATGTATCAAAAGAGCTCCACCGCATTGAGTCGTCATGTTTGTCTGTAAAATTAATGAGTGCACAAAGTGAGACAAAGGGCCAATAAAACTCAAATAACTTTTTATTCTATCAAAATGGTGTTCGGCGGCCATTAATAAGCTAATGACAGGCGAGTTTGACAGCCCGTTATCGCGCCATCTAGTGGGAACAGTTTAATATCGAGCACGTTTCTCTACGTCAAAATATTATGATAGACGGTCACTTATTCTTTTTGATTTAGTGCCCCTCGCGTTGAGAACTGCATTGATTTATCAATTATTTCAGGTATGCGAGCTTGGTATTTTTAAGACACGATCTTACTTTCATGTCATACCGTTTGAATCAAATCATCAATTACTGTGTTCGATGCGTATTTTGGTATTATCTGATTTGTATTACTTTTAATAAATGAAACGAGATTGAAATAACAACGATAAAGGTGGTGGCTTTATAAAACTATTATAAGAATTAATCGGATGCGAATGTGAATGGTTGCGTGGTGCATTGTTTGTAAATGGGGTGCGCCTGCGCAGCGGGGTGCGACGTTTTATTAGGAAGTGACAGGATCTGTGGTTTCGAAATGACATTGTCACCTCATCCTTTTTGTCTCCTGTGCCTCTGTCTCGTATAATTTGTTACAAAAAGTATAAGTGTGCCAACATTTAGTTTTAGTTCAACACTTATTAGATTTTATGCAAATGGAAAACAACCGGTCCAATTCTACAAATGTTCCTGGCCAATGATCGAATTCAAGTCATAGATAAAAATCAATCGATTTATTATAATATGATATGTTGTATTCGATACAAATATTATAATACAATGATGGTTGACAGATTGTTGGTCTTCGATTACGATTCTTTTGGAACCCGAGATTTTTTTGTCGATTTGCTTTTATTTGAATCGACATGGTTTATTTGAACGCTATCGGGAAGGGTTCAAGTTATTGATTTTTAAAATGTATGTTTGTTTTGATGGACTGACTCTTTAGGATGGTTTTAATAAAAATAATGGATTCGACAGTGGTACTTTTTGTGGCCGCTGATATACAGATATGTTTTACTGACAGTTAAATTTGGATATTAAGACGGGTGAAGGTTGGAAGCAATAATCTGATAAGCTTGGCTTTTATGCGGAGCCTATTAATCCTTTAACAGCTAGAAGTACAGACGCCAGCACATCAAGCTACCCGAAACTGTCAGATTTTCCTATTCAACTTTCAACCTTATGCTTTCGCGATAAAGTTGAAAATCTATTAAAGAAATTTGACAGATTGTAGTAGCTTGATGTGCTGGCGTCTGTACCTATGGGCTGAGCAAAGGTCATCGCAAGATTATCATATGATAAGATAAAACTTGGAAGATTTTTTAGAATTTTAGTTAGTTACGCAATTACGTAACTCACTAACAGTGGCAATGGCTTTCCTTTTTGACAGTTCACTTACAGTCATTGCGTTATTTACGTTGTTGAGCATACAGCAGCAGTTATGATTAGCACTATCCTTCAAAATGATGCACATTGTGATTGAGTGTGTGTACTCAATTATGGTGCAGGATTTTTACAGTAGTAATTATACTGTGAAAAGGCAGAATAAGGGAAATGATATTGACCAAAACAGAAGAAGATTTAATGTTACCAACAGAATGCAACAGCAAAAATAAAAGAAGTAAGAAAAGCATTGAGTGAACCGCATCTTGTTGATACAGATGTTGGTGCAAATATTTGAATCACGTGTTTAAATAAACTTGAAAACGAACTAGAAGGTGAGCCTAGACGTCATATATCTTCTAAGAATGGCTTTACATCGTGATAATGATTCGGTAGCTCAAAGAATGAAATAAAAATGCATTAGCAATAAAAATAAAAATAACGTTGAATATTTATTATTTGTGTTGATACTGTTTATTAAAGTATATTTCTTAAAATGTTGCCAAAGAAACTAGAATCGACACGATAAGAAGAACTAAGAAATTATAAATCTGTAGAATTAATATCTCGGTTATTGGAGAACTAGGAGCTGCAGATGGAACGTTTAAACATATATAGGCACGGCTCTGACATAGACAATAATGATTAAAGTTCATACATAACACAATTCAAAGGAATACTTTAGAAAATAAACCAAGAGACAGAAACATTTAAGGAGTATATCTATCTATCACCCCAAATACGACACAACATAACTACATTAATATGTCAAACATACAAACAAACGATGATCGGAATCCATCGTGTTTCATCGGGATCGATATTATCGATGTCAGTGGGTCGATAAGTGTCACTACAGCACTACTTGGTACCACAGACTACTACCACATCGGGCAGAGATTGATAATGCAGCAGGTACACATCAATTCTCTCCTTGATTTATGATACTAGTGAATTGGATTGACGTACTGCGAATCGATTTGTTTGAATAAAATTCTTAGGTTGTGTCTCACCTTTGCTTGGTTTTGTATTTTGATGAACTTTTTCCTTACATTTAAAGACATTGATATTCGAAATAGACAATATCATCAAAACGTTTTGGGATTAAGTTCTGCTTTATGTTACTTTGGGTCAGCTTTGGTAACACATTAAGCTTAAAATGTTTTTTTCTTCAAAGTATTTTCTGCCTTTCGATCAAAATGGTAACTATTCGTCCTAATTTTGACCCAAGATGCTGTGTAATTCCTCATCTAAGTACTTGATACAAAGTAAACGCATCCGTTTCACTAGACAAGTGACCTACCTGCGGTCAGGGAATTAGTTTCCTGAAGTGTTTACGAGCACCGCAAGCCTTAGGTAATTAAACTTCGGTTAGGGCTGGGTTTAACGATACGGTTTACAGCCGTCACGCGTCCATTGTATGTGCCATATCTAGTGTTACCAAATGCGCAACTATGTAAATAGGCAATGCTGAATGAGATTTCTAATATTTATTCTTATCGATTTACAGGCCTTCTTCCAGAAGATGTTCCTAGGAACAGTCTTTATCTATCTCGTTCTGCCTGCCTCATTGCATTGGAAAATCTTTAAGAAGTCTCAAGGTTAGCTTTGATCAAGATTAAGGTATACCTTCTTTGGGAATCCCTTTTTCTGATTTTGGACATACCACGTCATTAGACCACAACTTTTGTATCTTACCCAAACATTACTGATAGTAAATATTGCTCAAGACAGTCAAAAATTCTCCATGTTCTTAATTACTCAGGAGATGACAGGTCACCTGCCTATAAACGGAACGATTGACGATTTCCACAAAGGAAGTGACACAAGTCGGCCATCTTGTATACAAATACAGAGAACACATCCGTTTGGCGCCTCTATTGATCAGCTTCAGTCAATAGGTAGGTACTGCGAAGATTAGTACAAATTGTTGTATTGGAAATTAGCTTTTAAACGTGTCTGTAATAGATTTATTTATTGCTTACGTTCAGTTGGTTATATGTATTTGTAATGCGGCGATTTCCTTAGATGGATTGCGTATTAAAAGATTTTCTTTACACAACATTTTCCTGTTTGAGATGTGTGACATATCGCATCTTTAGAATTATAGAGACCTAATTTTTTCAAAATTACCTAATCGTTTCCAAATTAGGTCTCTATAATTCTAAAGGTGCGATATACATACACTATAGTGACATGCCTAAACAGGGAAGTCTCAGTATAATGTTTTGATTGAAATCCAAATCAAATAAAGAACGTTCACTATTTTTTTTTGCTGCATCATTCATGATAATTGTTATGCAAATCTGTAGATAGGGATCTCGATCAACCACACTCATGAATGCATTAGAACTTTTGTTCGATCGTTTGCAAATTTTCCTTGTCGCCGCTCGGGGAAAAGTGACCCAGGGTCACTTTCGCGAATCAATGACTCTTCCCTTTAAAAATAATGAGTCAAGCCAAACACGCTTAGCGTCACAAAGAACTTTATATACGATGATGGCTGTTTGCAGCTTTGCAGAATATGTTAATAATGCAAATAAAGGCTGAGTTTCGAAGTTTACCTGACATGTTCACATTTCACACGGTAACTCTGCGATGCGTCAGCGGATCAACAGATAATTCGATGACAAAAGACCTGCAACAGGCCGTGTGTTCCAATGAAATCACGCGTTAAGGACCGCTCCAGTTTGTCAGTCCACTTAACGTCCGTCTCTCGTTCGATTCGTCGGCAAACGGCATTTCACATTGAGGTTCCTCGAAATGTCACCATCGGCCGGCGCGCCTACACACGCCACGCAATAAAAGCGATTGATTATTACCTATATGTGTGAAAAGCGGAAGGAATAGGGCGGCGCGCGTCCAGCCGCGGCCGCCTCCGCCGACGCTCGTGAGAACTGTCAATATTTGACCCCGGCTCGTTGCTACGCTTCGAAATTGTCTCAACGATTTCGATATTTTCCAATCACAAATATTATCTTAATAACTGACAGGCCAGATTCCCTATGTATTAATCGGCCGTCGACTTCGCTCGTCCGCGTCGGATCGCACAGCGCAGCTCTGCGTAAACATCGATTCATTATCTCAATCGCAGTGTTAAAGAACTCGTTTTTATTTGCGCTTTCTACGCATAAATAAATATGTATAAAGGTATATTACTACGGAATCTGGCACGCGTCAATCAAACGGAACGTACACGAAACCCAACTATTTGTCACTCCGCCATTTTGAGGCATCCTAAATAACGGCCGCCATTTTGGTGACAATAATTAACAGATAGGCATCTCAGTTTGACCGCTTTCTAGTTTTTGTTTTCTAAAAATAATTATCATCACAATAAGCGACGCGATCTCTTTCTACTTACCGCTGTTGTTGCGGTATTTTGAATAAAATTAAGAGGCCACATGATTTTAAATTCAATAGCGTCGGTACGGTTGTAATGAGCATCTATTAGAAACCAGTGGAACAAATGTTTATGTACCTGACTCTCAGACACTCAAGAAACAACTCGTACCTGCGGCGTTATCCCCTCGATTCTAAATAAAATATGTCGTGTAGTGAATCGGTCGGTGAGTTCGCAACGGCTCCATTCAACTCGATAGCCGTCGGTCGCTAAATAGTCTGCGCTGAAAATATTTCAGCGTGGTATTTGAAGCGTTAAACAGCTGTTGAACGAGAGTTTAGCGCCGGTGGCGGGTCGCGGGCGTCGCGCGGCGCGTGAGTGCGGGCTGCGCGCGCGCCGCTCGCCGTCACGCCGTCAATGGCCCGGGTTATTTACCTCTCCTTATCACCTTTTGTTTTGCTCAAATACTTGTCTCGTTTCATGTGACGCTCGTAGCTTCCTGATACGCTACTGCACGCTTGCACTATGTGATGTGCACCTAAGTTCGTACGTCAACGCCGTAGGTAGATGTAGTAAGTAATACGATTGTAAGTAACAACTACAGAAAGAGTATAAGTACTTTTTGGTAGATTCTAAATCGGGCAATCACCATTTTCGATTTCAACATAAAAAACTCCAAAGACAAAAAACGACAAAGAATCCGAGGTATGTTTGCACAAGGTATCGAGGATATCGAGCATCGCAGTGAAATAGAAGAAGCCACAGCTATTGGAAGGGCTAACAATAAACGCATCAGAGGCCGATCGGCGATACAGGTCCTTGTGTCCACATTAGCATTTCGAGCCAGGAGTGTGTGCAAACAGCGAGGGTCATCTGATGAAATGTTCAAAGGCTTTTAGTTCCCGAGAATTATTAAATGAAGCCCCAGGATCGTAATGTAAACAGTGTGTGTTTGTCGAGCCAAGAACCTGTTGCTTTGTCGACGTTTTGATGCGTGCTTCGGCTTATTGGCGGTTATTTTATGTCTGCTAATGTTAATGCGAGTGCGGCTGTTAATGTGGCAACATTGTGACACCAAACACATTTCCCTAGACGCGGTATTCTTGCCTTCTTTGTTGGATTCCAGCTCATTACTTCGTAGTCCTTACAGTCTAGAATTCTTCAAATCACATTTTGTTTTCATTTCAACGACATCATGGCTGCCACCGTCCACCATAACACAACGCGGAACATCTACAGTTTGCACAGAATGGCTGCACTTACAAGTTATTTGTGTGAAGCATCTTGTACAATCAGCATTCCCTCGTATATTACGCAAACACGAAGGCAGATTTCCCTTCGACGTCAACAATACATTGCTCAAATGAGTGTTGCAACGACCTCTGCGAAACATCAGATATGTGTGGATATCTAGGCAAATATGGAGGGGTTATGTCTAGGTAAACATGCAGGTAGCCATCCCGGGCGCTAACACTGCTAATGTGTGGACAAAGCTCGTCGTGACGGATCCTGCTAATAAATATTCCAGGGAGTGTGGATGCGCGAACATTACCATCACGCCGCGCCACCGCCGACGGGAACCTAATGAACTCCTTTGTCCTTTATGATACTGCAGCGCTGCTGAAACAAATGAATGTGTTTTTCAAGTTTCTACGTGGTTCAATGAAAATTCTGTAGTGGTTTGCTTTGAATCGCCTCAACTTTTCATACAATATCATGACAATCGTAAATTACGGCATTACCTTTCGAGGAATTTGCATTTTTAGAGTTATGGATTTCTAACAGGTTCCGCTTGTTAATGAGTATTTCTTAGTCCTCGTGCCCGATTTGTTAATTGTCGTGTGTTCGATCAATTCACACAGTCATCAATATTTTCACCTCGCACAGCGACGATATCTCCGCCGACATTAACAACTAAATGTTCAATATTTTATTACCACACGTATTTGTCTTGCATACCAACCAAACATGTTAAGCGCACACGACATCTTTCATTACAAGTTTCTATTTGATTTCGCCTCATAAAATCTACTCGCATAGACACGATTATGATTTCTATCACAAATATTACATTGTATAAAGTATCTGAAATGTTTTCTTTTTGTAATATTCAACGGTGTTTCGACGGAATAGAGTTCAATATTAAGTGCTGTGACTCTTCGATGATTGATTGCTAAGGCCGCAACACCTGTGTCAACGACACAGAGTACCTTTTCCTGTAAAGCTAAATTTGTGTTGTTATCTTCATTGATATCGGTAGCTGGAAATCATGTTCTATTTAGAATTGAGCTTAATTCTGAATGGTTTAAGACCACTTTTGGTAGCGTGGTGTTGGCAGTAAAAGGCGCTAATCAACGGTGTGTCCTCCTGCTTATATCTGGGTATTACTTCGGGATTCTTCTGAGAACGCCATCGAGTCCATTCCCTGTTTATTCAAATAATAAGCAAGTAGCTTGTTTAATGGTTCCGATGGATGAATTCTTTCACTTTCCGTTTCTTTGTTGGGGTCACGATCACGATCTAAGATGTATCAGTGTGTTTTTGTTTACACGATACAAATTGGGTGCAATATTGTGTCAAGTGCCCGCTGCGCTCAGTGTACGTCGGCGACGTTTTATTCTTCATTTCCCTTGACATCGTGTTAACTTGTAGTGAAATTCCGGTCACTTTTATTGACTCGTCTAATTCAACGAACCTTTTCATCGGCCCACTAAACAACTTACAGTTAATATTATATTCTAAAATCACGCGAGGGATTCCACAAAGCTGCTAAGTCGCTCCGATTCTGTTTGTTCTGGCGTTAGCACGGGTTGTGCTAACGTCATCCTACTTATCGAAACGTGCAACTGTTGATTTTTACAGTTCGTCACATGATAATAACATCAACATTTAGTATGCCTCGTATTTGTTCTGTTCACTGAATTTGGTGAATCTGCAGCTTATAAGGTAGACGAACTTAAAATAAACGCCTTAAGTGGCTCATTTTATTGATATAACGTTTAAATAAAATTGCGGTCACCTTAAAAAGTAATAAAAGGTGGAAGGAATCCAGTAGCAGTCTGGACCCATGAGAAAGAAAAGTCGAATGAAATGACAGGGTGTGGATACGGGAGCGCGATTGATGTGATTATAGGGTTCCGTAGGCGGGAGTAGAGCGTTTCAGTGAGATTATACTGCTCCGGGATGGAGATAAAGTGACGCTTTAAAGTTATAAAAATTCAAGGCATTTCGACAGCAAATACCTTTTGTTGGGTCGATGACATTCTCGTTTTTGTAAAATTTTTCGGTGATTTAGCTCGTTATTTTATACCTATTGGTAATTTTATTGTTATTAAAGTATGAGTACACCATGAATCACGAATCATGTATAGCCTTCAGGATACTTTTTCCGCACAGAGCTTTTACATTTTCGCAAAAAAATTTCGCAAAAAAACCGATGTTTATTCCGAAGCACGATAAATTGTTGCATATTAATTGATATAACACGCGGAACCCCGAAGTAGACCGTTGAAGGAAGCTTGCGTGTCGTTCGGAGGCGAGCGTTTATCCGAACGAAACATTTCACCGATAATAACTCCACACAATATAATAATGCGAATAATAAATAAAAATGGAAATAAAATAATAATTTTAATGTCGTAATTGTGGGCCGGGGGCTGTGTCGGCGCAAAACGCGCTCATTTTGAACAACGATTTGATTGCCGCTCGCAACACTTGCCGCATATTGATTCCGATGGAACTTTAAGTGTATTAATACTGGGACTGGTTTCGCATAGTCGGTGTCGGTGTTTCTCGCAATGGAATGATGCATTACGCGCGGAGACCTGCCATTAATTCCTATATGCGAGTACTGCCGAGCCAGCGCTCGTGGATTTCCGTGAATCCGATTAAATTCACTCAATTGCTGTAATAGGTAGTTGTAATGATAGAACGGTAGATGGTTGTATTAGGATTGAAACTTGCCTAGTTGCTTTCTAAGAAGGTAAATAGCTCCACTTTTAAATAGCTCACCTTTCCTCCTATTTACAAACAATGCTGTATTTTTCAAGATGATTATAACATCATCATCATATGCCCGTTGATGTCGAACAATATCCACTAGTTAATATATTATGTATTCAAGTATCTTGACTAATAAGGCCGGTTTCAGCAAATGCTGTATGCCCTAGGCGACTTATTGCGGCCACCACATGTTACTCTGCCGATATCGTTATAAACAAAGAATAAGTATAAATAATTGAACAAATTTAACTCCTCGGGCAATCCGGGAACGGAAGCTCACGGCAAATTGTGTTTATTAAATGTATGCATCGGAAAGTAAACAACTGTAGATTAAATGCGAATCGAAGGTGAATAATAGTTTG
Source organism: Eremobia ochroleuca (assembly GCA_949629135.1). Classification (NCBI taxonomy): domain Eukaryota; kingdom Metazoa; phylum Arthropoda; class Insecta; order Lepidoptera; family Noctuidae; genus Eremobia; species Eremobia ochroleuca. The sequence goes on along the minus strand of OX451401.1, from coordinate 7,370,882 downwards.
TACTAATTATACAGAATACATTGTTATTACTTTATTAGTTGTTAACCCTCTATATGCCCATGATCGTCCCGAACGCGGCACTTTGGAAAAAAAAACCGACTTCCAAAAAAAAAACTACGTAGTGAAAAGTAACTTTAATTTCGGAAGTCGGTGTCTTTGGATCTGTATTTTAGTTTTTTGCCAACGACTTCCGAATTTAAAGTTATTTTTCACTTTGTAGCGTTTTTTGGAAGTCGGTTTTTTTTTGTTAAAAAGTTTTTATTTCTCGCTTTTTAGTTGGTCTATTTATAATTTATCTAAGTTACAATAATGACAATATTGTAACTTAGATAAATTATAACTAATGTCAACTTGCACATCGCCTTTTACAAAATATTGCTTGTTCCGATGCAGTGACGTTAATTGTTGAGGAGTTCTCCTGGTATTTTACCATCAGCTTCCCTTTCACCATTCGCATTGTGACGAGCATAAATTGCTTAGTAGCGACCATATCAAAGTAATCGACCTGTGAAATACTTATTATTGAGTAGTTCCGGTGGCCATCTGTGGTCTTCATCATCAGTTCCACTTCACCAAATGGTACTTTCCGAGAGGAAATGCACGAGGTACTATAGGTGTGCCTATAATATTTGAAGAGTTCCTTCGATTTCTCCAAGATCCCATCATCAGATTCTGACCTGATCACCTGGAAAGTATACACTTTAAACAAAAAAAAAATTTTCAAATCGGTGTAGCCGTCTTCGAGTAATCGGGGGACATACAAACAAAAAAAAAAGATTCCGACGAACTGAGAACCTCCTTCTTTTTTTGAAGTCGGTTAAAAACACGCGTTCTTGAGCAGTTTACGTCAAATATAGACGTTTGTATTTATAGATTCTTATTTTAACAATAACTTGTACATGTAAAGAGTATTCTTAACGTGTCATCTTAGTATTTTTCTACATTTACGTGTAAGTTTGACGCCTTACGACATTTATAGGTAATTGCAGTTTAAACTGACCAGTCTTGATGGCCGCACCTGCCACTCGCTTATATGTAGGTAATTTAAAAATAAGTCACATATATGAAACCTAGCTGTATGCTGTAATTATGTTAAGGTTATGTCGGAAAAGTCTATGATTTATAATAAAACTGTATTTCTATTTCCGTTTGATAATTGTTTTCTAATCTGTATTTTACTTAAATTGAATTTAAATTATTGACATTTTAATTTAATCCTATGTTTTTTTTTTGTAAGTCATTGTTTTAATTTATTATTAACGATTTTATAATTATCTTTTTGTAATAGTTGTCTTAGTGCGACTAATTTTGTACGCCGTGATTGGCAAAAATTGTAGCTCTTATTATTTTTAAGACCTGTATAGTTCTGCACTCATGTTTTACAAAATAAATATCTTGTATCTTGTATAAACCGGTGCAACTTAGATCACTGCTGCAGTTTAGGGTTAAGGATTATAATTTTTGATGTTTCAATGTTAGATTTGTTTACGTTATTGAATTAGATTTGGCTGTTTTATTGTAATGGTTTGATCTGGCTGTATTATTGTGTGTTTACATCCTTTAATGATTCGTATTTGTAAGAACAAGCACTCTGACTCTGAGCTTTTAAGTTCAGGCTAGTATTCATAACAGCCGGTCTATTCTGTAAAAATCTCACCGTCAAAACATAGGTCAAGTGAGCTTGAAGTGAGAGCACCCGAGGCTAGGGGTTTACACCATGTTAACAGCTCACTTCAAGCTCAAATCACCTAAGTTTTCACGGTGAGATTTTTACAGAGTAGCGCTACTGCGGATGAATTCTTAAAAAAAATATTCGAATAATGAATTGAATGAAAACGTTGCTGTTAAGTAACCTTCCATAAGTCCACAACCCATTGGCTTCCAGGGTAATTTTCATTCATCTTTGTCAGAATCCATCACCATTATCATCATCCACTACTGACCAACACTGGCCAACAATATATCAACAGAATAAATAAATAAGTTATGCATCAAAATAAGATAGACGAGATGTTCTAACCAAAGTTTTCTTTGTTCCAGTCCGCACGGTCTGAGGGCGAGTCTTCCGGGGAGCAATCCTGCGAGAGCTCCGACGAGGGCGTAGGGCGGGACGCGCCAGCTCCCCACCCCCACCAGCCCCACCAACCCCACCAGCCGCTGCAGTTGCAGACGCACCAGTCTCTGCAGCATCAGCCGATACAGCATCAGCCAACACATAACTTGAGCCATCACGCCTCGGTACAGCATCAGCCACTGAATAGTCACCAGATGACGCATCCGCAACAGAGGAACTCACCCAGGCCTCTTGAGAGGGAAATGAAAGTAAGTTAGCTTTAAAAAAGTCGACTTGGAAATAGGTAGATGTTAATACTTTGTGGAAGACCCCTGTTTCGTAGGACCGAAATGGATGAATAGAAATGACTGTTTTCGTAGCCTAAATACACAAATCTTAAAGGCCTTAGGCTCTATACCGGTCTAAAGATTCGATTTGGAAATATTCATGCTAATTGCAACGTGCTCATCTCCAACGACATTGCAAATGTATCCGTGCAATTTGCGAACATCTCACCATATACATACATTATATTGAATAGTACACATACTATTATTTGATTAGAATTCGTGACACTAATTTACTGTTAGGAAAAATCGATTCGAACCAAGATTTAGCCAGAAATGTGATCGATATGAAATCCATGTAATGGAACCACATCAATTCTTACCTAACTTCTTTACCACCAGGTGCGCGACGACTTCGAGTCTCTCAAGTCCTCTCTACACCCACACTTATCATCGTTGGCGTCCTTAGCCCAGGGGGCCCCACTGTCGACCCCCAGCAGTGTGTTCGCTCTGGCCGGCGCGGGGGCTACGGGAGGTTTCCCTTACGCGCCTCCAGCCTTCCTGGCCCCCGCACCACCGCCACCAGCACAGCCAGCCGGCTCTGCGTCATCGTCGTCTTCTGAAGGCAGTGCTGCTGGTTGGAGCTTTGAAGAACAGTATAAGCAGGTCCGTCAGGTAAGTTCGTTTTTGATGATTTGTTAAATATTGATGATTATGTTAGTAAGTTTACTTCTTGGGACTTCTTGGGACACGCTCGTATGAGCAAAGTAAGGTTAAAAGAGAGAATTATTAAATTGATAGTAGGAGGACAGTAATAATATACTTATTAATAATAATAGATCATCATCATCGTCATTTCAGTCCAAATACGTCCACTGCTGGATATAAACCTCCCCCAAGCACATCCAGTTCTACCGGTTCTGTGCTTCCCGCGTACTTAACATCTCAAACGTCGAATGTACACCATGTGTACAGCAGTGCTATTCTGTAAAAATTATACCGTGAGAACTTAGGTGAAGCGAGAGGGAAGTGAGCTCTGTCATTCCGTAATGGTAGGGATTGACACTATTAAGTGCTCACTTCACTTATGATTTCACGGTGAGATTTTTACAGAATCGACCGGCAGAACACAATAAAATTTCCATCGTGTCTGCTAATTGGCGTGCGACGGGATAGCCGATATTAAAAATAAAATGAACCATGAAACTGAAAAATGAAACTATACGCTTCCAAAGGTAAGAAAATAAACAGAAAACATACCTACGTACAAAATATTTATCCACATGCAAAATCAATAGGTAATCATTCCAATAGTCAAAGTAAAGTAACATCGTAATAGCTCAACCGTTGCATGATAAATCATAAACAATTTACCTACCACAGAGCAATCAAATGAAATCGCGCCGACCCTCACACAACCCTACTGAATTATTCACAGCCACACATGTCTATGTGTCCAATAAAATGGACTCCTAAATCGCTACATAATGGTTGGTTCAACCCGTTCCTTTGTTACATATTTCATTGGTTTTGCGAAGGGTTGTCAAAACATGTGAGGGGTCATTCGGGCCCCCGGATGAATAATAATCCGCTGTCGCGTTCGGAGGGTTGAGGACAGATTGTCAGTGTTCTTTATGACTTTATTGCGGCTATGCGAGGGTTTTGTGGTGATGTTTTCATTATTATCAACTTACTTACTTACTTAAGGGATGTGTCAGTTGAATTTAAAAATTTTTTACGAAATATTTATACTCTTTAGAACCACGAAATGCAAAAAACCTTGCAATATTTCTTTTTTTAAAGGATTAACCTTTAATTCCTTCAAATTTCAGCACCATTTAGCAGAAAGTTAACAAGTTCAATAATTTTCTGATACAAAAGCAATAATAAGTATTTTATTTTCACCTCACGACCTTACTGAACAAGCTGTTAAGTATTGTATTAAAGGGGAGAAAGGTACAAAATTGTTTAAATTGTTGTTGTCGATCACGCCTCTATTGTTCCTTAATTAACTGGAGGCACGCTTGTGTGCCTTTACGTAATACCGAATAAGGACTCACATTCACGGTAAGACATTTTTCCGCTCCGACAGTTTAAACGATTTTTCCAATCGCTTTGACCGGAAAATTTATAATTGATTCTGGTTAGAATGGCAGTCTACTCGAAAAAACTAGGCGGAAGATGATTCAAATTTGATTCAATATACTTTGTTGAATATGTCATCATGATCATAGTGTACAGACGCCAGCACATCAAGCTACTCCAATCTGTCAAATTTCTTTAATAGATTTTTAACTTTATCGCTAAAACATAAGGTTCAAAGTTGATTGGGAAAGGACAGTTTCGGGTAGCTTTATGTGCTGGCGTCTGTATATAATCTCTGATTATCCATTTTCAGTTGTCCTATTTTGGCCATCTTATATTGCAAATATCATAAGCTGTTATAAATGTTATAGTACAACACATGCTTATGATCTTTCAAATTTAGTTTTAGATTTATAGAAAGTGTAATAAACCTAATTAATTAGTAAAAATAACAGATGTGTATCCTAACTTAACTATAACTATTCACAAACTAAAATATGGCGTCGAAAAATTCATAGAAACCTTTCATTCAAACATAGTCTGTCAATTCAAGACAAATTATGTTGTAGAATCCAGATTACCTAAGCAGAGTTATTACAAGTTGGTGAGTATCAAATCAAAATCAAAGCTTCATAAAAACTTAGATATCTAGAGATAATTTAGAATTTAGATGGACGAGACTAGCATCCTATTTGTGTATGTAACACACTATCAGTCACAATATAAATCATTTTGAAGGATCTTGCTAATCCATTGCTTCTATGTTCGAAAAATGTATCTGCTCAACAACGTAAATAACGCAATGAATGTCGTTGAACTGTCAAAATGAAAGCCATTCCTACTGTTAGTGTTACGCAATTACTCCACTGAAAGGTTACTTGGCTGTGGTTTCAAATCATATTGTATGTTAATTGAGATCTTAGATTAAACAGTAATCTATCCTTATTTACAAAAGTAGTTTTTTTTCAGTTTGTTTTGATTGTTATTGTTTAGTTGTCATCTGCCGGTGTCGCGGGCGCATCTTGATTAATGTATGTGTTGTCTTTGGTCCGTGTCCCTGACATCAAGCGCTTGAGTACGAGGCTTTTGGCTACATTGTATATTTTATGTCTTTTTTATTTTTTATTATTATTTTGTTTTTTATTTGTAGCGTGCGTTTTGTTTGTGCAGAATAAACGTTTTTTCTTTCTTTCTTTCTTTATCAATCAAGACTCCATAATTACAATAAATACAAGTTGTAGTATTCGATAACCTTTCTCCGGTCTGTCCATGGCCGTCTTACAGGCGTACATATGGCATATTGGAGTCAAATTAACGAGGTATAGTCTCTTTTATCTCAGTGTGCTCGCGTGGCTCGTGCGTTTACGAGGCTTACAAAGACTCCAATTGATACCTACCCGCCGAAGGATCAATTATAAACTTAAGAATACGGTTCAGAGGGTATTTATGTCGGCAAGATATTGTTGAAATTTTAATTTGTACAGTTACTTTTTATACAGGCTAAAATGGAGGCTACATTTAATTCATTCAATATATTTCATTCGTTCATGACTGTTCCTTTTAGCAGGTACGGTATTTAGAATTACTTGCAAACAATATTTTGTAAACTTTTGCTTTACCTACAAACGTACTCGTTGAAAAGTAGGTACCAACGATTAAAATTGTACTAAAAAGTTACTTCGTTAATAAAATTACCATGTTTAACAAGTCTTGCCATTGTTATAATTTCACCGGCAGCTTGAACACCCTGTAAGTATTTAAAAGCGAAAATAATTTCGGGAACAAGACAGTTACAGACAATAGCCCAAATATTTTAATTTGTAGGCTTTCATGTTTCTGGTCATTAAGGCCATACGGTGTGGGCATGCTCCTTTGTGTCTAGATTAAAGTTTAGCACGTTAATTCGTTCTATATATATATCGCAATTTGCGACACAATGTGGGACCAAACAACGACGACAAAGGACTACGAGCACTCACAAAGTAACATAGTCAATGTGTTAATGTATTGCAATTGAATGTTGGCTCGTGCTCATAGGAGTTCTGTTTACGGCCAGGTATTAGTGTTTATTCCGTTTAACGTATGTCAAAGAAAAGAAGAAAGAAAGAAAGAAAAAATGTGCTTTGTGATGGACGTAGCTTGTGTATTATAAGTCTGTCTACAATGTTGATAGATTATCTCGATTAATAAAAATGTGTGGTTTTCTGTAGTTAGGGTCTTTGATACAATGTTGCTGAACAAAACTGGCGGTGCTATTAATTTTGATATGAAAGGAAGACCATTCATAATGACCGACTGGGTGAATAAGTGTTACTTAGCTATAAAATAGCCTTTAGCTTTAAGTTAGTTTATCGCCCTTTTAATCGCCCTTGAAGTAATACTATAGTAGAGTCTTTGATCCAAATGTATCTACAGATTCCAGCAATCAAGCTACTATAATCGGTCAAATTTCTTTAACCCTTAAATGCATGATTTATTATATCGTATTGCAAAAAACGCATATTGTATAGGTATTTATCTATAGAATTTAGAAAAAATAAATATATAATTATATCATAATATTAATATTCATAGAGTAAATGTATTGTTTTGACAAAAAGAGGTGCGTTCAGAAACTCACAGCTATCACATTCTTAAAAAAATTAAATGACGTACTTTGTTGCCATATGGCAACATTATGCATTTAAGGGTTAATAGATTTTCAACATTATCGCTAAAGCATTAGGTTCAAAGTTGATTGGGAAAATTTGACAGTTTCGGCACAGAATACATGAAGAGTGTGTCCCTTCCGTGAAGGGACACTCTCTTCCCCGCGCTCATATCAGATACCGCACTTCACCCCGCACTTCGAGGTATTCGTCGCCGACTCTTTAGCAAGGGCTGTACTGCTGACACGAACACACAATTTTGCGATTCAAAAGTTGTATTTGAGCTTATTCACGATGGTTGGATATTGTGCTTTAATTGGATGCTTATCTTCATCGAGCAATTAAGCAATATTTAGTTAGGTACCTTATTTAGTCATTGAATAATTAAACCTCTCTTACATAATGACTATTATAATATAATGTTTATTTCATTACGAACCCGACTATACAGGGTGTCCTTGGAAGTATGGATCAAATCGAATAGGGGCATGGACAAGGTAATTTCCAAACGTTTTAACTCAAATCGCTGCACTTTCCGCGTTATTTTTTACGCTACGCACGACAGCCAACCCTACTAAAGTTCACGCACACATTCGCACGTGTACAAACGTCATTGGGTTATGTGGTAGTAATATGTAATTATTTTGCGAGCGTTGTATGAAGTGTCCGAGGTGTGGTTTCGGGTAGCTCGATGTCCGTCTGTACTTACTTGTTTTCTGAAGATATCAGAGTAAATGGCTTCCGAACGAACTGTCGAATATTCGTTAGTCTATTCTCTACCAACACCACACTATTACTGTTACTGCTACCTTGCATCATTCCACTGCTGGGTAAAGGCCACTCCCCATGATTTGCAGCTCTTTCGATCTAGGGCTAAAGTGGACAACTGGTCGTTTCTTTTCTCCAGCTCGTCCCGCCCTCTTCTACGAGGTCAGCCGCGCCTTTTGCGGTGTCAGGGCTCCACGTAGTTATTTTGGCTCACAGTTCATTAGGCATACGACAGACGTGGCGAGCCCAGTCCCACTTCAGCTTAGCGGCTTTTTGAGAAACGTCAGTAATCTTTGTTTTAGAGCGCACGAAGAGCATAAAAATACAAAACCACTCAAATACATACTATCTGTAGCAATAAATAATTTACCATACAAGAAATTTCAAAATAGCATTTCGATAGTTGTCATTCGTCACCAATCGCCCCGACCGAGACAAAGGCGCGTTGCGATAATCGCACGGCTGCACGCGCGGGCGATAATCGCGCATTTGACGCGCGAATGCGGTGCGTTTGCGCATACCGGTCCACTTGCGACGCGTCATGGTGCCTTTGTGCGATTCCGATGTAATGCCGCTATTTAGTTTTAGATATTGTTCCTATACTTCTAATGCTCTAGTTAGTACAGGTTTAGATTCATATTAAACGGTAATTTATTATTTCTTTGGTTTATTGAACACGGATGTGATGTATGTATCTAGTTCTTGATTTCAAAATTATGTCTTCTTGACACTGCTTTTCTTGAACTTTCTGTAATGAACATGTATTTACCCTCTGGAATTTATCATGCATTGTAACTGGATTAGGACCTGAAATAATAAAAAAAAAACCCGCCAAGCGCCAGTCGGATTCACGCACGAAGGGTTCCGTACCATTATCTATAACACGGAACCCTAAAAACGGAAAAAATCATGTCTGTTGTATGGGAGCCCCCTAAAATATTTATTTTATTCTGTTTTTTAGTATTTGTTGTTATAGCGGCAACAGAAATACATCATCTGTGAAAATTTCAACTGTCTAACTATCACGGTTCATGAGATACAGCCTGGTGGCAGACGGACGGACAGCGGAGCGGGAGTAATAGGGTTCCGTTTTTCCCTTTGGGTAAGGAACCCTAAAAAGAATCTTATTTTCAAAATATGCATGAAAAAGGCACAATGAAGGTTTTCATTGCTTGTAGTACTCCAACAGGGCCTTAACGTATGCATTCTAACTAAAGGCACCTCATACAGAATTGATTAAAGACAGGCTGTTTACTGGATAAGACATGAATAACACGAGTCAGCATCACACCTTGTTGTTATAATTCTATCACTTTCCTATATTTGATCAATCCACTTTGGAACTCCTCGCCTATTGACATAGAGAGTGATGAATTTGACGATTGAATGAAATCTGTGGTAACGTTTACTCAAGGGACTCAGTAAATAACCTTCATTCATTCGTACTTCATTCTTCAATTGAAGATAAACTGTGCAGTGATTATGAACGGATCGCACCTCTACGTGAATTTAATGACAAGTTTCAATCTTTTGCAACTTAATTACACAGTGGACGTTGTTTGCGTGCGTATTTAGAAAATGATATATTTATGTATTACCTTTATAAATAATGACCCTCTATTAACTGTTATACGGTTGCTTAGTCGTAAATACAAAGTTGTAGATAAATGGTACCGTTATAAAGCAAAAAATACGACGTTTTCCCCCTTGCTCCTCCCACATAATTTCTTCCCTATAACAAAAATTACAAGGTTGATACTCCTGCGAGGTTCCGTGTGTATAAACATTTATATTTCTGCTAATAGTATGATTATCGCGCCCTCTTTAGGGCGTTGTCGTTGAATTAACAGTTATTTTTGCAAAAAGCCGAAAACTGTTCGACTTTCCACCTTGTGGCATGGTGGTAGGGTTATAAATTAAAAAGTGTGGAACTAACGTGAGACCTAAAGTCCATAAACGGCGGCCATGTTGGAAAGTCCGCTGTTTTCCGACCCTAAATCATCGCCGTGGATATTGTTGTTGCTTTTATTATCGTTTACTGTGTTGCTACTTGTCTGATAGCGTATTCATAGAGTAATTTTAAAGCCTGCAACAATGTATGGACGTCAACGGGCCATGTTTTTAGATTTACTTTTTGTGTCATCACAACCGAAAATGTTGAGCGTTTTAGGTGTGTCTCGTTTCCGCTCCGTCACACCTGTTTTTAGTAGACTTTCGAACTTATAAGTACATAATGTAAATAAATAATTATGAGTTTTGTAATCTTGAGTCCCAGCATGATATACTTGGATACCTACTTCTTGCCACCTTAGATCTTCGCTGATTGCGAAGCAGTTTCAGAGCGTAGGAGCATTGGTAACCCTTTTGTAGTTTACAAGTATTTCCTCCAGTTCTAAAGGATCATTTAGGCATTATACCATAAACGTATAAAACGATTAGTTTTGTGGCCTTCCGGGCCCATACTGTTCCCACTGCTAGGTAGGACACAGGCCTCCTCTCCTGTTTCTGCGCGCAAAGATATTCAAATACACCTACACTTGTTTAATAATTTTATTACGAGTTACTATAAAAGTCCCCGTCTCCAAGATTCAGTATTGTCACGTATTCGGCTGCGCGCACGCCGCTCGTCCATTAGTCAGGCGCCCCCCCGCGCAGGCACAGTTTATGTGCGACTGTGCGACACGTTTGATTTTATACTATTTATCATTCCTATAAATTGCCTACATTGCAAAACACGTTGCTTGTTACAAATTGATGGGGTTATAGGCCGATTGTGTTGTTTATATTGATCGTAGAATTAATCAAGTGTTAGTCTTTATTTTTGGTAGACTGGGCTGCAGTGCGATTCTGTAATCATCTCACCGTGAAAGCTTAGGGGAAGTTAGCGTGGAGTGAGCTGTCAGTGTCAGCCCACCTGATACTAGGGATTGCCCAAGAATACATTTACAATCATAACCGAGATTTTAATAATATTTTTTTATGCTAATTCTATTAATCGTTGTATATAATTTGAAAGCTAGTATTTTAATTGTCAAAACATTACTGTTTTGTGGGGTTTTAATCTAGGAAAAAAATAAAAAAAACGACAAAATTTATATTCTGACTGTTTCTGTTTTGCTATTTTATTTTAAACTCCACAAAATAGTAATGTTTTGACAACTAAAATACTAGTTTAGAATTCGTTTAAATTACCATATAAAATATTATTAAAATCTCGATTATGATTGTTAATGTTTGCTTGGTCAATCCCTAGTATGAGTGAGATGAAGGTGACAGTTCACTCCACGCACGTTTTCACGGTGAGATTTATACAGAATCGACCGGCTGTATGTTTATCTGATTCTGTTTCTTTTGTGGTATTTGTCAACAACGAAAGGCTTCCAGCTCCACAAATCAACATAAATCTTTCTCCCCTGAACTTTTCCGTTGGCTTATTTTTTTACTAATACTCTCAACCCTTGACATATTTATTTGTTATCATTGCATGTTCCACTGTTTTGCTCCCCGTGCCTTGTTATTTGTTAGTAGCTAGTCCATAAGATTGCAAATAGGTTAATTTTCTTGCTCCAAAAATGAGTAAGTAGTTAAAAAGTAAACAACATCACCACACCCAAAGGTTCCGTAATCTCAAAACGTGGTTGTTTTAAATGCACGTGAACTATTAGATTCGCCGTAAACCTTTTTAAGTGGCACTAAGGTTATGGGTGCGTTCGTCCAAAAAAAAGTAACTTATTTTTTTAACTGGCAACCCAAACGATTAGCCAAGTGAGCCATCGTGCTGGCATTCGAGTGTTTTGGGTATTTATTCCGTCTAGACGGTTTATCTAGTGGATGCTTTCGATACGTTTATCAGGGTGGAATGTTTTATACACTTGAAATTGGAAAGTTAACGACGAATGAGCTTTTAAGCTTTTTTCTGCAGTGTGTGTAACGTTTAAGCCGTTTAAAAGACGAAATAATTGTCTATAGATTGCCTTTATCGATTTAACAGTCACTTTTCTTTATTATTTTGGTAACTATTCAAGTTATGTGGCGTAGAAATTTTATTTTCCTTGTAGATTATTATTTGGCTACACATATTTTTCTGCCAATTAGTTTAATTTTAATGGCGTCTCGAATTATAATAAGCTCTTGTTTCCAACAGTAATTTTGGCGTTATCGTTGTACTTTCTGTTGAAGTCACACTTATAGCAACATAACAAACAAATTAGTCAAACATTAAAAAGCATTCGAGACTTCCGATCCTAATTAAGGTGCGTTCGAACTCGTTATTGTTGTTTTCTTCAGATTTAGATGCGGCTATTATCGTTAAATAGCCGATTTGTCGTCGCAATTAGCCTTAAAATGTTATGTTGTACATAAATCGGTACGATTACGTGTATCGGCCTCATTATCGAAAGTGCAGCCATTTATCTTGTACCTACGTGTTATACGGATAGTTAGCATTGAAATTTTTTTGGTTGTGACATCAAGGAGCATCCTTTAAGATATGGTAAATATTCATGTTTTTTTCTATGTTAAACTATTTTCTCCCACTGCTCGGCAAAGGTATCCTCCATACTTCTCCAATTTCCCTTATCTTGTGCTTTCTCCGGCCAATCGGTCAGGAACAAGTCCAAATCATCACGTCAGCAGTTTTTAGGTCTGCCTTGATGCACCCACTTTATGACGATCAATTTTATACAACGTGTAACGTTAAATGCGCAAAACCTCAGACACCCCAACTGATTTTTAATTCAATTGACCTATTTCATAGAGAAAATAAGTCATAAAAAAAAATTGTAAAGGTTTTATGTGCTGTTTTAGTTTTACTGGCCATTCTAATCGTTTCTTGCGTCTGCGACGACGCTTTATCGAGGGAGGAGTCGTCACCGGGCCGCTGCGCCGCGCTGATATTGGGTTTCTTGACCTATTAATAAATAGACACGGCAACGTTTTTAATGAAGATTTTTTGAAAAATGTGAGCTATATTAAAAAGTGGTTCAATTAATTCTGCTCGTTATTTTGATCAAACTATTTTCAGGTTTTGCGCATTTAACGTTACGCGTTGTATAAGGTGACTGGTAATTAGTGATCGATACTTAAACACATGATTCTACTCATGACAACAAACAACTTTTACTATGGGACCAAACCTGAAAACGCGAAAAAAAAATCAGCTGTTCCCTACATTTTGACGACTCGTACGAACGTAAATGTAGGGAACAACTGATTATTTTTTTCGCGATTTCAGGTTTGGTCCCATAGTAAAAGTTGTTTGTTGTCATGAGTAGAATCATGTGTTTAAGTATCGATCACTATTTATAAGGCACCCTATACAGCGTGTAACGGAAAGGGGGTATCAACCCTGAAGGAGGTGAATGTGCTCATGAAACTCAACAACTTTCCCCAAAGAGCATAGGTCGAAATATGAAAAAAAAATTTGGCCCTCCCATAGTAAATCAATCAGCTGGTAGTCAGTTTTGTAAGGGAGGGCCAAATTTTTTTTTCATATTTCGACCTATGTTCTTTGGGGAAAGTTGTTGAGTTTCATGAGCACATTCACCTCCTTCAGGGTTGATACCCCCCTTCCGTTACACGCTGTATAGGCACGAATAACGGCACGATAGTACCAATATTCATGATGTTGACAGAAAAATAAATTAAATCTCCTAGCAAGTCAATTTAGTGATTCCATCAAGATGATGAATATTACCTGATTTTCGACAAACGCATAAAAATTCTAAGCTTAGTTAGACTCACATGTGCCATGTCTAGGACTCAATATGATTTAATATAATTATTGTTTGGCCGAATGTTTATATATCCGAATTTACAATGGCATACTTTTAAGATGGCAGAATTTTATTTGGCACAATTACCTTCGGCAAAGTTAACATTCCGCATAATTTCGTTTAGCATAACGCTTATTTAGAGCGACGATTTGGTATGATTGCATACTTGCTGTATGATTGGTATTTGCTTGTTTGCATGCTTCTTACAGGGAAATAAAACCACATAATATATGTTATATAAAATGTATGCTAAAAGATGACTCTAATTGTAAACATTCTGAGATATGATAGCTCTGCCTTTTAATGACTATCGATATGAAATGTATGCCAAAAGACGATTCTGACTGTGAACTTTCTGCGATATGATGGTTCTACTTTTTAATTTATGGATATGAAATTTATGCCTAAAGATGATTCTGACTTAAAAAGTTATAAGTTTTGGATGTATGATAAATAAGTGTCTGCCAAACGATTTTCTGCGAGATGAAGTTTATGCTATCCGCTGTTATGCAAAATAATATTATGACATAAAAAGTTCTGCTATAAAGGGTGGACCCAAGGACCAGCACCTTAACTGCGTAACACTGTCAGTTACAATCTGAATCATTTTGAAGGATATTGCTAATCCATTGCTTCATATGTTCGAAAAAATTGTCTGCTCAGCAACGTAAATAACGCAATGAATTTTGTTGAACTGTCAAAATGAAAGCCATTGCTACTGTTAGTGCTTTACGCAATTACCCCGCAGCTTTAGTGTATGTATAGTGTATACGTATAATATACACACACACACACATACTTTAAATTAAATATCTATTTAATTTATGACAAGACATGATTCTATATATTCTATTTGCTGCATCATATGAACCTACAAAGTTACCTTCAGCAATGACTTCAAAGCAGTTATCTATTGTTATTTTAATATGGTAATTATCATTAATATTAACTCTGTCTGAATATTCATTCGTTAATGTAAGTATTCAATGGACTAAATACAGAATATCGATACATTTAAAGGCTCCTGCTGACAGGCGCGACGCGACTCCGGTAGAACAATTTCCATGAAGTTGATTGTTCTACCAGAGCCGCGTCGCGCCTGTCTGCGGGAGCCTTAACTAGTGAAGGAATAATTACGAGGACATTATCTAGTGACGTGCTCTGATTGGTCGACATTGAATGACATTCTCTCAATAATGACATTTTGACGAGACGTTGTAACTAATTACTGACAATTGTAGGTACGTATTGTTTGGTTTATATTTTTAAGATTAGATTAGTATTGTTTTAGTTATGACTTTTCCTTATGTACAGATTCACATTTTTTGTTGAAATCAATAGTAACATTATAAATGCGTAAGTTAAGTAACTCTTGTCTTTTACCATTTCATGCCTTAAACACTGAACATATCGTTATAAAATTTTACAGATATGTAATCTTATCTTCCTGGATCGCAGAAAAAGTCGCGAACAACAACTAGTTATTTATATTTAACATAAAAAATAAGCATATAATTCTATCGATTAATCAAAAATAAAACTTGCAGCAATAATAGGCCTTCAGTTTGGCAAATTCTTCCTAATTTCTTCACCTGCTCTCAAAAAGTCTACCAATTTATATTATTACAATTTGATCAGTATAGAGTTACCTTCTATTTCCACGCCATATCACGCGCGATGGTTCTCGGCGTGATATCGTCGCTGACGCACCCCAGCTGATCGCTATTTCTGGGGGCTTGCATGGGGGCCCTACGTAGGCGCAAGTCACGGGACATGAGAGATGAGAACGATGGTGCCATTGAGGAGGCTTAATCGATTTATGGTCTCTGGTTGAATTTGTTTTATGTGGGAATAACGTTGTGGAATTTCCAATGAATTACCCTGAACAACTGCAACATAAATTCTTATCAGGAACCCAAAGTTTCAAACTCAAACTCAAACTCAAAGCATTTATTTCAAGTAAACCAATTACAGGCACTTTTGAATTGTCAAGGGGTCGGTCAGTCAGAAAGATGAAGCTAGTTGCCCATTCCAAAGCGTAGGTACCTGTGGAGAAGAACGGGCAAGAAACTCCACGGACACTCTTTTAAATCATAAACATTGTTACAAAATTTTGGTTACATCATTCAAGTTGGAATTATACATGTGAGAACGATGTAGAAAGACGTGCACGTTAAAAGCGTCCGTACTAAAAAAGATAATAACAAAAACAAAAAAATAACAATTCAGAAATGAAAATACTTAGATTAAAATTAAAATAAGCCGTGGCGGCTAAGAGATGACCAGTCCCTACTGGCGGCGCCCGTTCACGAACATGACGTATGGATCAGCACCATTTAGCTCAACCATTTTGAAGGGAACTCAATGATCCAACACACACGCCACCACCAGCGAGACATTTGAGTGAGCATGACATACCCTCAGCCGCCAGGGCACATTCAAGTCAATGAAAGACGTACCCAGTAAATGGTAGCTTTAGAGTTTAGGTGCATAGTGCTCACACGTGTGTTATGCAATTATACAATATTAAGAGATTGAATTTATACAATTCAAAGATAGTTTTTTCAATCTTCAGCAGCTCACAACTATATTTTCGAATGCTAATTAATTAGTTTATGCGCCCTTGTGGAGCTGGAGCGGCGCTGAACCAAGCATTTTTGTCAGCGATGTAATCCCCCAACTTATAATATGCTTGGCTGCATAGTGTGCGTTTTATGTAAGATTTGAATTTAGTTTCGTTGAGTTGGAGTATGTGGGGAGGTATTTTATTGTAACATTTTTCGTTTCTTGAAGTGATGTCGATTGTAGTTTTCAAACTTCCAACGGAGTCTTCGTAACCAGCAAAATTCATATTTACGTTCTTATCGTACCCAGTAACACCCAGTTCGTATTACCCAGTAACTGGGTTGTGGAGGTCAGATAGGCAGTCGCTCCTTGTAAAATACTGGTATTCAGCTGCATCCAGTTAGACTGGAAGCCGACCCCAACATAGCTGGGAAAAGGCTAGGCAGATCAAGACGTTCTTATCATACCGTCCAATTGGACCTTTGGTTAGTCGTTACAGACCTAAACTTATCCAGTTACTTTCAACTTACCAATACACAAAACTGTTTTTTACATTGACATTTGCAGCGTTTCAGAAATTCTCAAACTATCTTCCCATTCTTTTTCTTTTTTTTTCTACTCTTCTTTTTCCTGTATTTTCTTGAATAAGTTCCATGCATTTATCCATCTCCTTTGTACGTGCATTTGCCAAGTAATCGCTTCCTCTTCTATCTTGGACACGATTGCATCGTCTAACAGTGGGAGTGCTATCAATGCGTGCAGCATGCCGCATGTGGCGTATTAATTTGATATCCTTTTTATTCGCATATGTACCGAACAATAAATATGGTCGCTGATCAAAATATGTAGTTTGATTCTATTAATATTTTCTGGTCCTTCGGTTACGGTTAGCCTGCGACATCCCATTGCTGGGAAAAAGCCTTTGCCCATGGCTTCCAGTTCTTTCGGTCCAGCCAGGGTCCTTCGGTACCGTTTGTAAATAGAAAGAGTCAGAACACATATCGTTCTTTAATTTTGTTTACTTTCTTAATGTCTTCTTCTTTTATCTATCTATAAACTATAAAATACTTTTTAAGGAGGATAGCATAATTTCCGATGATTAGTATAGTAAAGTAATCAAAAGAAATGTTGAAGTGAATTCGCAATAACCCGTTCATTACAAAATGGATGATATCATTCGCAACTAGAATCAGTACAGTTGTTGAAATACAAACAGAAACAAATCGAATACTATAACTGTTTCGATAGTACAATCCAGCGTACTATAAGATATTTTGGTATCAAATGATTACTACATCGTGAAATTATTTGCTCTTCTACTCATAGATGAAATATCGTATCAACGATTGTGTTAACTTGCCGATAGACGGAAATAATATTGATGGCAAATGTATGGTAATTGTGCCTGTTCTCAGCTTTGTTTTCGCCATTCGCGTAAGTACATTGTTTAAGAGTATAAACTGATTTATTATTTGATATGATCCGTCGACTGACAGCTCACACTTGCAATACATTAGAAATATGTTTTTATTGTTGTGTTAATTCTACGTTTCTAGTAATCTACGGCCGTAAGCGATTCTTTGTGATTTAAGCATGTTTATTTGCTCCCTGTATTTTTGGAACTGTGTACGTTTAGAGTATTTTTTGTGTATTTGTAGTTTTTGTTTAACGGACCACTGTGCAATGTTTTATTCGACTTCTAAAAATGAATGGTTTCGTGAACGATGACAGGTTATTTTTCCACATTGATATGTTTCAGCAAAATTTTGTTAGATCTACTATGATGTTTGGTTCGTTACATTTTCTTCCTACATTACCAACGCTCAGACTTGGTAAATCTTCAATAAAATTGTTGCTCTCTGAACCAAGGCGTATTAATACCAAATACCCAGAGACTCAATAGAAAATAGAAAATTGATAATAGCAAAACTATATGCATTTGGGGCATATAGTTTTGCTATTATCAATTTTGAATCAGCAATCTTATTATAACGTGTAATGTCGAAATAGTGTGGATGGCCATCGGTGTGGACACGTGGAACATATGTATCGAGTCATGGCGCATTAGCGTGTCGGGTGACCGTCACTCTGCAACCGTGCAACACGCTATTAATAGCTGAACCGGGATTCTGTTATCATTGTCTGAGGAATCGCTCGACGAATTTGATAGAGTATTGAGAATGGCAAACGAATCTGACGTAGATTTTGGGATACGAGTAGGAAACAAACAAACTGCCAAAACGCGTCACAAATTTTGAATCTTCTCAGCATAGAATTTTTCTGCTTCTGGTTGCATTCTCTTGTTGGTAAGAGCAATAACAAACTGTACCCAGAAAAGATACCAAGGATTAATAATACAGTCACTTCGTACTGCAATGTTATTTATTTCACATGAACATTACAGATTTGAAATCATCTTTAAACATACGTATAATAATTCAACTTACTTCTGCTGCTTGGCTTTTGCCATCGTTATGCTTAGAAACTTGGTCCAAACGACATCTTTTCAGGGTTCCGTACCCAAAGGGTAAAAAGGAACCCTATTACTCCCGCTTCGCTGTCCGTCCGTCCGTCCGTCTGTCACCAGGCTGTATCTCATGAACCGTGATAGTTAGACAGTTGAAATTTTCACAGATGATGTATTTCTGTTGCCACTATAACAACAAATACTAAAAAACAGAATAAAATAAATATTTAAGGGGGCACCCATACAACAGATATCATTTTTTTTGTCGTTTTTATACATAATGGTACGGAACCCTTCGTGCGCGAATCTGACTCGCGCTTGGCCGGTTTTTTTATTGTCATATTTTCTGTACCATCATCATCTTCCCACCCATGTCCCATGTTACTTGGGGTCGGCGCGACGTGTTTTCTTCTTCCATTCTCCCGTACCAAACCCCCATATACCTTGAATCACTTACGATACGTACATTAAATCACTGATCTCATCTACCCCTCTTGGCCACGCGTCTTACATTCTCGTGTTACTAGAGTGGCTCGCGCGAGGGATGCGAGGGTGGGGGCCTGAAATAGCGCACACGCAGCATCTGCCGGTATTAATAGCCCCCCAAAGTGAATGTAGTATCAAGGACGCGGCCGTTTATATCGCGTGATTACTAACTTAGGAGCGGGATTAGATGGAGCGAAGTTTGGGCCATGTAGAGGAAGATTGCTCTTGAAAGAGCTTTCGGCGGGAGTTGTAGGTGTATGGAAAAATTATGAAATTATCTGTAGCACAAGCTAGTCCAGCAGAAGGGGTCTGTGTACATCACCTATTTGGAGCAAACAAATTAGGATATCTACGTTAACGATGATTATCAATGCTTGCAATATTATTCCGATATTTACGAGTATGTATGTAGGTATTATTGATCATATACAACGTGTAACGTTAAATGCGCAAAACCTCAGACATCCCAACTGATTTTTAATTCAATTGACCAATTTCAGAGAGAAAAAAGTCATTAAAAAAATTGTAAAGGTTTTATGTGCTGTTTTAGTTTTACTGGCCATTCTGATCGTTTCTTGCGTCTGCGCCGACGCTTTATCGAGGGCGTGTGTCGTCACCGGGCCGCTGCGCCGCGCTGACATTGAGTTGCTTGACCTATTAATAAATAGACACGGCAACGTTTTTAATGAAGATTTTTTGAAAAATGTGACCCATATTAAAAAGTGGTTCAATTAATTCTGCTCGTTATTCTGATCAAACTATTTTCAGGTTTTGCGCAATTAACGTTACACGTTGTATATTGTCATTTGGTACTTCTTCAGCACAGTTTTTAGACACATCAGCCGATTTAATCAATGTTGGCTGTGTTTCGTTGTGAAAATCTCCATATTTTATTTTTATTTAAACATATAATTATTCAACTTACTTCTGCTGCTTGGCTTTTGCCATCGTTATGCTTAGAAACTTGGTCCAAACGACATCTTTTTAGGGCCCCGTACACAAAGGGTAAAGAGGAACCCTATTACATATCCTTTATAAAGAAATATAAAAAAAAATACTTGGCAAAAGCAAAATACATACATAACAAAATATATATTTACTTCCTTTAACAAGTTGATGAATGCCACCGTTCTTTGTTCCAAAACCACGGACGCAGATTTATTATTTATATTACAACTTCCTTTACATGAAACCCCTAAATCGATACGAACATTTGGTTGGCAGTTTTTGCTCCAAACATTCCTATAAAATGTTTATCACCGATGCCTCGTTCACATGTGGCAGCAGCCCTCTTGACTAGAGATTATTCTAAAATTTCCAGATTGCCACCCCGGGCAAAAAATAAATAAATCCATGCTTATGGACAAAAAATTTCCCGAATCCTCGAGTAGATGATTACAATCCCCTTGAAATACAGATTTACAGTTATCGCTGCCACAAACCCTGAGAAGTAATCTGCCGTCATTTTTATGAGCGTTTTTAATATTTGTTTCATAATTCTTTCAGTGTGTTGCAATCATTTTATATATGGTGGTCCATCCACCATTCATGGAATACATTACCATTTCTATTCATTTCATTGTTGATTTTCTTTTCTTTTGTTATAAATACAAAAAAAATAATAAAAAATAATAAATAAAATAAAAAATAATAAATATAATTATTCCGTTTATTATTTTTATCTGCCATATTGTCTCTCTCAAAAACCCTTACTTCTTTACTGTAAAATAATTATTCACATTAGTGTGCGTAATTTAATTGCCATCTTCCTCGTGTAGGCGTAACTATTTTGTTTATGTCCGTGTTATTTGCATGTGTTGGTGCGATGCCGGGGGTGGCGCGGGCGCAGTCGACCCGCGGGTTATCATTTCCTGTTCTTATTTTAAATTTTACAACATAATATTTTTTGCTTACGGCGGGAAGCTGAAGCGCTGTTATTACTTTGTATCTGCTGAATGTTTTGAACAATCATGAGATGCTCGCGTTTGTATTCGAACTTTTTGAAAGGGACCGTCGGTCGGTCTTTTGCTTAGATTTTATGTAGCAAGAGCATTGGGGATAGTTATAATTCAAGCATTACTTGTCACTTGATTTAATTTGGGTCATGAAAACATGTTTCAAGCAATTGTAGATTGTAACAGTGAAGGTTACTATTAATTATGAAATTCACGGCTACCTCGCAATTTCTCAGCTTTCCTACATGGATTGTCGGCACAGTCGATTCGGACGATAAAACTGCAAACAACAATAATTTTACTGTTTATACACGTAATTGTTTATTAGGGCGAGCCCGGTTGCCGGCGCCTTTTGTCGGTCGATACGTCAATATGATTTTATTACGCGCGATTCGCTGCGGCCGCGCCTATGTGTAAGCACCTTTAAGATTTGCGATTCGAATGCAACACTTGACCTAAAGTGTTGAAAGTTTATTTTTTTAAATCCATTGTTTCTGTTCAGTAGCTTATCATGTATGTCTTGCAACGAAGCTCGAAGTAACTTACCCACTTTTTTGATTTACTCGCTTCATTTTTTCGGGTGTTGAGAATGACATTTTCCTTCACATATTTTTGACTAAAGGTATAGTCGCACATATTCGCCTGTGGACGCTTACCAGTAAATAATAAATATAATCTCTGAGGATTTAACTAGGTGTATTAAAGGAGTTCGCCAGAGGGGCTAAATAATAACAGCCGCACAGGTCGATCTATCAGGTTAAGCCACGCTTGCCGCGGTTGGTCTGTGGATGGGTGACCATCTTTACATACCGAGATCCCGCCGTGTCTCGGAAAGCACGTTAAGCCGTTGCTCCCGGCTGTCATTCCTAGATCTTTGACAGTCGTTACGGGTAATCAGACGCCCGAAAATCTGACAGCCAGTCTTACCTAGGGGTATCGTATTACCTAGTAACTGTGTTGTGGAGGTCAGATAGGCAGTCGCTCTATGTAAAATACTGGTATTCAGCTGCATCCGGTTAGGCTGGAAGCCGACCCCAACATAGTTGGGAAAAGGCTAGGCAGATGATGATTAAAGGAGTTCGCCCTTCGACTCTAATTGACTGAAACTTAAGACAATACTAATACAATTAAAGAAAAAGTACCTAACAATCCAATAAAAATCTTAATAACCCAATTATAAGAAACCAAGCTCCATAATCAAATAGCCCACAAACAAACAGCAAGGCGAATGATCTACCAAAGGCACTCCTAACAATGGACACGTCAAAACATGGGTCCTTTGATCAGGGCCCAATTAAACATGTTCTAGGAAATCACTTAATGAGTTGCACGTAAACAGCTGTAACTTGTAGCACTTACTCTGGGTGCACTTTACGTCTGGAGACTAAGTAGAAGAGCAGGTGCTTGGTGTCACTGGTCCTTGTGACTTGGTCTTTGTGGACGAGATTAAAGTTGATACATATTGTTCTTGGTTACATGAGAATCTTCAAATGATGTCTCATGTTTTGAAGGGACTGTTTTGTTTTCTGTAATAATTTATACAACGTGTAACGTTAAATGCGCAAAACCTGAAAATAGTTTGATCAGAATAACGAGCAGAATCCATTGAACCACTTTTTAATATAGGTCATTTTTTTCAAAAAATCTTCATTACAAACGTTACCGTGTCTATTTATTAACAGGTCAAGCCATCGCGGCGCAGCGGCCCGGTGACGACTCCTCCTTCGATAGAGCGTCGTCGCAGACGCAAGAGACGATCAGAATTGCCAGTAAAATTAAAACATCACATAAAACCTCTACAATTTGTTCAATGATTTATTTTCTCTGTGAAATAGGTCAATTGAATTAAAAATCAGTTGGGGTGTCTGAGGTTTTGCGCATTTAACGTTACACGTTGTATATAGAAAAAAAAAATGATAAAACGAGTGGTATTAGATGTTACAATTGTACCAGCTTATAGCAGTTAACTGCTGCCAAAATCTGGGACCAAAAGAAGGTTTGATTTTTGCCAAGATAATGTCAGTTTCAAATTCTATATGAGTCAACGCCATAGAATACGAAAAGGGCGCGCTCGGCATAGTGAGACCAGACTTAAACTTAACCTCTATTGAAATAAACCCCTATTAAAATAAAAGCACAATAAAGCCCAATCAATCGCTTCAGCACGCTTCAAGCGCTAGCCGGTAGCATACACGTCATCCTTACTAGAGGAGTGCGCTTGATTTGTTTAGACAGCGGCGATCACAAAGCGGCGGCGATCAGCCTGTAACGTTTCCTCTTTACGACCTCCCCAACTGTGGAACACTTTGTATAGTTATCCATTGTTTTATCAATTTCAATAATTTATCACTTGTGTCGAGAACGGAACGCGTCCGTCGCCACGTCGGTACAACGTGTGATTCTTGATATTCTCAGAAGTAAACACGCAACTGTTACAATTGCTCTTACGATTCCTGATGGCTTTTTTATTACGTTTGGTTGCTGTAATCTGTTTGCTGTTGTGCAAGGAGTTTTGTCAAATATTTGTAGCGTGTGCTGGAGTAAATGATGGTGTTGTTTATGAGCTCGCTATGTACTGAGGTGAGTTATGGTTTCAGCGTAAACAACATGAACTGATGTGTCACATTTTCTTGCGTAAACGTTTGTAGTGTTATCTTACCGGGCAGTATTTGAATGTCCATCTTATTTGAATTCGAGCTGAATATAAACAGGCTCATGAATAAAAAGTAAATAAGAAATTCTAATATTCTTATTGAAAATCAATCATCGTTTCAAATGGTAAAAGGTGAATCAAGAAAACTAATCCAAATAAGAATTGAAATCTTGAATCTTATTTGCCAAGTTCCAAAATCAACGAATCCTAACAGACAGAAGCTTTAAACGAAGTCAATCTAATTTAAAATCAAACATTTGTGATAGCATGAACAATAGTAGCGATGGGCGCGCCACCTAGGGTGCGGGGCTGTAAACGAAGCGCCATTAACGGACTGTTTATAGGCGCTTTAAACACTACTTTAATTAAGTAAGTCGCTTATGTTACTTCGCGAGTTATAGCTGATGTAACGCCTGCAAACGCATTGAAATTCTTTATGTATTGTCATGCTCTGAGCTTAGAAAGGGAAATTTTGAGAGACAGGAATAAACTTTGCTGATATCTTATGATAGAAAGAGAGAGAGTTTTATCTTTCTGTTTCATATTTCATAACAAGACACGGACAAGACACGGACGGATTTGCTCCTTCAAATGAGCAATACTCTATCAGGCAGGTAAAATTTACTAGACGCTTCTAGTAGTGGTTTACAATGCGTAAGTAGGGCTAGTAATGCGTTGTCGGGCCGTTATCTGTTAAAAACCATTTAACCCTCTTCATAGAAGACTTTTACAGCTTATGTGGGAAGATAAGCCGGTGATTGATTCCACGTTTAGTTTCATCACGTGAAAACAAAACGAATGGAATTGCCATAGAAATAGAGATAGATAAAATCATACTAATGAAACGGAGCGAGATAAGTGACAATAAAAGCCAAACAAAAACATGTTTTACGACTAAGATCCATCTTAAATATTAATATCCAAAACGGTCTCAGGCGAAAATAAAACTCTTTCATCAATAATAATTCATAAAGCAACCAAAAGTTGTAAAACAAATATATTTCTTTTTCTAAAAAAAACCTTTAATCTTAGCTGAGTTTGAATCTGCTGTTAAAACGCTAGTGTTTACACTTTCAGTAAATATTGACGCTGAAATTATTGAATTAATAGATGTTTCTTAGAAATTTAGAATCAAATGGCAGTTACAGTCCGCGCGCGAGCTCCGAGGAATGATAAGGAATGTTGACGTAATAAGCTAGAGTTGTGATTTAGTCGATATTGCAGTGTCGATACTAATACATCTTGAGCCTCCGTGCGAGTGTACTTCATGAAATCATTTTATGAGGGTATTATGTACTTGAAATAAAAAAAAAATATGAAAATAAACTCTCCTCACGCACTTCAATAATAAATGAGTCGACAACATTCTCCATTAAGCCATCCCTTTGACAGTAATGTTCCTCTAATGCTAAAACATGTTTATCATATCCACACCAATCTTCTTTTGTGACATGCGTGATAGCTTTTTCGGTGATCTCCTTCAGTCTCGTCAGAGAAAAATCTGAAGTAATGTTGTGTTCCCTCACGAGCCTTTTAAATTTTGCCCATGCGAGCTCTATTGGGTTCAAGTCGCACATATAAGGCGGTAATCGCATTACATTGTGACACAAAACAACATAATTATAAGTGTAGTACTATTTATAGTAGAAAATAACACAGGTAGTGTTATTTTCTACTATAAAATAATAGTACTACCTATCTACTATAAATATCGCAAAATTAAAAATGACTCGATAAGCGTGTTCTCGCGTCAAGGTCGACACTAGTACTGGGAGAGTGCGGGGGATGGAGCGACGGTCGGGCGCGGCGCACACCCGCCCGCTTCCTCAGCCACCGATTCCTCGGAGCTCGCGCGCGGACTGTACGTTGGCTGTAGTCTGTGTTAAAAACGCATCATGGGATTCCCAATGACAACTTTGCTTACAACAAAGTACGTTTTCACTTTTATATGCCCAAACATTTGTTTGTTTAGTGGCCATCGGGGTTGAGGAAAACAGATATAATAAAGGAAAACAGATATAATTTTGATTTTATAAAATAAGGAAAATATATATAATTTCGTTTTATAATATTGGGTTAGTTTATGCTTTCGTTTGAAACTGTTTTAGAAGCGTTTTCTCCTGATTTCTTCCATTCACTCGATAAATTTACTGTATAAATAAAAATAAATAAATAAAATAATCGTTTATTTGCAAAACAGGCTAGGGTATATTCCAAGTATTTGCAATTACTTTATTTACAATCGTTAATTCACCAACACCAATGTCTGTGCTTATTTTATTTGTTGTTTCATTTTGCAACGATCATTTTCTCCTTCGTAATGGTTCTCGATCACGTTACGGTTTACCCAAGCTCACCCAAACATTGAGCTATCACGAGCTTAATTACACTCACCATGAGGGGAGATCGGGGCAATCGAGAACTATTGACAATCACGTGTTAATTAAAATCGCGCGACGATAAATCTTCGCCCCGTGCGAAACGACGAGTGTTGGCAAAAGGCAATTAGGGATGATACTTGAACTATCTGAGGGTAGCTTAAATATCTATTATAAGCAAATGGCCATTATTTATAGATACTAATTTCATCCCACACTACAAAGGCGTCAAAGTTGTTATCATTGGTGAAAATTCAATAGATTTCATTCAAACATTGAGATAGTTCTTAAAAATGGAAACGATTGTAAACATATTCATAAAAATAAAACTTTTTTTGTAACAAAAGTGTTATCTCCAAACTCTAATTACACGTTCCGTATTGGTGCACTGATAAAGAAATTACTTGTCGATGGCATAATATAGTCGCTTAGCTCGCAGCACTCTATACAATAATATCAGTTATAAGAATGTTAATTACATAAGTATTTTTGGAGTAGATAATCCTAAAATGAGTTAAAAACGTGATAAATATCCACCTGAAGTATTAGATTTTTTTTTAATGAATCCTCGAGATTTTATATTTTATGGTGAGTGTTCCTCGTCGGGATGATGCTAAAGTTAGCCCAGACACGCACGGGTCAGTAGGCCTATGTCAGAGGTCGATTATGAACGGACTCGCATTAATTTCGTCGAGTAAGCTTGATCCCGAAGCCCCAAGGATAGTAGAATAAAATATGTATTGTGTTTAATGCAGGGTTGTAGCGGTTAGATAAGCCGTCGCTTTATGTAAAATACTGGTAGTCAGCTGCACTCGGTTAGACTGGAAGCCGACTCCAACGTAGTTGATGGCAGATGATGGCTTAGGCAGATGATGATGTGTTTGAATTTCTACGTCTTTATAGTACAGTAATTTAGGTGAAAAAATTGAACCTATTAGAAAAGAAGTAGGCCAAAGGCTCACGTAACCCAAAATTAACGAAAACGTGACTCACAAACTATTCACACAACAATGTTAAAATACCGTGTATTTAAAGTCGAACATTTGTTTCTGATTACATTGGTATTTTTCGTATCCATTTCATTGTAATTGCTTTGTGCCAAATCTGTATTGTGCATCTTCCATCTCACCCAATTTGGTGAATAAAAATGGTGTCCATCTGGGCAGTCCGGCCCATTGTTTTACAGTTTCCCAGAATATTTCGTAGAACCGTGCCCATAATGCTGCGTATCTATTGACTTCCTTTCGATAATAAAGATTCTTTAGCGTTCTATTGTTTGTACGACAAAAATAATATTTTAATCGTTATTTAAAGGTTTTTTTGTTGCCAGAATTACCCAGGCGACCCGTTCTTTTGTTAATTTTTATTGCAGAAATATATTATTATGCTTGGGATAGTTTGGTGATAGTGGATTGTATTGTAGGCATTTAGTTTTAAATTTTATTATGCTTGAAATTGTTTCAAAGTAAATGCATTTACTTTTAAATTCAGGTAAGGTGAGCTGTTAGAATTGACTAAAGCTTTCGATAAGGTAGATCATGGAGTATGTTGACGTATACAAGTTAAAACTGAAACATTAACTATGTAAATATGTATATGAATTGTATATTCAAAGAGTCTATTCTCCAAAGTTGTTTAGTTGATAAGTCCTTTCAAAGACGTAACGTAAGACCACATGGTAAAATTCATAAAAAATAAAACTGAATACTAAAATCTTTAGTAGCATGGGCGAATCAAGTCTCTCTAAATAAACTTTAAGAAAAGTCAAATGCCGTTAGTTCAAAGGGTATGCTTTCCGATCCCATAAGGGATGGCATGACGTCACCGGGATTTTTTCGGCGTCTATTCAGTGGATTCCCGAAATAACGGCACCGGCGGTCGGGCATTCCAAAGAGAATTGTTGGAAGTGTGGTAATTTACACAAAGCTTACACTTTTTTTGACTATTATTGTGTATTATTTATTTGGACTATTTAAATATGTATTTATTGATGTTAAGTCTGTAGAACGGTTACCTGTACATATTACGTATGTATATAGATGATATTTTTAACGTTTTCCTTGTCGTCATTTTGTTTTCGAAAGACCTTAAAAATGAAAATCCCCCGAATGAAAGACTAAGGTAATCAATAATTGTCATATAACCAATTGCGAAAACAATAAATAGTTTGAAACTTAGAGAGCATAATAATCTGTTTTCCGAGATATAAAGAAGAGTTAACCCGTTGAATGGCTCAATGGACCTGTCACAACATCACTAACCCTGCCAAATCCACCCGTATCAATTCAAGTGCCCGTATGACCAGATTTGCCCACTTTACCCCATTTATAAAGATATCAATAACAAGATAAACTCACCCCATGCAATCCAATGACATTTCAATAGTAGGAATTTAATTGATTATTTGTGAAACGACGAAATAATTTTGTACCGAAATTATTACGGGACCCCTCATCACTTGTACAATTACACGAATTCTGAGGGTCTTTTAGATTATTCGCCCATGGTCTATGGGGTAATTTGATAAGTCATTGCTAAAACTATGCTATGTCCTGAAATCTTTTTTGTTTTAGCCCGCTACGTATAAAAATTAACACCAAAATATTTAAGGGTCCCACTGTTAAAATGTGATGCATGAATTATTTGTTCATTCCGTCTCATATCTTCGTTTACGCTTTTAATGCATGTTCGTGTGTCGTTGACTGTGGTGTTTATTGGTTTTCAATAGGTATAGCCGATGGTAAATTACGATTCTGTTAACCTAAATGTGGTTTGAAAACATAAATACATCTAAGAATCTCTTTGTACTTTTATGTGTTGTTTTGCTCACAATTCACGCACTAATTTAAAACAGTATCTTTCAATCATCAATGTTATATTATAAAACAAGACAAATTCTCAGAATAGCCTTGCGCATTGTATCCACGCGTTTGCTATTTATAATTACAACTTAAAAAATCATGTTCTAGAAAAGCTTATTTATCTTGTTGGTGTACACAAAAATGGTATTTTTCGTATTTGGAATAAAGTTCATAATCGCTTGAATGAGTTGATGTTGTTCAGTTTAGTAAGCAGGTAGGAATTTTAAATTTCGAAGCGATCTCGTCTGGCGACAACCCCTGCGCCGCCAATGTCGATGGGGTGGAGCGGAGCCGTCTCGCAGCTCGCGCCATCCCGCTCGCGCCTCGCCGCTCCGTTTATCTCTGTCTCGCCTATTATTGTCATATCAAGATTCGAACATTGCATTTTGTTTCCAATTTTCAATTTAGTTTATATCGGATGTTGGCAAGAGCAAGACGTCTGGCGTGCCGCCATACTTCATTGTGCACGTGTTTATGTCGCGCGCTCGACTTAATACATATTTGAATTATTAGTTCGCGAAATAATTGAGTTCCTATTATTGTGTAGTGTGAGTTATTGGACTTTAATAGTAGTACCTACTATTAAATGGAATTCATGGATTTCTTCAACACTTTCATGGAGGATCGTCATCATCATCAGAACTCGCATAATAATATTGAGCCTCCGAAGATGCCGAATTTTTTTGAAGTTGATAAGAAAAAGGTTGGCTGTTTAGTAATAATTATAATATATTTATATATTTTTTTAATATTATATCGCTAGCGCAATACTTACTTATCTTATTTATATATTTTTAAACATTTTTCGGCAAACTTAGCTTACTAAAATGGTGCACGGGCATTGACAGGTTAATGACAGTTGAATTTGACAGTTCAATATTTTTTTCGCAAATTTTTTTTTCATACTTAACTGTTTTGACTTGATAAGCCTATTAAGCTGTGGCTACAGTTATTAATTCTATTTTAAATACTTTAATAACAATTAATTATAAACCAAATACAGGATACCTATCTACATTACATAATTGAGGAAAGTCCCGTTGATATTTTTTGTACTATCAAGTATTTTGTCTGTTGACTTCCTGTTATTATCATGATTCCACTAATTTTATATCATTTAGATACCCGTGTGTGCATAGCATGGCTGCCCTTAATTTATTTCATTATAATGATTTTGTATCAACAAACAATCGGCGCTAACGACCATAAATGATTTCAAAAGTTAATTAAGGGCTCGCATGAAAAGAAAAAATGTTTGTTTGGGTAATTAATTATTTATAATTAAGAATAAACCTAATTCTTAATTAGTTTATTCTAAAACAATACAATAGTTCCCTACCTATACAATGTTTACTCACAAACAAGTCACAGACAACTATGTTGCTCCAAATAGCAATCATAATTCTTCAGTTTTATATTAGCACATAAAATTATATGAATTCCATTTTAATAATTCAAATATCGAACCGAGAATGAGCTAACGAACGGGTTTCAATGGCCTGACTTAAACAATATAAAATAAATTAGTAATAAAATAGAGGAATGAAGCGTAAAAGATTTATATGAATATTAAATCGCTTAATAAAAACTGGCGATCTGTTTAAAGGGACCTTTTTATGTGGAAGTTAATTATAGTTTTAATATAAAACGATGCCGAATTAATAACGAGAAGCGGACGGATTAAAAAAAACGGATTCGATATAAATTTCGATTATATATGGGGCATTTAATAGGCGTTTAATATCATGTCATTATGCATTTTACTTTTGGTATACCTACTTCAGGTTTCTGTATTTGTTTGTCAAGTAGACATAGGTACCTACGCAATGTATAACAACGTTTTTTGCTGGGTGGTCTCCATTCTAAGAATAGGTGACGCTGGTTCCAACCGTGGGGTTACAATATGGGTTTTCCAAAGTTCCAAACGATTAAAAAGTAAGCAATTTGATAAACACTAATTATGATAACAAATTCAAGAACGAATATTTTCCTCGTTTTTATTGGTTTTAAGAATCGTATCATTATGCCTTCAGCGTGTTATCTCAAAGACAGACACTATAATTTATGAGTTTGTCTATGCTCACTCTGGTTAAACGTCCTTCAAGTTAGCATGCCCTGGAAGATACCAGAAAAAC
This sequence comes from Eremobia ochroleuca, assembly GCA_949629135.1. Classification (NCBI taxonomy): domain Eukaryota; kingdom Metazoa; phylum Arthropoda; class Insecta; order Lepidoptera; family Noctuidae; genus Eremobia; species Eremobia ochroleuca. Next base: position 7,339,767 of record OX451401.1, on the reverse strand, counting down.
TTCTACAACGTGTAACGGAAAGGGGGTATCAACCCTGAAGGAGGTGAATGTGCTCATGAAACTCAACAACTTTCCCCAAAGAACATAGGTCGAAATATGAAAAAAAAATTTGGCCCTCCCATAGTAAATCAATCAGCTGGTAGTCAGTTTTGTAAGGGAGGGCCAAATTTTTTTTTCATATTTCGACCTATGTTCTTTGGGGAAAGTTGTTGAGTTTCATGAGCACATTCACCTCCTTCAGGGTTGATACCCCCTTTCCGTTACACGTTGTAGATGAGAAAGAAAAGTTAACCCTTAGCTGGTATCGCCTTTTTTGGCAACACTACCGGTATCGTGGGTCATATTTTACCCATACCAAAAAATCTGTTGTAGAACGTAGATTTTTTTATTATTTGTAAAAATATGGTTAGTTATGAAATAAAAAAACATTTTTTTACAAAATTATCTTGATTTAATTTTAGAATATAAAAAAAAATATCATGTTTTACACGCATTTGTAACTAACCTAATTTTTTGGCACTTTTTGGTTAGTGTGAACTTAAAACATAAAAAAAATAGAAATGTAAGAAAAACGCTATGTTCGCTTCTGGGTCTAATTTGACCCACGATACCTACTAAGGGTTAACACGTTCAACGCCATGTCGGACATTGCTGGGCGACACTTAACTTTCCCTATAAGTCACACAAAACATTTCAAATTGACAAAAATCGGCTTTTTGTTTTATTAATGCAAGAAAATTATCAGAAAAACAAACAACTTTCTAACATACAGTGAGTGTAAAAAGTATTCGTACACCTAGGGTCGTAGTGAAAAAACGAATTTTAAATTGATATAGATTTTTTATTTATTTAATTTAGAAAATACTAACAAGTAGCTAAGGGTAGTTGTACTTCATTTATGACCAACAAAAAATTAAATAAAAATTATAAGCAGCATAATAATGCTTTTATATCCACTATACAAAAAATGGCGAGCAAAAAGTATTCGTACACTAATTTATATTTCATGTTAAATTGTGTGTGTTTGTTTATCCAACAGATTTTTTCGTATGTTTCAAATATTAAGGTTATTCCTAAGGCGTAATATTTAGTTTTATTTACACTTATGACATGTTTAGTAGCAAAAATGGGCCGTAAAGGAAAAAACGAGTGAAGAAAAAATAAAATTAATTATAAACTTACATAATCAGTGCAAATCATTAAGCGAAATTGCAAAATTTGTCAATAGACTGTGCAGACTATAATTGATCGATTTAGTGTTAATAAAACTATAAAAAATAAATTTAGAAGTGGACGTCCGTCAAAAATCACGCCGCGTTTGGGAAGAAAAATTGTTAATTGTGTGAAAAAAAAAATCCAAAAATTAGTACACATAAAGCATGGAATACTAAAGCATGGATCATATTTAACACACCAAGCTACCTCGAAATTCCTCCCCAATCACCTGATGTTAATGTCATAGAGCATGTGTGGGACTAGATGACAAAATTCGTAAAAGAGCAATTTCAAGTAAAGAAACGCAAAAAATTGCACTTCGCGAAGAATGGGAACTGATACCGTCTTATTATGTCTCGAAACTAGTTGATTCGATGCCGCGGAGACTCCAAGCTATTATCCATAATAATGGTGGACCAACTAAATATTAATAGACGTTTTTTCTTTTTTTTTAAAATAATTTTTGAAGTGTACGAATACTTTTTGTTCGAGAATTTTCGCAAAGTGGATAATTTTTTGTTACTGCTTAAAATTTTTATTTTTTTATTTTTTTTGGCGTAAACAAAGTACAACGACCTTGAGCTGCTTGTTAGTATCTTCAAAATGAAAAAATATCTATCAAATTTGTATTTTTTTATTACAACCCACAAAAAAATATACAGTGAGTGTAAAAAGTATTCGAGTACTAGGTGTACGAATACTTTTTTTTTTTTTTTTTAGAGTTCTGATGTGATTACACTGTTCTAGGAGATCGCGCGGGTTATGCTGCGTACAATATTATTGCCTTGTATTCTTGACCGACGGCTCAGAAGAGACGTTTAGACATAGGTCTGACTGTCGGACAACATTGTCCTCCACGGCCCGAACGGAACATTCTGGTGTCGCCCAACCTTGTCCGACATGGCCTGAATGGAATCATTTTATTCCGTGGCGTTGAACGTGTTACCTTTGGCTCTTTGAGCTTCTATTTTAAATCTTTCGGCTACGGGACTACAAAAGTAGGAGAAGATTTTCATTAATTTAGGAAAAGTTTGCGGTGGATAGGTAGGACGTAGTTTTCTTTTCAGTTGAGATCTAGTGTCTCGAGATTTATATACTATACTATACTACTTATACAGTGCAACCTCGATATAACGAAACTCAAGGGAATTAAAAAATATTCGTTATACCGCGTAATTTGTTAGAATGAGGTTTGTTGTATAGGTTGATAGAATACGTTTTGTACAGGTAAAATCGTTAAATAGAGGTTAATAAATTTTTATCTATATTCTGTAATGATTAAAAATTTGTTATAAAAAGGTTTTGGTAAATACATATACAGAGTTAATTTTCAAAGACCAGCCAAATTTAAATGTGTGATGCAGACCATCAAACTGAACAACTTTTTCCATGGGACCAATATCGTAATTGCGAAAAATTTAACAACTGTCCGGTAGAAAACTTCATTGCCTACGCTTATTCACGATTATGATGTTGATCCCATAGACAAAATTGTTCAGTTTGATGGTCTGTTCCACACACTTCAATTTGACTGGTCTTTGAAAACTAACCCTGTATATTCGTAATGTAAAGGTATATTTTGCATTAGCTCTTATGGACGCATTGCCGACGCGCTGCAGAAGCGTGGCAGTTACAACAGCACCCTGAACTGAACTTATTTTTTTTTTCAGTGAAACCTGGTTAACTGCAATCTCAAGGGACCTAGATTTTTTTCTCACTTGTAGAGGCTTCTTATTTTCCCACTTTCCCAAATAGGCAGGTTAACTTCACAGGTGTCTTATTTATAGAGGATAAATGTACCCTTAGATAGTACTGATAAAAAAGCAAGTATAGAAGAAATTAGACTGTTTGTAAACAAGCTTGTCATAACTTGTCTAAACCTGATAAATTGTCTCACTATACGGGTTATTAAGATACGAAGTCCCAATTATAGAGGTAAACATCTATGAAATCAAACAAAAAATCTATGAAATCTAAAAAAATCTATGAAATCTATGAAAAATCTATGAAATCTAAAAACAAAAAATCTATGAAATCTAAACTGAGTTAACGAAGTTTGAAAATTCTTAGTAACAGAGGTATTTCAATGCAAAAGTGTCGGGACGTCATTGTAATTATCAATAACAGAGGTTTCTCACATATCCAGGGCCCACTTAACCAGATTTCACTGTATTGCATACGCAGAACATTGCAAGCCCTTTGGGTATATCTGAACCACAGGGCCCACCGAGTACAGTGTTGTGCAATACGCCTTAAAAAGGGCTACGGCTGATGAAAAATGTATAAATAATTACTTATTTGGACAGTATTCTGTAAGTTTTTTTGTAGGATTAGGTCAGGTACTCGTAGCGACATCAGTAAAAATGTAAACCAAACCGAAAATACTCCCAGAATGTAAGTCGCTTTCTTATACCTACATATCTTATCTAGTTGAAAAAGTTGTACCGATTGTGATGTCAGGGGTGGTCAAACTCGCGCCCGTTTATTTTTATGACGCACCTCGTTTTTATCACCGGATAATGCGTGAAACGGATCATTTTATAACGACAACATATCTTAATGATCGGATTAGAACCCTTTTTGATCCCCATTGATTTATCTCTACATATCACTTAAATTTTTTTGGTCTAACTTTTAACTGCTACTTTTATGAGTAATGGCGTCATGAAACGAGATTATCTGAGGAAACTCTAGAGTGTGCTTCTCAAATAGTACATGTACAGTCATAATTGTAGGTTCACATAGGTCCATATTAACAAAAGTATTGCAAATACGCGTGGAGCCGGGTGTCATTTGTATTTATACGTACAGCAGAGCGATTGTTGGGCTTGGTAAGAAATTAGCATGTCGTCGCTCAGTGCGGTGTGGTCATCCCCTCCCCCCCTCTGTGTGTGTACTGTACAACTATGTTGGTGTTGACGCGAGGGTGTGTTGGTGACGCACACAGCCGACCCGAGAGCGATGACCGCGCGTTTGTTACACCTGCAAATAAACTGGAGTCCATTCGCGGGACCAATAAATGCATGTTTCCATGTAGTGTGTATTCATTAAGCACCTTATACGGTGAAAATCTTGGCTTTGTGAGTACTTTAACATGCAATCTTTATGTCTATGTGTTAATGTTGTAGATACAAATACTGTATAGAATTTAACACGTTTTATTATTTAGGCGCAGCGTTTGAATAATTTGTTTAAATAGAAATCATTGTAAATTATCGTCGGGACTTGTTTTAGCTGTCGTTAGGTTTTTATAAGTTTAAGGAATTAATGGTTTCGTTAATCAATTCGATAATTTCTGTTGAAGCGACAATTATCAAGTTTGTTATCACCTTACAGGAAATTGGTCAGTTATTTACAATGCGGGCTGTTTACCTCCAGTTTTTGCATAGGCAAAGTATCTGATATTGCTGCTAGAATAAAATTATCGTTTGCATTAGTCATATTAACAGCTTGCTAATAAATCACAAGCTTATCTCAATTTAATTATCAAATAATATCATCCATATTATATTAGTGCAGGTAGTACCAGGTAGCACTTAGATGAGAATCAAAACATCGTTCATTTTATTCCTCTAAGAAACAACACTTTTCCTGTTCATCATTGCTAAAATTTGTCCGTTTTTTCCCTAAAACTTTTAACTTTTATTTACAAAACACAATATTTAATTTAATCTGACACACCAAGTCCCAACATTAGTTAAGTGTAGTGCAGCCTGGGCCTTACACAACGTACTTATGTCTGAATGGATGCGCGTACGCATGTGTGCGTCACTTGCTTGCTAATGCCTCCGACACGCGCTGACCGACGTTTAGCGTGTTTCCCTATGCGAGGTGAAAACACGACGGGAAATATTGGAAAAAATATTTTGTATAGAACGTATTGTGTATAGAACTAAGAATAAATAAGGTATTGAGGCTTTCAGATATTTGCAATGTGCTGGACACATCTACAGATCGACAAGTTTCTATTTTAGTTGGAACAACAGTTTCTTGAGAGTTGTGAAACTTCAGCAAATACCTATTTATGGTCTGTATTTCAGTTGCCTACGAGAGTGAGGGAAGAGGGAGTGCACCTGTGTCTGCGCGCACGCTTGTGCACTATAATATCTCCCCCGCCGAAGGCTAGTCTCCGTTGAGTTTGCCTGCCTTGGCCGAAATACGGTCTGGAGGACTTTTATTTATTTATTTCAGTTGCCTATTAATTATGCACGCAACGCGTAGGGTTAAATAATTTATTTTTGTTTTAAAAAAATACACGTCCCAAGGTTGATAACCACTGACGAAACGTCAAAAAAGTATGAAAAACCCGCATATAAGTAAAAATAACTCTTTTACGTACATAATCTGACTGTCCAAATGATAGATATATGTAAAATTAAAACTAAAGTAAAAACTATTGTAATGTTAGCGGAAACTACGCGAAAATCTCAGGAGTCAAATAAAAGATAAATATAGATGAAGCTGCTCAAACAGCCAAGAAGATCTTTCATCGCGGGTAGATACGGAATTCTGTCAAAACAAATTGTTTTTAGCTTGAAAACTGTGATGTCTGTATTGCCTAGTAGTTTCTTTTCTAATGATAGTAATATGGAATGGTATGGCAATGGTACTACCATATGAGAGAAATGTGACAATTTTTTTTTTATGAATACTGGGTGTCCGAAAAGTCATGGATTATCTTTTACCTGCTGATGGGCCACATTGGGATCTACCAATTAAAAAAAAAATGACCATCGTAAAATTCTTATGGTTTCCGAGTTTTTCGATGTTTAATGAAATTTTGGAAAATCTCTACCTTTGATCAGTTTTTTCCATGCCATTTCTACGAATGAAAACTTTTTCGAGTACACGTTTTTTATTTTCATCTTGAATCATCCTAATATCGTCTGAATACAAGAAAGTTACAGATATCATCTTTTAAATACCTAAAATTTAGGTTCAAACTTAAACTTTCACCAAAAAAAAATTGTACCTTATTTTTGATCGGCCCTGGTAAAAAAAAAAAAAATATTGGTAGGTCATTTTTTTTTTTATTGTTAGATCCCAATGTGGCCCATCAGCAGGTAAAAGGTAATCCATGACTTTTCGGACATCCAGTATATCATCATCTCTCTAGCCTTTTCCCAACTATGTTGGGGTTGGCTTCCAGTCTAACCGGATGCAGCTGAATACCATATTTTACATTTAGCGACTACCTATCTGACCTCCACAACCCAGTTACTGGGTAATACGATACCCCTAGGTAAGACTGTTTGTCAGTCTTTCGGGCTACTGACGACACGTAAAGACTGTCAAAGATCCACGGATGACAGCCGGGACCAACGGCTTAACGTGCTTTCCGAGGCACGGAGGAGTCTCGGTATGTAAAGATGGTCACCCATCCACAGACCAACTGCGGCAAGCGTAGCTTAACCCGATCGATCGACCTGTGCGGCTGTTATTATTTAGCCACGGGCCCCTCAGGACCTTATGAATATATCGTCGACCGTAGGTTCAATTGCTGTAAGGGACAAAATACGATTTTTCAGGAGAGGCCGACAAAGTTTTTTTTCGGACTAAATCGCCCATAACTTTTTTTTTTATTAACCTTTTTCGGGTCTGATTTCACACATAAACTTGTATTTTAGTGCTCTATTTACATGTGTAACATTTATTTAAATGAGTTAGCTATTTAAGAAAATAGATGTCCCTTACAACAACGTATTTTGTTAGTAATGTCCCTTACTGCCCAAGTATCTTGTAGTCCCGTCCCTTACATCAAATTGACCTCTACGTTGGATCCAATCTATTAATGAAAAAATAGTGTAAAGGACATGTTGAACAAATTTATGAAAAAAATACAATGTAAAGAGATTTTTGACAGAAAATGAAGTACACACTTTTGACGTACGGATATCTTAAATTTGGAAATCGTTATAAGAAATCATTTAAAAGACATGAAAATGTATTAGAACCGTGTGTGTGGTTTTTTGTATGTCGCTTACATGCAATGTTTGTACATTGTAATAGCAAATTTGTATTAGTTCGAATAAAACAATTTTTATTTTATTGTATAAAAATTGTTTTATTAATAATTGTTTTATTTATGTTACCATTTTTTTAATAATTTGATTTTAATAAACATCTTATTAAAATCAAATTATTAAAAAAATGGTAACAATTTTACCTATACTTACTTTGAATTCTTATTCAAATAAAAGAGTTGCTGCAAAAACCGCGCACAATCCCGACCAAACATGTAGCTGAAGTTCCAAACGTTTGAATTCCAAAAGTAGAAAAGGCTGCTCTACTACTTTCTTATATGCAAAAAATCGAAATAATGAAAGATATATTGAATAATAAACCTTAATTACGATTAATAAGACATATCATTGTAACATATTGTTATTATTGCATTAGAAAAAAAATATAGAGTGATTATCTAAATAATAAAAAGGGAACAATTTAATCAGATTACATTTATAAAAAACAACAAAAATAATGTTTTTTTAGCAAAATTAAGTTCTCTGGCCCCTTGAAACTTTGTAAAAAATTTCTGATAAATCAACTAAAGAGTGCCGAATGATTTTCGAAAACATTTATCATCCGGAAACTACCACTTCTATTGCTTATTTTATAAAAAACAACAAAAATAATGGTTTTTAGCAAAATTAAGTGCTCTGGCCCCTTGAAACCATGTGGAAAAATTCTGGAAAATCAACTACATAGAGCCGAACAATTTTCGAAAAAACATTTCATTCGGAAACCACCCCTTCTATTGTTTATTTATAAAAAATAACGGCTTTTTGGCAAAACTAAGTGCTCTGGTCCCTTGAAACTTTGTAAAAAAATTCTGATAAATCAACTAAAGAGTGTCGAATGATTTTCGAAAACATTTATCATCCGGAAACTACCCCTTCTATTGCTTATTTATAAAAAAAAACAACAAAAATAATGGCTTTTTAACAAAATTAAGTTCTCTGGCCCCTTGAAACTTTGTAAAAATTTTCGGGAAAATCAACTACAGAGTGCCAAATAATTTTCGAAAACATTTATCATCCGGAAACTACCCCTTCTATCGTTTATTTATTTTATTATTATTATTTATTTTATTTCAGGCATAAGTACCCATAATTATACTACATTGAATTATTACAATAAATGAATAAAATTAAAATAGAATAAAAATTACATTACAATACATTATTACAATTAAAATTAAAATACATTATTACATAAGTTACAATTACATTATTAAAATTACATAATCATTTATAAAATATAACAAAAGTAATGGCTTTTTGGTGCTCTGGCCCCTTGAAACTTTGTAAAAAATTTCTGATAAATCAACTAAAAAGTGCCGAATGAATTTCGAAAATATTTATCGTCCGGAAATTAACCCTTCTATCATTTATTTATAAAAATAATGGTTTTTTAGCTAAATTAAGTACACTGGCTCCTTGAAACCTACTACCCTACTACAAAGTTTCAAGGGGCCAGAGCACTTCGTTTTCCCAAAAAGCCATTATTTTTGTTGTTTTTAACGACAGATGAACTCGCACTGATACCACTTTTTTATGCCCGCGCGCTGCTTTCGCATTGGTACTATCCTCTCTTTTGCACACAGAAAGACGTTGTGAGATAGAAAAGGATGGTAATAGTGCAATAATTCGATTCAAATAGGTGTAACGTTGACACTGCTTAAAGTATGACAATCCAAATTGGGGTAAGGGACAACTATGTCAAAACTCGTGCAATCCATTTAAAGTATGGATGATATTTATTTTTTGAGACAACAAAGACATTAGTGTAAGGCCAGTCTTATTATTGTTTCTTAAAAAATAAACCATGTAATGGTAATTCGTTGATTGGGAAGACCCTTACTTTATTTGAAGTGGATTGGCGGCGATAATTACACCATTTCAAGTTCCTATATTGCATAGTTTTTCAGATACATTGTTATTATGGGGCTGATTCTAAATTTGGATCCAAAAATCATTAGAGTAAGGGACATTTTTTTTAAGCTAGATTTTTTTTATATTCACCATTCGATAGAGCGAAAAATTCTGAACAAAACTGTATACTCAACTCATTTTGGGTATTTTGTCCCTTACAGCAATTGAACCTACGGTCGACGATATGTTTATACAAAACATAATACAGTGAAACCTGGTTAACTGGAATCTCAACGGCTAGGTCTCTTGAGATTCCAGTTAACCAGGTTTTTTTTTCACTTATGTATAGAGGCTTCTCATTTACCCAGTTTCCCAAATAGGCAACATAACATCACAGTTGTCTTATTTATAGAGGAAAAATAAACCCTAAGGGTCCGTCCCCATCGCCACGGCGCGGCGCCGCCACCGTACAACAGCACGGCGCCATCAACGTGCTTGTTGCTCGTTCGAGCAGACCAACTAAGAATTGACGCGCGCGCCGTGCCGTTGTACGGTGGCGGCGCCCGCCGTGGCGATGGGGACGGGCCCTTAGATAGTACTGATAAACAAAGCAAGTATGGAAGAAATTAGACACAATGTAAACAAGCGTGTCATAACTTGTCTAAACCTGATAATTGTCTCATTTAAATGGGTTATTGAGCTACGAAGTCCCAGTGCGCTACTCAATGCGCAGTACCCCACCCCTCACCCACGCTGACACGTGAATTTGTTACTGCGCAGCCACTCGCCTCATGTTCAGCATGCTCCGAGCCACCATAAAGTTTGAATCGGGCTGTACCTACAGTTCACTCACATTTCGCCAGTTATACAACGTGTAACGTTAAATGCGCAAAACGACACCCCAACTGATTTTTAATTCAATTGACCCATTTTAGAGAGAAAATAAGTCATTAAAGAAATTGTAAAGGTTTTATGTGCTGTTTTATTTTTACTGGCCATTCTGATCGTTTCTTGCGTCTGCGACGACGCTTTACCGAAGGAGGAGTCGTCACCGGGCCGCTGCGCCGCGCTGACATTGGCTTGCTTGACCTATTAATAAATAGACACGGCAACGTTTTTATAATGAAGATTTTTTGAAAAATGTGACCTACATTAAAAAGTGGTTCAATTAATTCTACTCGTTATTCTGATCAAACTATTTTCAGGTTTTGCGCATTTAACGTTACACGTTGTATATATTTTAATGTCATGTAACAGAAGGTGACCATCTTTACATACCGAGCGAGACCCCTCCGTGCCTCGGAAAGCACGTTAAGCCGTTGGTCCCGGCTGTCATTTGTGGATCTTTGACAGTCGTTACGGGTCGTCAGTAGCCCGAAAGTCTAACAACCAGTCTTACCAAGGGGTATCGTATTACCCTATACTGGGTTGTGGAGGTCAGATAGGCAGTCGCTCCATGTAAAATACTGGTATTCAGCTGCATCCGGTTAGACTGGAAGCCGACCCCAACATAGTTGGGAAAAGGCAGGCAGATGATGATGATGATGTAACAGAAGGTGAGCCTACAGCCATCAACCGGGCATAAATCCAGCACCTTAATTGCGTAACACACTATTACTCTCAATTCGAATAATTTTGAAGCATATTGCTAATCCATTGCTCCATATGTTCGAAAAATGTGTCTGCTCAAAAACGTAAATAATGCAATGAATGTTGTTGAACTGTCAAAATGAAACCCATTGCTACTGATAGTGTGTTACGCAATTACCCTGCAGATGCTGCTACTGAGAAATTACAAATGGAAAACCCAATAACACTATGCCCGACCCGGGAATTGAACCCAGGGCCTCGTGTTCAGCAGTACAGCGCTGGTCGCAAGCGCTGTACTGCTGAACACGAGGCCCTGGCTTCAATTCCCACTACACCAATGAGGCAGTAACGATTAACTATTTTCCCATTTTCAGCTCTTTATTCGCTCATTTTATTTTATTTCACTTTGGCTTTAATAGGTTTCCTATTGAAGGGTGTAGACTTATAGAAACGTCCAATACTGGCTGTAAATCGACAATTTATCGGTCAAACTGATCTGAAAGAGTTTGCTATCCGTTTCCTATTCCAAGGCGTTTTAACAGATTTTTTCAATTTATGTTTGCAATAAATCCCTTTACAAACCGAAAAGGATTGGTTAACATGAGTATCCACCAAGCCTGATTTATAGGTGTAAAATTAGTCTTTTATCTTTAGATGAGCCAGTTATTAAACCAAACATAAAATAATACTTACTTTAATAACTTTTAAGAGCGTATACAGCGTGTAACGGAAGGGGGTATCAACCCTGAAGGAATGGGTGAATGTGCTCATGAAACTCAACAACTTTCCCCAAAGAACATAGGTCGAAATATGAAAAAAAAATTTGGCCCTCCCTTACAAAACTGACTACCAGCTGATTGATTTACTATGGGAGGGCCAAATTTTTTTTTCATATTTCGACCTATGTTCTTTGGGGAAAGTTGTTGAGTTTCATGAGCACATTCACCTCCTTCAGGGTTGATACCCCCCTTCCGTTACACGCTGTATATCTAATAAAAGTTCTACAGTTTTCCAAATAACAAAATTACAACAAAAATATAATAATATCTCCACTCGTTATTACATCAATACTAGTTTACACTCGACCAGTCCGGTTCTAACCGGCTAAAACCGGCGACAACCGACTTAATCCCCGGTGGATAATTGCGGCCAGCAATACCAAGCTTTGCGGGCGGGCGGATTAATTTTCCCCGCCCTAGTTCGTGCCGCCCGCCATAGTGCCACGTTATTATTTCAGATTGATTATTTTGGTGAATTAGTTTTGTTTTATGAATTGAAAATATTATGGTGGCAATGAAAGGGTTGCATTATATGAGAAAAAAAGTATTTTTTTATTTGCTTACATTTTTGTTACCATGAGCCAATTTTGGATGATCTTCCAAATTTGGGTCATGGTCAACATAACCTTAACCTGTTTTTCGCAACAGTTTTTTTACTCTACATTTTCAAAGAACTGCAGTGCGATTCTGTAACCATCCCACGTGAAAACAGGTGAAGTGAGCGTGGAGTGAGTTAGTTGCCAAAACATTACTATTTTGTGGGGTTTTCAAATAAAATAGCAAAACAGACACTTAGTCGGAATCTCAATGTTTTTTTTTCTTTTTTTCCTAGACTAGTCCTTATGTAGTGATGTTTTGGCAACTACTATACTAGCTTCGAAATTATGTAAAATGATCAATAGAATTAGCATAAAAATTAATTACCAAAATCTCGATTATGATTGTAAATGTTTGCTTGGTCAATCCCTAGAATCAGTGGGATGACGCTGACAGCTCACTCCACGCAAGTTTTCACGGTGAGATATTTACAGAATCGACATGCTGCTATTTCTTTGTCTTTGTAACTAAGTATTTATGGGTAGTAACATAATTTAAAAGCCCACTAAATTTTCACCCATAAATTCTTGTCCACAAAATGATGATCTAATTTGGCACAGTTGGGAAAGTAATTCACACCCTCGCCACGACCGGACGAGCACGAACATATTTATTTACAATCGGTAGCTCCCCTATCATACGGCAGATATGCGGAACCCCAAAATGTTCATCTAATTGGAGATCAAAGAGAGGGCGTGTAATCGTGTACACTTTGTGTATACTCTATAGTTGAGCGTACATTGATGTAGAGGATTTGGAAGCGACTGATTGAAACACAACTCAAGGAGCGTTGTGTTTCAATCGGTCTCAATAAAAATTATCCTTTTGTTTTTTAAAGGACAAACATTTACAATCTTAACAATTAAAATAGCGCACAGTTGCTAATTTGCCTGAACTAGGTTGATCTTATGCATCAGGGTAGGAAGTGCACAAATACTTAATGTAATAAATTAACAATGAGTATAACGTAAAAACTAAATTCAAACTTAAGTAAATAAAAGTAAAATAGCATGTTAGCAATTCTATTTGCAGATAAGTAGGTCTTCTGTCTGTGGAATAGTCGATGGTTAGTAAATATAAAAGTATATTTTTTTTACAGCTATAGTAATTTAGTTTATTATTACTTAGTTACTTACTTTAATAAGGAAGATGTTATCATTTCGACTAATTGAATCATAACAAAATCGTACGTCATCGTCTTGTCTCACCCAAGCTAACTTTAGAGTTGTTTTAAAATAATGTAAGAGACGATATATCCATAAATCTTGTTATTATTTCGTGCAACGTAAGTCATCGATCTCACTTCTGTGTCCAAATTGTAGTTGTCAATTTCGTTGCCAAAAAAAGCACCGCCTCGTTCATTATGTCCTCCTCATATCGTCTGTCGTATCCAGTAACCAATAATCCTTGTCCCCATGCGTTGATGACCACGCGCACGTATTGTTTTCGTCAATTACGCGATTACTTGCCCGGAATAATTCCACCAGAGGGCGCTATCCCGCTCCCTGGACATAAGCCGCTCACTATTATGTAGTTTTATGTATATAATGTACTCTTCCGTGTGTAATTAATTGTTCAAAGACCCGAATTTATGCCTGAGTTATTAGACTGGAAGATTTCATTGAGCAATTGATGTTACGGATATATCTACAGCATGAATTTAGGAAAGCTTTCCTTTTTGTATAAAAGCAAAACTATACCGACTGACTTATTCTAGTGTCTGGACAAAAATCTAGCGACAATCAATCTTTTGATTGAATCCATCGGCTGGCTTCAATCATAGGATTGAGAATGTAATAAAAAAAGAAAAACAATATTTTAGTTTTTGTGAAAAAAAAAGAAATAGAGATTTCCTTGCCATAGGCTTCTATTCCGTTTAATTTTTGTACCCTGTTTTTGTCCAGACGGTAAAAAAGTCAGCCGGTATGTTCTGTAACTTTGTTTGTTAGTTTAATGATTGCTGATTCAATTAAAACCTTCACAGTCCTATCAATGGAATCTTCACTTTTCTAAATGAGAACATACGGTTCCATCTTTCACCACTCTCACGAATTGGTATTTCAAAACCATTAATAATTCATATCAACATCAACATCAAGCAAGTATAAATTAATCTAATTGTAGGTGGAAATCATAATTATACAAGTGTGTGCAACGTTACCGATCAATCCGGCAGTACAGGCCTCAAATGAGAAGTAATTTATGAGTAAACATATGGGATGGGAATCACTTAGCGCTTTCGTACTTGCTATCAAAGCTTACACCGATTGGGGATGACCCATTCATGAGAGAACCAAGAATTGGAAACTACTTATCGTAGAGTTTCCTAGAATTCACAGATTCGAAATAGAATTTGGCTTTGAAATGAATCAGGTGAGAAAATATTAATTTTTGCTCAATGAGCCATTACATTTCGTTTAACATATGGTATTCAGTCAGTGCCAATGTAGTTATTTTGAGTTAATAAATGAGGAGGTAACATGCAAACAGGCTTAAGTCACAATAATGTAAATTTTCAGAATACTGAAAAAATCTGTAGAGAAACAGAATCTCTACAAATTTTTTCAGTATTCTGAAAATTTACATTATTGTGACTTAAGCCTGTTTGCATGTTACCTCCTCAAATATAATCAGAAAAACATCAAGTGTGGTTGAGCAATTAGATGACACTATAGTCCTGTTTCTCTATAGAATATAGTCCAGCGGCTATTTTTGTAGCGCACTAACAATAGCAATGGTGTTCATTTCGATAGTTCAGCAACAATCATTGCGTTGTATAAGTTTTTGAGCAGACAAATTTTTCGAACATATGAAGCAATGAATTAGGAATAATTAATGTTTTTAACCTACTTAAGTCTAAAAACACCGGTGACTACTGGGGCATCTCCATTAAACTTTTAAGTAATATAATAGACATCGTAGCCCCCTATCTAGCTGTTACTTTTAATAAATGTGTTGATTTAGGAATTTTTCCTGACCTCATGAAGAATAGTAAAGTCATACCTTTATTTAAATCAGGTAATAAAAACGATGTTGGCAATTTTAGGCCTATTTCCATCTTACCTGCATTTAGCAAAATATTTGAAAAATTAATACTCAAGCAGTTGCTAAGACATTTTAATTTAAATAGCCTCCTTCATAATGAACAGTACGGCTTTACAAAAGGTCGTTCGACTACAGATGCGGGTGTTGCTTTGCTGAAACACATATTTAACGCATGGGAGAGCTCGCAAAATGCTATCGGAGTTTTTTGTGATCTTTCCAAAGCCTTTGATTGCGTGCACCATGACACGCTTTTGCGTAAACTACGTCATTACGGTGTCCAAAACGAAGCTCTCAACGTAATAAATTCTTATTTACATAATAGGTTCCAATGTGTAGATGTTAATGGTGTGAAATCTTCCGCGCTACCAGTTCAGTTAGGTGTGCCGCAAGGCTCAATACTGGGCCCATTCTTGTTCTTAGTTTATATCAATGATTTACCATTCCATTTAAAGGGAATCTGTGACGTTGTACTGTTTGCTGATGATACATCTCTTATTTTTAAAGTAGACAGGAATAGACTAGATTTTGACGAGGTAAACAGTGCACTCTCAATAGTTACGGATTGGTTTACGTCAAATAACCTAGTTCTCAATGCCAAGAAAACGAAATGTGTAAAGTTCGCCTTACCCAATGTTAGAAATCTAGGACCCAACATCGTCTTAGATAAAGAGGCGCTTGAGACTGTGAGCTCAGCAGTTTTTCTGGGAATAACAGTAGATGCCAAACTTCAGTGGGGACCACATATATCGAGCCTAGCAGGAAGGCTCAGTTCGGCTGCCTACGCCGTCAGGAAAGTAAGACAATACACTGACGTTGATACAGCTCGTTTAGTATATTTTAGTTATTTTCATAGCGTTATGTCCTACGGTATTCTGCTGTGGGGCAAAGCAGCTGATATACAAAATATATTCGTCCTTCAAAAACGAGCTGTTCGAGCTATTTACCAGCTAGGTGCTAGAGTTTCTCTAAGAGATTTATTTAAAGATATTGGTATTCTCACGGTTGCATCACAATTCATATTTGCCAACATCATATATATTAGGCAAAATATACACTTGTATACTAAAAACAGTGATGTTCACAATGTTAACAGCAGAAATAAGGACAAACTACGTGCTCCCTTTCACCGGCTTCATAAGGTTCATAACTCATTTGTTGGGCTTGGTATAGCCTTTTATAACAAGCTACCCTCTTCTTTGCTAGATTTGCCTTTTAATGCATTTAAAGCTCAAGTAAAATCCAACCTTTGTTCAAAGGCATACTACTCCATCAACGACTACTTAAACGATAAGAATAGTTGGTCGCCCTGATTAACTCAAGACAATGTTTATGTTCTTTCTCCAGAATTAGATTACTGATAGGTTATTATACTATGAGCTCATTATACAATTGTTTTTATTGGGCTGTATAAGTCAAATCAGTTTAGTTTTATTTTTATTATATTATTGACATAATCAACCCATTTAAATGTTTTCTAATGAGTTGATTGCAATATGTGGTTAGCTAGTGACCTCGACGATTGATCATATTATTCTTACCTGAGCAACCGGCAGCAAGTTCGTCATGCTCCCTCAGATGTCACTGCTTGCGGTAGCGTCGGGGGTCGGGTTGCCTCCTTCCCTCAAATATGGCGAGGGGGGTAATGGCTGATCTTTGCGTTATGCTCGTGAACGGGTGCTGCTTGTGGTGACTGGTCGTCTTGCTGACCATGGTTTTATTATTGTTATAATTAGTAATAACTTGTTTATTTAGTTTCCTTCGATGGTCCTAGTTTATCATTTGTGACTTCAAGCGACAGCTATGTAAACAGAACCCAGCATTGCATAAATATGTTAGCGGTCACGCCCTTCATACCTGGAGGCTTTTATTTAATTTTCATTTATTAATTTTTGCTTGAGTACCTACGTATAGTTTTTTATTGTATTTCTTGGTATATTGGCGTTGCTAGCTGACATATGGCAGATAATTGAATTTAGTGTCCTGTGTCTTGTAATGTTAATTGCTTTGCATACCTTGTATTGTATTCAGTCAAGTATTTTCTAACTGAACAGACAGCTGTGCTGCTGGGGAGTTTGTTGCGCCACTTCTTCTTCCCAGCGAAAGCACTAGGAATTGGTGAAGGGCGGGCGTTTTGGGGGACTGTCTTTTGTAATTTTGACGTTCGAAAAGTGCTGATTCTCAGCCTAGTTTGAATAAATGACTTTTGATTTTGATTTTGATTTTGAATAGATATCCTTCAAAATAATTCAGCAACCTAATTGCGTAACACACTATTTATTACTCTCAATTTGAATCCATTGCTCCACATGTTGGAAAAATGTGTCTGCTCAACAGCGTAAACAACGCAATGAATGTTGTTGAACTGTCAAAATGAAATCCATTGCTACTGATAGTACCCTGCAGATTGTGATTGTTAGTGGGTTACGCAGTTAGGGCGCCGATAACGGAGAAGAAGACGAAGAAGAAGAAGTCCTTATTGATTTCGATAAAGGCGTCTCTAATAAAACAATTTCATTAGATCAGAATTCTGACAGAAATGCTAAATACATTTTTGCATAGCACAGCATAAGCGTAATCATTCTATAATGTTCCCACTGCTGGGACAGAGGCCTCCTCTCTGTGAGAGGGAGTGGGCCGTAATCCACCACACGGGCTCGGTGCGGGTTGGTAGATGATAAATGATAAATGATTTATTTTCTGTAAGTAGGATTGTATAAACACTTTCAATCATTTAAAACTAGATGAGGTCGGCGTTTCCTATCTGACTACTCTAAGAAGAAAGGCCGAAACAAACTCAGAGGTCACAGTCTCTTTTAAAGTCCAGACATAATCTTGGTCACATCATGTGAAGACCATGTAGATTGGTGTCTGAAATGGTATTTTGAGTAAAGAACCACACAGATTGAGCGGACCTGTCCAGTCAGTGCACGCATTTGTCAAAAATCGTGCAGCTCAACTCAGAACTTGAGGAGCCTCACGATTCGACGAGCAATACCAATGAAAGGACATTTGGGTAGGCCGCATAAATTACTCAAACTGCCAGATCATGATTGAAACCAACTAAGAAGGAAAACAGAAAAAAAGAAATGATCCACATAGTCCTCACATTCACAATAATAATATGTTGTCACATGTCTTCGAATTTTTGATCCTAAGATGTTGCGGTTTCTTTTTTATTTCCTAAGGCCTAAAACACACACAAGCGACGTAAGGCGAAGGCACGGGGCAGGCGCAGCACAGGCGTGGGACAGATACGGCGCAGACGCGATTTGAATTATATCAGAAGAGGCGTGGAACAGGCAAGAAACGTTCAGATGCGGCATTTTATAGAGAGATAATGATGATAATAAAAATATGCATTTTATATTCTATACTGTACTCCGGCTTGGTATAATCGTAAAGGGCTGGATATTGTTCCACTAACTCGCAGAATTGTACATTAAAATCAATATCATTTTTTGGGTTGGTAAATACTGAGCATACCGTATCACAAGGGACGTGCTCCTTGCGTGACTCACCGAGAACCGACTGCTAGCGACGCGGCGCAGGCAACGAAACGGCGTGTCTGCGCCGCGTCGCTTCAGTATAATTCAAAAACGTCGCCTGCATACATTTTGTATGAAATCGTTTTGAAGCGGCGCACGCCTGCGCCACGCCTGTTCCACGCCTGCTGCCTTACGTCGCTTGTGTATGTTTTAGGCCTAAGGAAAACATCGTGACAAAACTGTTACATAAACAGTTGGTTCCATCCGCCATGACTGGTCCTCCATTAGTAGAAGTAGACGCTTTGATTTCGACACTAGGCACTGCTATCAATTGAGGCATTGTTTTTGCGGCCAACGCCCTCTCGGCTACTTTGCTGTGTTTTACATAAAATGCGTACTTTAATACAAGCCATAGGCGGAAGCGTTCGACAGATTTACGTTTTACTTACTCATTGTAATCTTACATTTCAACCAGTAAACATAAATTTATTCGTCAGAGCTTCAATGACAAATTGACAGTTACATTTTTATTGCTCATTTTAGCTTTAGAAAGAAACGCATACATAGTTACATTTATTACATATTTACATTTTTGGGATGCATGAAGAAGCCTCGTGTAGCGCATTTTGTTCCGACAGTTACTCAACTGAACCGAGCGCTCGGCGCATCCTGGATAGTCACACCCAACACCTTATTTGATCTGTATGAACGTCATATTTTGCATCTACACCGTCGATTGCGTATGTGTTGTTGGACTTTGTGTTAAAATACATCAAGTCCAACAACAAATATGACTTTCGACACTTTCCTTGCACAGCATTACACGTTACTTAAACTAACTCAAAATTATGCAACATCGGACATATCCTCACCAGCAAAATTAAGTGCTCCTTCTTCCTCAACAATAGAGTAACAGTATCGCTGTCACTTACACCTTGTACCTCCTCCCCCCAGCGTTTGTTTACCTCATTATAGTCCGGTTAAAACTGTGCTACACACAATATAGTGGCGACACCTGCCGGCTCTTCGACAACTCTCTCTCATTTCATTATTCTATTGATTTCAGCTTTTAACTGACTCACGAGTAGAGATCGGTTACGGGTTTATATATCCTGCTGTTTGTGTCGCGGTTTTGTAACGAATAATGTTTGCTTGATTTCAAAATATTGTATTCATTTATTCAATGAAATAATTATGTTTAGCTTCAATTTGATGAAAATTTTCTTCATATCATTGTAAATGTAAATTCCGAAAAATATAATACGTATTAACGAAAAAGTATGCCAAAATCTGCTTTCACTACTTTTCCTAAACAGGAGATTTATAACTCATAATTGAATTCATTTGCTGTTTCATTCATTCATTACAATAGCTAGTAATATAATCGTGAGCTTCGTGATCCACTGCACATTTTGTGGTTACATTGCCTCCATAATATTACATTGCAGTTGCATTCGTTCAAATTATTTGCATGATCTCTATCTAAATAGTTTTGTGTGGGAAGCCGATTAGATCTTACATGTGTCTCACGATCTTCTTAATGATGTATATTAATTATTGTGTTCATTTTAACAGTAATTGACTAGTTATCATTGTAGGAAGTTGCAAAAGTATCTTATTTTATCATAATTGGAATCATTTGGGATATCTGTATTTTATTCGTATATTGTCTTGAGCATTTCTAGATTTAAAGCAATTGGATCCTCACTTACAGTGTCTGTTTCTTGATTTTGGTAATATGTGCTATTAAAAGGATCAACTTAAATGCTATCCACACCAACACGCATTAATGTAAAAAATACCTGCCGGTCGATTCTGTAAAAATCTCACCCTGAAATCATAAGTGAAGTGAGCTTGAAGTGAGCAGTGTCAATAGTGTTAATCCCTAATGACAGCTCACTTCCCGCTCACTTCAACTAAGTTCTCACAGTGAGTGTTTTACAGAATAGCACTGCTGGTCTTAATGTTTCTTCATTTGTATCGCCTCATTCTACTTCTACTTAGATACAAAGTGCTATCTCAGGTACATACAGTGCGTGACTGCGACAATCTACAGCAACTTAGCATTTGACACTTATCAATACATTTTAATTTATTACAAACGGAAAACTGTGGCGTCGCTTATAATTATAGCATTCGAGCGATATGCAAGCGATCGGTTAGTGTTTAGAATATGGGTCGCATTATCGTCATAATGTGCGCGAATACACGAGCAGACATTACCATTTTACTGCTCTTGCTGATTGCATTGAAACATTGTCATTGTTACCTTCGACGCAATGGAAAATCAATTTCCTTGGTAGATTGGTGGCTAGTTTATGTGTTGTGTTTTTCTTTAGAAGTTGCTGCGTAATCGCTGCTTCAGCTATGTTATGATCACTTGTTACACTACTACTTGTTACAATGTTTTGATACAAATAAGAAGAGAAGCGATGAAAATAAACAAGTGAATGAGATTTCAGTCATTGTACAAATCAACTAAAACATTGTAGATCACAGAGTACAAGTTCTATTAAATGTTTCGCACGATAAATGTCGTTACTACTTTTATTTAATGTTGTAAAACAGTTAAATGACAGTAAAATAAAAAGAAAGTGCAATAAACTCTCGTAAATTAACACTGTAAAGTCCGTAATGAATCACGCTATATATCGCAGACGTATAACGCAACAGCAATCTATTATATTTGTTATTAAACAAAACACGAACAAACGTAGAAACTAGTCCTAACACCAACCATATTGTATGCAAAGCGAAATTTATACAGTAATTTCTCCCGTAAACCATCAAAAGCAATAAGTATAAATCTCTTACATTACCATAAACGCTGTTACTATTATGTTTAGATACCCACCAAGAATTTATTTATAAACGCATCCTTCTTAAATATTACGCCTTTAAATTATTGCAAGCAATTTGAAATTGTCTCGCGGCGCGGCGCGGGCGCATGCTCGCGGACGAGGCAAGACAGCCAGGTTCATTCGCAGTCTAAAATGTTATTTAATGTAAGCGCCCATGTGTCGACAAGTGCTAGTGTAAATTGTATTGAAATTCATGAGAAGACTATATGAATCAGTGCGTCAGTGGTTACGAAAACGGAACTGCCGCGCGATTCTGTAACCATCTCACCGTGAAAACTTGGGTAAAGTGAGCGTGGAGTGAGTCGTCAATAGTGTCAATCCCTAACATCAGCATGACTCACAGCTCACTCTAAGCTCACTTCACCTTAGTTATCACGGTGAGATTTTTCCAGAATCGACCGGCTGATATGGATTGATGTTGACCTGTTTTGTGATTTGAAGAAAGTTGTACGCATTGTCTAGTTCAAACTTGTTTGTTTGACATACCAGTACCTGACTTTCGATGTAGATAAGATAGCTTTTACTTGATTGAGAAGTTGCGTAGATAACGTTCGATATACTTACTAGTGTTTAGCATTTCTTTTATGCCGTTTGTTGCGCTGTCACTTAACCGTTTCTTTTCTGCTGTGTTAACAGTTGCTGTCTTAAAAGAACATGGACTACTAGGGGGCACTTCTCGTAATTTTAAGAAAGTTCACAATCTGATCTGTCTGAATCTGTCAAAAATACCTTTTAATTTCCCGACATTTTTGTCAAGTTTTTTGACATCGATGGTCGCTGAGATGATATTGCGACCAGATTTTGAATTTCATTTCTATTTACGGGAATTTGCCTACAGATAGCAACGTAGCATCTACACTTCAGTTATGTTTATTATTCAAATCCCACATTATGTCGCTGCAATGAAGGCCTTATAAGTTATAAAAATCTGTTCATAAATCTATCTTGGCACACAATAGTCTATCAGAGTGGACTCGCCTACGTGTCCAAATTGAACGGTTCCAATATAAAGGTAACAGGCGAGTACACCTTGTAACATTTACTAGTGATTCAGCGCTGAACATTGATTTATATTATTCGATACATCAGTGCGTGGTTTGTTGGGTTCTTTTATGCAATTTTGATGTTTGTTTTAGGATTTGAAATGTTGAGATAGGTTGCAGATAGCTCGTTTTTGCTCATCATAACATTTATCACAGCAAAAAGGGACAATTAGCCCGAAATAAAAAATAATGCCTTAAATGTTCCCACTGCTGGGACACAGGCCTCCTCTCGAGAGAGGAGAGGGAGTGGGAGTGGGTCGTAATCCTCCACGCGGGCCCAGTGCGGGTTGGTAGATGTCACATGTCTTCGAATTTCTGGTTCTAGGACATGCCGGTTTCCTCACGATTTATTCCTTCACATTTTTCAGAGCAGTGGTGATGAAATAATTAACACAAAGTACTACTCGTAAGGATAAAACAAATATGACCTCAAAAATCTAAAAAAAATTAAAGTGGAAGACATTAATTTCATATCAATCAGACATTGTTGATAGATTAGTACCTATCAGTTATAATGCCAACCCAATAATCTAGATTCAAGTATAAGTAAGTATTGTCAAGCGCGATTAGTTTTCCATCGATTTCGCTGGATGTACAGTACAATAATAAACATAGAAGATTGATTTTAAAATCACCTTGAGTTAAAGGCCACATGGATAAAATATGGATGGGGCCGATTGTTGACGACATCGAGCAAACGACAGTGATTGGCGCTTATTGTATTATTGTTGTACATAAGCAAGCCGATCGTAAACGCTGTTGCAACGGCTAATAATGTGTACGATCGATTCGTCTACTTTGTGATTCTAATTGATGTTTGTATCGATATCGATAAAAATAATTCTAATCATAACGGATTGGATCTCCAATTGTCCCTTATGCTCCATTTAGAATTATCATGAAGTATTCATTTGACTTGAAATGAGTTGCTTTTTGAATATGAAACAGGCATTCAGCCTATCTTTGACATTCTCATGAAAAAATAAATCTTTTTTAAGATTTTTCTCTTTCTGGTACGACTTCTTCCTCTCAGTCTTTCTCTATTCGATTTTAATTGTTTTCTTCTAACAGTTTAAATTGTTGACTTATTCTTGTGAAACTTCTGCAGTCACATCACGACGACCTAAAATCCCAGTCATATTGCGACTATTTTTTTTATCGATCTTCTCTTAAACTATCGAAGTATCGATAAATTGCCTGTAGCATTACACCAGTCACTAGTTCACTATTTATGAACTTCAATGTAATCAGAATTTTATTGTTTCAAAACTATAAAATAACACGATTTATGTTATTTATAACTTTGTCCTATTTTATTTATAAATTTGCTACATTATCGTGCATGTCATTATTGTTAATAGTCACTTCAAACCAAATTGAATAACTAGGAAATGTGCGATGTGCGTATACATACACAAATAATACAAAAAAGATATAATTTTTATGTGTGAACTTTGACGCGGAGTTTCGCCACATAATAGACTTCAAAATATTACAAGAATACAATTCTTTTTTAAAGCTGTGGCTAGCACGGCACAATGAAAATGTTTTAAAGATATTTATTTATTTATTCAACCGGAAGGGGAGAGGTCGTTAATTGGCGCATCACAATAGAGATTACGGAGATTAGCCGGCCAGTTTTGTGATTCAAATATGGCGACGGTGGGCGACGGTATCCCGGCCCTGTTATGATAATATTCCCGTCATTTCATACAATAAGTTGTCCGGGAATTGTTCGGGTGGACGTTGTAATACCCTTATAACACTGTCGACGTCTGTTTTGCGATAATTGGAATGCATAATGTAGTGTCTTACCTACCCTATGAGAGTTACGACTTACGATAGTTCGGGGTCATTTTTGAGAAATTTATTTATTTTGTTATTGTTAAGAATATTTTGTGGTTTTGTGAAGATTAATCCTCTAAACAGTTGGAATGTTATTTCCTGTTTTTTTTTTTGTCGTAGAAAACCGGTTCAATTTTTTAGTATGATCAAGAGAAGCATAATTAATTAAGTGTTCTGCTTCTAAAACTGTAACTGTATTTAGGTACGTATCGTTAGCCACGTGGTACCCAGGTGTGGTAACATTAGTCGTGTCGGTGTCAATAGACGATCATAAGCGTTTGCGCGAGCGAGGGCTTGACTCTTAATAGCGGCAACAGGCGATCGCCTCTCGCATCAATCTTCTCGATCGTCACTGTCGACTCGGACTCGCCCCCCGCGATTAATCACCAGCCAGAACGTTTTCGATTAGCGCCGGATAGCACACACGGAATAAAAAAGCATGTTCCATTTACGAGCGATCAACGTACAGACGCCAGCACATCAAGCTATCCGAAACTGTCAGATTTTCCCAATCAACTTTGAACCTTATTCTTTAGTGCTAAAGTTAAAAATCTATTAAAGAAATCTGACAGACTGTAGTAGCTTGATGTGCTGGCGTCTGTACACCATTTGTTTTAGCATTTCATGCATAATCAGCCTATAATGTTAATTCCCACTGCTGGGACACAGGCCTCCTCTCTGTGAGTGGGAGTGGGCCGTAATCCACCACGCGAACCCAGTGCGGGTTGGTAGATGTCATATGTCTTCGACTTTTTTGGTTTTAGGACATGCCGGTTTGCCCACGATGTTTTCCATCACCGTTTTAGCGTTTGATCGCGGTCAAATGTGTCCCTCTCTCGAAGGATTAATACGTAATAGGTTTTTTTTTTTGCAAGAACCCTCTATCATTAATGAGTATACAAAGGTGTTAGGACGGAAACAGGAAGTGTCAAATGGCGTTTCGTTGTCTTTCCACGGCCCAGTTCTTCGTAGCGCTAAGTGCGTCGATGTAATTGCCCGGGCAATGCAAATAGCTCGGTGTTTGATCGCGTGTACGGCGGCGCCGACATGTATTCGAGCTATGGGACACTTTTGCCCGCTCTTCAATGTAAACCGGACGAGTTGCGCATGATTGTTTAACGGGATTCCCTTTGTTTGAGTATGATGTCAGGATCACGCTTTCGCGTCGACATGTGGCTTTGTTACGTTGATAATTTGTGAATATTGCAGATTCTATCGGATTCTCCATAAATCTCGGCGCCTAACATTGACACGGCGTGTTACTAGAATAATGAATTAAAATGAATGTGCAATCAAACTAAGGATGCAGAAACTTCGACGACTTGATAAAATATTACATACCAAAAACATAAATGTTAACTATCTTCCGCTCGTAAACTCAAAACCAAGCAAAAAAAAAAAACAAAAGAACTAGCCAAGAAGATTCACCACCAATTCAAAACATAAGCAATAGGTATTAATTAATACATTACCTTCTGCCTCCTGACCAATCAAGTGAGTCAGTTTTATCTGCAGTAGTTAGTGATACGGCCGTGTTATCAGTATTTAAATTGCCGTGTGCATTTAAATGGCGGATATCGAGGTAATTATGTAGACACGCCTTCTGCGGCTTTGAGTACTTCCAGAGGTCTTATCTGGAACCCCTGCGTTTCTGTTTAGTTAAATATAAAAGCATGATTGCGAATGTAAAGGCAAAATACAGACGCCAGCACATCAACCTACCCGAAACTGTCATATTTTCCCAATCAACTTTGAACCTTATCCTTTAGCGATAAAGTTGAAAATCTATTAAAGAAGCTTGATGTGCTGGCGTCTGTACAACTGTAAATTGATTCCTTTACCTAAAACTAGCTTTTGTCTGCGGCCTCACCCGCGTGGAGGTCGGAAATTGTCCTACGGGAACGTACTACCAAGATAAAATATCCTGTTATTCCTCGTTATAAACTTGTGTGCCAAATTTCATCCAAGTCTGTTCAGCCGTTTTTACGCGATTGAGTAAAAAACATCTAAACATCCAAGCATCTAAACATACAAACTTTCACATTTATAATATTAGCAGGAAGTAGGATGTATTTCTACTTTATCTTGTGTATGAAATCCTATATTTTCATAAACATAATTTGGTATTACGAATATATTCGACAAGTGTCAGCTTATGTGGTCTCTGCTCCCTTTATTTATAACGTATCTAATAAATTCCCGCTATCTATAAAAAGAACTTAATGGTCCAATTTAATAGTCAGTTGAGCATGCATATATCTAAGGTATGAGAATTGAATAAGGTGTAATGCAGTTCCTATGTTTTCTGCTTATGCGGGTGCACGTGGTGGCGTCGCTCCGTTGAACATCGCTTCCTATTTGGAATATTAATATCTTCATTACTACAACTGTTTTATGTAAAAACGGCTGTTTTTCTAAGTTGTTTTAGTTGTACCTGCAAGTTGTGGTACATGAATTAGCTGATTATTCGATTTGCACCTTGTGAGAATTTGACTCAAACGGGTATAGTTTCGAAGTTACGTTCCGAAGTTCTTTGTTATCTTTCTTTCTCATGAGTCTACAATTTAGTTTTAATAAAAATTTGTTCTAAGTTCCATATTACGTCTCTATGTGTCCCAAATCCTTCAGTTACAATCCTTTGATATATCACTCTCCAAGCTCCATAAATATCTTCATTTAAATAATCGTCTCTTTCTTTTTTCCAGTTATATGAGATCAGCGATGATCCACAAAGGAAGGAATTCCTGGATGACCTGTTCTCCTTCATGCAAAAGCGAGGTAAGTCTTCTTCCCACATCATTCATCCCTAAGGCTGCGACTTTAGACCCAGCGGGAGCGATGCCGGAGTCCGTTCAGACATTTGTGGCAACAGAAAAAATGCTGTCGATATTGTTGTAAGTTTTACTGTGAAATGTGTACTTAATGTGTAAATGCTTACTTTTATGCAAGAATTAGGATATTACATGCAAAAGATGGAGCTCATAATTAGGTTAATTTTGGAAAAAGCTTTAAATCTTCAGTTTCGCTCATTTATTCACCTGCTTCATCCAGTTTTGCAACTTCTGATAACTGATTTACTTTATATCTTGCTTCAAGCATAGATATTATAAATACTTTACGCGTCTAACGTCTTCACCGCTGCATCTCTATCTGTAACCTCAGCCTCATCTTATTTTGATTAATCCTTTGTAACGATTGATATTCATTGTAATTTATCACTACTCCAAATGCTTCATTCACGATTATCGATCCGAATGATACGAAACAATCCACTATAGTAAGATATCTCTTCTCTAACAATTAATTATAAAACAGGGGTCAACCTATTATGGTCTTTAGATACAAATCAGATACAGGGTAATATCAGTCATTGGTTGTATAAACGGTTTTATATTGTGGAGATCGGTGATCGGGTGATAAGATCACGGGTGATGGACGAGCATGGTCTATGATGGTCGAACTATGAGATATTAATGAAGCTTAGCTACGACTTACGAGATATGAATGACGTCAAATTAATAGGGGAAATTTCAATCAGGTCATGATTAGGTTTTAGTAAATCTGAATTTATATTTGGAAATTCTATAAATTCAGTTTCGTTATGCAAACGCATATGTTCACCATCGTCATCATTAGCATTTAATTTAGTGTTAGCAATGTCAGCCAAGAATATGCTGCTGTCAAATTCATAATTAGATCACCAATGGAATTTGTTTTTGCTCGTAAACAAACTGTAAAAACACACCATCTGCCTAGCTTTTTCCCAACTATGTCGGGGTCGGCTTCCAGTCTAGCGAGCGACTGCCTATCTGACCTCCACAACCCAGTTAGTGGGTAATACGATACCCCTTGGTAAGACTGGTTGTCAGACTTTCGGGCTTCTGACTACCCGTGACGACTGTCAAAGATCCACGAATGACAGCCGGGACCAGCGGCTTAACGTGCTTTCCGAGGCACGGAGGGGTCTCGATATGTAAAGATGGTCACCCATCCACAGACCAATCGCGGCAAGCGTGGCTTAACCTGATCAATCGATCTTTGCGGCTGTTATTATTTAGTCACGGGCCCCTAAAACTGTAAAAACACAATCAACATTAATTTCAGTAAGTGTCGTAAGTGCAAATCTACCAGAATACGGGTATTCCAAGAACATATTGCACTTATTTATTGCAGCTCTCAATCATCCACTAAATTTATAGACGAGTAACATTCAAAACTGTGGGAATTCGCCATACGAGGCTTATCCATAGAGATAATCATTATATTTTAAATATCATAATAGAAATAATTAAGCGGGAGATCGTCCGATCGCTTCGGGCGTCGAGATCGTGCGCGGGCGCGTGATTGATAACTCGACACCTGTCTCTTTCACTCGCGTGTGTTTCAGTATCTCTGTTCTTGTCTAGCATTAATTGATCTCTGTTGTAAATGGCGCCGATTGTCGCTAGATAGATCATGTTGATATCTGACCGCCTAGTTGTTAGTCAAATCAATGGTTATTGTTACAGTTGCAGCTTCGTGTCTGCCTTGTGTAGGATTTGATATTAATTATGCATTATCTAACGTGCGTAATGGCGCCGATTGTCACTACATAGATCATATTGATATCTGACCGCCTAGTTGTTAGTCAAATCAATGGTTATTGTTACAGTTGCAGCTTCGAGTCTGCCTTGTGCATTCTATGCTTTATGCATTCTGGATACTAGTTATGTTGTACCCAAGTACTAGTGGTAATGCTTGACGAATTATAAAAGAACAATTTCCTCCCTTTTTAAATGTCATTATGTCACATTTAAATGATTAGAAACATTTAAAGGCTTCACAAAAGGCAAGTTTTCCACTTGCCGTGCATTTAAGTTCGCAAGCGTAATAAATAATTAAGCAGATGTAACTGTCAGCTGTACCTAAGTGTAATTTACCACCGAACCAGTTTATTTAAAAATACGAATCAATTTTCTGAACAATTCTCTAGTTTTTTTCTTTTTCTGTACAGTTTTACTTTGAGTTAAGAGGGATCAATGCAGTGGGAATTATTCAAATGTATGAACGAATTATACAACGTGTAACGTTAAATGCGCAAAACCTCAGACACCCCAACTGATTTTTAATTCAATTGTCCTATTTCAGAGAGAAAATAAGTCATTAAAAAAATTATAAAGGTTTTATGTGCTGTTTTAGTTTTACTGGCCAATTTGATGGTATTTTGCGTCTGCAACGACGCTTTATCGAGGGAGGAGCCGTCACCGGGCCGCTGCGCCGCGCTCACATTGGCTTGCTTGACCTATTAATAAATAGACACGGCAACGTTTTTAATGAAGATTTTTTGAAAAATGTGACCTATATTAAAAAGTGGTTCAATTAATTCTGCTCGTTATTCTGATCAAACTATTTTCAGGTTTTGCGCATTTAACGTTACACGTTGTATATACATTACATATGATAATCATAATCAGCTTATAATCTTCCCACTGCTGGGACACAGGAATCCTCTCTTCGAGAGTTAGTGGGCTGTGTAATCTACCACGCGGGACCAGTGTGGGTTGGTAGATGTCACATGTCTTCAAATAAAGGAAACTTATCAATAAGCTAGAAATTAAGTGACCTGCCGTGCGATTCTGTAACCATCTTACCGTGAAAACTTGGGTGAAGAGAGCGTGGAGTGAGTCGTCAATAGTGTCAATCACTAGCATCAGTATGACTCACAGCTCACTCTAAGCTCACTTCACCTGAGTTATCACGGTGAGATTTTTCCAGAATCGACCGGCTGTAGTGCTATTCTATAAAAATCTCACCGTGAGAACTTAGGTGCAGTGAGTGTGAAGTGAGATTCAGTATACTAATGCTAGGTATTAACACTATTGACTACTCACTTCAAGTTCACTTCTCCTATGATTTCACGGTGAGATTTTTACAGAATCGACCGGCAGTACGGTGAAGACGGCTACAACGATGAAAATTTTCGGAAAGAAGATGAATCCACCAAAACAAATTTCCAGTTCTATTAGTAGCCGGCTCAGCATCTTTTGTTTTTGTTTTGTTCACAACTTGTTGATAAGGGTAAGGTTGGTTCTCGTATAAAAAACCCGATAGCTTCATCAGGGGTTGGCATCGGGGGCGGCACCATTCGCTCCGCAGTTTGTTAGCCCCTGTGTGTAATTGAAACAGAATTTGGGCGCACCTCACACCGGTGTTCTGTCTGTAGTGCAAGTACTTGCACAACGCTGGTTGGAAGACAACCATTAATAACTATGCATTTATTAGATGTTTGGAAATCTTTTCGGGAAATCTTTAAAAAAATAAAAAATTATACGTTTTTTAGTGGTCGCTTACAGCGAACAGCTACTAGGACCTTAATGAATTATACACCCTAACCTTATTCAAGAACCACTCCGTCCATTTGTGAAAACAGTGTGAAAATTCGTTGCGTAGTTTTTGAGTTTGTCGCGTTGAGACACAGACAGACAGACGTCGCGTGGGGACTTTGTCTTAAAATATGTAGCTGTTAGGTTTTACCGTCAATCGAAGGTTACATGTAGATCAATTTAAAACAAGTGCGTGTCGGACCATGCACAATGAAGGGTTCCGTAGTTGGAATTAATTTATCTCAAGAACAAAATTAACCCTTAAATGCATAATGTTGCCAAATGGCAACAAAGCACGTCATTTAATTTTTTTAAGAATGTGATAGCTGTGAGTTTCTGAACGCACCTCTTTTTCTCAAAAAAATATATATACTCTATGAATATTAATATTATTGTATAATTATTATATATTTATTATCTAAATTCTATAGATAAATACCTATACAATAGCATTTTTTGCAATACGATAAAATAAATCATGCATTTAAGGGTTAACATTGTAGTTGAAAATCATACATCATCATGCAACTGCAAATGTAAGTTGGTCGACTATTACTCGTAAACTTGTAAAACCTTCTTAGCTGTGATAGTTTTCCTTTTAACTTCGTTACATATACTCGTACTACTACCGTGAATTTTTTCACATATCCAAAAACAACCATTTAGCTGGCGGGGGAAGACACTTGACTAGCACTTTAAAGCTTAATATTTCACATAAGGATCCCTGAATCGATTTTTTTTTTCATAAGCGAACCAATACGGAACCCTAAAAATGCACTTATACAGCACTTTCGTAGCACACCGTAGCAACGTCTACGAAGACGGCTACGAAGTTTTTAGGACATAAACGGTCGATAAATCACAATAAAAATTATTGCAATTATTTTTATGCTCCGGTGTAACATGCATCCGCTCACACGTTGAGAGTATCAAAGCGCGCGATCTGAACGCTACCTTATCTTGTTCGGAATAAATTATTATTCAATTTATCATTCCGGGGAACCGGCCAATAAACTTCTGGTTATTATTACGCGACCAGATAACACAGGAAACTAATCACATAAGACTGATTACGATTTGTTGGCTAGACTGCTAGAAATCTATGTTTATACTTTAATCAAATGTATTCAGTATAATTTCTGCATAAATAAATAAATACATTTATTCAATTCAAAAGCTACAAATTGTTACAGCCCGAGGGAGGAAACAACATTTAATAATTAGAATTAATTTATTCGACGCAGGTTAGCGTGTGTGAGCCATCAAACGGAGTGATCTCCTCTTATTAATAATGTTTTATCATTTATTATTGCCCGTGAGTAATGAAAGTTAGTCCGCCACGCCCCGCGCCTTCTCCGCACTCTGTCTTCGTCTCAGTTGAAAAAAAGAAATTAAAACGTTTTTTTTTAATTTTATCGAGTCTCGGTTTTAATGCGAACGACAAACGTTTATGTAAATGTTAATCAAAACGCTGCATACGTTACACGCCTGGCGAAGTGGGTGTTCCAATTTGTAAATAAATCGATTAGTTTTTTGTATCGATTCTAATGCTGCTATTGCAAAACGATGAACGAGTTTGATTGAAGGAAAATTACTCCATAATATGACGGCGATTGATGTTTAATTTGTTATTGATGATTTTAATGTAGATAAGTAAGTTGCAGTTAATTTGTTTTTATTCGGCTTACAATGCAATGAGCTGAGAAGTGTAACAAGTCTGTCAAAATTTGAAATATCCAAATTTTTTATGAAGGTAATAAATCCTTTATCAATTTAATATTTTTGTCTATTTGTCCGTTTTATCACCTAATTATGATAGAAGATATGGTGTGTTGGATGTTGTGACCACGTGACCAGCTCGTTAGCAACTGATTGATCGGCCAGCGGCCGCTCCTTGCCGGCTCTTACATACAGGATGATTTTAAATGTCTATCGTATTTAAATGATATTTTGTGCATGTAAACAGGTACCAAAGTAATACTCAAACATAATCAGTTCTAACAAAGATACAGATATTTTTATTTCTGATATGATTGATAGGTATTTCCCTTGGATAATCATGATAAGTATTTTTCATATCAAATGTGTCATTTTTAATGTTCCGGAATTCAGATTTATTTGCTAGATAATTGGTCAGCTCTATATAGTAACAGACATTTAACATATAAAATGTCATATCAAGATAACGATAAAACGTTCACTAATTGCTAAATAAACGAACGTTAATTTGTTCCTGTCTAAAGAGCAATAACGCCATATCATATTAGCACTGAATAAGTGCTCACATTCACAATCCAATTTAAATATAAACTGAAGTTAATCTCCGTTTAACGATCACCATGTAAAGTCGGGCTATTGTTTCACTTCGTAATAGCGAGTGTGGTATAACTAATAACATCTCATTCGGATTCATTTCCCGTGATTAATTATCTGTTTAATCGATATAAGATGTTGTGCCAACAGCCTTCTCGAGTTTCTACACGTAATATACCCTTTGATTTCGAACCATATCATTTTGAGATAGAGTCTAATTTAGTTTGATGTTAAACAGATTATAGATTAGGTTAAAGAGTTGATCTATCAAATTTTTTTCGTCTCATTGAAGATAGCCTTTGTTGGAGGTTTAATTGGTGTCTTAAACATGCATGTGGTTAATTCGATTTCGAGTTTGGGCTTCGCTCATTTGTTTTTGTCTGTTTAGACTTTAGTTTAGACGAGTGTTAATCTAAAGTTGATTGATTAGAAGCGACTTCGATGTATTAATGGGCGTGGATCTTATTACGTTTTGAAAGTAGATTGTGGATTTAATATGAATGAAAAAATGTAATTTTGTTTTTGTTGACCTAGATGATTTGTTTTTGAGTCGTTACCTATTGTCTGAGGGTTTGTGACTGATGGTTGGTAATCGAACTTGATGGTTCGTCAACAGATTGAGGATGATAATCTTCAGAATATTTTTTTTTATCGAAACTCTTTGGTGAATCTTCCACCTTTCAAAATATTATAATTTGAATCCACCTTTAGTAAAATTTTTGAAAAACTTATTTTAAACCAAATGCAAAGATTTTTTAACAAAAATAAATTACTGCATAACAAACAGTTCGGGTTTACAAGGGGTCGTTCAACTACTGATGCCGGAGTTGAACTTTTAGGACATATTTATAATGCATGGGAGGACAAATGTGATGCTTTGGGCATCTTTTGCGATTTGTCCAAGGCATTCGATTGTGTTCTTCATGAAACCTTAATCAGGAAACTTCACTACTACGGAATTCGGAACGCCTCTCTGGATCTTCTTACTTCTTACTTAAGTGATAGGATTCAGAGAGTTGATGTTAACGGAAAAAGGTCACCCAGATCTGTAGTAAAAATGGGGGTCCCCCAGGGCTCAATTCTTGGCCCATTTTTATTTCTTATTTATATAAATGACTTGCCTTACCTCATAAGGGATGAACATGATATAGTGTTGTTTGCAGATGACACTTCACTTTTATTTAAACTCAAACGTACTATACCAAATGTTAGACAGGTAGAAACTAGTGTTCTCATAAAGGGTGAAGAGTTAAAACCCGAAAATACCACAGTATTCTTAGGCATAACTTTGGATGCCAAGCTTCAATGGGGCCCCCATATAGATAAATTGTCAAAAAAGCTTAGCTCTGCAGCATACGCCGTTAGGAAAATTCGGGACTTAACTGATTTAGAGACAGCCCGTTTAGTTTACTTTAGTTATTTTCATAGTGTGATGTCATACGGTATTCTGTTGTGGGGAAATGCCGCCGATATTCAGACAATTTTTATTTTACAAAAAAGGGCAATTCGTTCCATTTATAAATTAAGTCCCAGACACTCCCTCAGAGAAAAATTTAAAGAGATTAATATAATGACTGTGCCTTCTCAGTACATTTATGATAATCTTTTGTATGCACATAAAAATATTAATCTGTTTAAAAAATACAGTGATATCCATAATATAAATACTAGGAACAAACACAAATATGTTGTTCCTACAACAAGGCTCAAGAAAATAGGTGGCTCGTTTAGATGCCAATGTATACGTTTTTATAATAAACTTCCTAGCCACATTCAAGAACTAAGCATTAATAAATTCAAATCTTTTATAAAGCTAAAACTATGCCAGAAAGCCTATTATACTGTAAAAGACTATATTGAGGACAAAAACGCTTGGGATTGAGCTGCTCCAATAGGTCTAGACAGTGAATGTTGTTTATTTTTTATTTTGCTGATTTACACTTTGGTTTTTATATCTATTTATATACAGAATGACATGAACATTTACTGTTTAAAGTCTTAATTATTTTAATTATTGTGAATGTGAGGACTATGTGGGTCATTGTTTCCGTTTTAATCATGGTCTGGCAGTTTGAGTGGTGTATGCGGTCTACACAAATGTCCTGTCCTTGGTATTGCTCGTCGAATCGTTGAGCTCCTTAAGTTCTGAGTTGAGCTGCACGGTTACTGACGAATGCGTGCACTGACTGCACAGGTCCACTCAGTGTGGTTCTTTCCTCAAAAGACCACTTCAGACACCAATCTACATGGTCCTCAAAGATTATATCTGGATTTTTATATACACATTGACATTGATGAATTTTATATAAACAATGACATGGATATTTACTTTGTAAAGTATCTTATTTTTATTATTATTACTGTGAGTGTGAAGACTATGTGGGTCATTTCTTTTTTTCGGTTTTCTTTCTTAGTTAGTTTTAATCATGATCTGGCAGTTTGAGTAATTTATGCGGCCTACCCAAATGTCCTTTCATTGGTATTGTTCGTCGAATCGTAAGGCTCCTCAAGTTCTGAGTTGAGCTGCACGATTTTTGACAAATGCGTGCACTGACTGGACAGGCCCGCTCAATCTGTGTGGTTCTTTACTCAAAAGACCATTTCAGACACCAATCTACATGGTCTTCACATGATCTGACCAAGATTATGTCTGGACTTTAAAAGAGACTGTGACCTCTGAGTTTGTTTCGGCCTTTCTTCTCAGAGTAGTCAGATAGGAAACGCCGACCTCATCTAGTTTAAAAAATATGATTGACATGTAAAAGTGTTTGTACAAACCTACTTACAGAAAATAAATCATTTATCATTTATCATTTATCAATCATGAACCTTACTTTAGGTTTATGATTCACCAAAGAGTTTCGATTATATGAATAGAATGAAATCGAGAAAGAAAGACGAGATTAGAATGAAATCTTTTCTTTTCGATTCAAGATGCCTAACCATCGTTTAAAAAATGGCCCTTGACTTTAGTTTTATAAACAAATAAATATTTCAATATTCAAAACCGAATGTTTGAAATTCGTCACAGCCCCGTTTATTGAAGTAACAAGTCTAGGCATGTCCCATGCTTTAAATAACCAAAGATTGATGGCGAACAGTCCTCGATTAGGACAAGGGGGAAGATTAATGGTGCCCGAGTTAGTAATCATTGTCAAAATGATGTGCTAGGCACGTTGTTATAGTTTTAATTGAATTTTGTTAGAAGAATTGGACTTTAAGATAAAAATTGCAATGATAGAGTAAGTACGCGAAATAGTTTGGTAGCGTAGGCACAGTTTTTTTTATTCAAGGGTATGAATGTGAATGGCTATACGAGTAGGGGAAGATCAAAGAAACGATGGATGGATTATCTGTCATATCAACTTATTAGTCATAAGTTTTATGTGCCATAAAATACGTCTCCATAATAACATCTGTCATAGTCATTAATTTCTATAAGTAACACATTATACAACGTGTAACGTTAAATGCGCAAAACCTCAGACACCCCAACTGATTTTTAATTCAATTGACCTATTTCAGAGAGAAAATTAGTATGTAATTAAAAAATTGTAAAGGTTTTATGTGCTGTTTTAGTTTTACTGGCCATTCTGATCGTTTCTTGCGTCTGCGACGACGCTGTATCGAGGGAGGAGTCGTCACCGGGGCGCTGCGCCGCGTTGACATTGGCATACTTGACCTATTAATAAATAAACACGGCAACGTTTTTAACGAAGATTTTCTGAAAAATGTGACTTATATTAAAAAGCGGTTCAATTAATTCTGCTCGTTATTCTGATTAAACTATTTTCAGGTTTTGCGCATTTAACGTTACACGTTGTATAATCGATACTTGACATAAGCAACATTTCATATAAATTAGAAACGATTATTGTTTTGTACAAAAAAATAATGACATTAAGGCATTTGGTCTGTAATCAAATGATCTATTACAGCAAACAATCTTTAGACATAAACAGTCAAAATCGAAACGGCTAGGTTAGGTTAGGTTAGAAATGTGACCACACAACGAAGCGAGCGTGCCGCGGCAGCGGCCACCGAGCGCCAGATTTCCTCTTTTTAAAAGCAAGCATGCATGGTAGATTAGGTTTATTTTTAGGTTTGCAAATGAATAAATTTGGCAAATGAATATTATGGTGAATGAATTTTATGGAAAACGAAATTATTGAAAATGAAAAATATAGCAAATAATTTATGGATTAAAATTATTATGACACTTATCGATCATGACCAATGAAATTAGTGAAAATGATTTTATGTAATTTTACGATTATGGCAACTGAAGCGTTATTTCTAATGAAATTATGGCAAATACAAGTATGGTATGGCAAACATAAGTAAACCATAAATAATAGATAATAAATCTACCAAACGATTATGAAGATACATCCTTCACTGTTTTTCTTAAACAAAATAATTCTTTTTATATTAGACTTGGAGATCTATTCTGTAACAATCCCACCGTGAAAATGTAGGTGAAGTTAGCTTGAAGTGAGCAGTCATTCCACCTGCACTATAAAAACAATAATAATAATCAAAAATATAACACAACAACGCGTAACACACTATCCATCACAATTAATTCATTTTGAAGGATATTGCTAATCCATTAGGTACTTCATATGTTCGAAAAAATTGTCTGTCAACGTGTGTTCTATTCTATTTTTAATTTTTGCAAGTAAAGCCGATGTTAAATATTCTGCCAATGTATAAAGTAAATTGGAAAGTCAAGTGTGCATTATTATAAACTAGCTGCGCCCCAAGGTTTCACCCGAATAAGTCTTGATCCCGTAGGAATATCGGGATAAAAAGTATTCTGTTAATCCTGATTATAAACTATCTGTGTGCCAAATTTCATAAAAATTGGTCGGGCCGTTTGAGCGTGAAGAAGTAACAAACATACAAACACACACAAACTTTTGCCTTTATAATATTAGTGTGATTAAAAGATAAAACGATAAAAATCTTCGATGCTACAGTTGAACTTAATGTAGATCTTGTGGGGTTAGTACTGGACTGAAACAAACCAAAAGATAAAATTAATGTTATTACTGTTAGAATATTAAAATATACATATACCACATCCAAGCAGACAGAATATTTGAGGAAACAAACCATAATTTTTATTGTAGCGGATGAATATCATCAGCGCCACAAGAAATTCTGGAGGAGGATATGATAAAAGGTGGGGAAAATTAATCGGAAGAGGGATCTTAAATTTGGGGAGACGGCTATAATAATCTAGAATGTTAGTCAATGACGCAATTAATGTTGTTGAACTGTCAAAATGAAAGCCATTGTTACTGTTAGGGCCCTTTCCCACGGCAAAATCCCGTTTTTTGCAGTTTTTTGCAGGATCCCGTTTAGTGGTGTACGTGTTTAAATATATACAAAATTATTTTTAGTATACTGCAAACCTGAACATAGTTAGTTCAGAATAAGTAACTGAATCGATTCCAATAGTTTTTACACCATGTTATATTTTAAAATGGTAAAAAGTTGGACACCGAGCGACACTAAGTACATATTATCCGCAAACATATTCGCACAACACAGGTCACAGTCGGTCGGCCGGTGGCGCGTGTTAAGTGGTAACCAACTTTTTGTACGGACAATCAGGTAAAATAACAAGATTATAACTTCGTGATTTTTCATGATACAGTTTTGAAATTTGGTACATAGATTCTTTACATAAAAATACTAGACACGTATCTCGGGTTTGCCATATACTAAAAATAATGTTGTATATTCACACATGCATCCTGTTTGCCGGATACTGCAAACCGGATGCTTGTGTGAGTATGTATGTTTATAAGTATGTTTGTAGTAGTATGTATTGTTTTTTCTATGGGCCTTAGTTGCCTGAAATAAAGGAATAAATAAAAATAAATAAATAAAATAAACACGTACACTACTAAATGGGATCCTGCAAAAAACCGTACCTGCAAAGAACGGGATCTTGCCGTTGGAAAGGGCCCTTAGTGTGTCGCGATTACCCCGCAGGAGACCAATTCCCGTAATTAAAAACGTTCAAAATCTATTCGCTATCTCATCTCAACGACAATCAATGTCAAAAACTTGTCAAAAACTTATGGAAACTAGAGGTGTCTTTGACAGATTGAGACTGAGATCTGACTGTGAACGTTCTTAAAATTATGGGAAACCCCCCCCCCCGCCCCTCCTCTCTGATTACCGAAAGATATTGGAATGTCAATATGAGGTGGCAAACAGGAAGTCGGATTCTTATTCACTTAATTTTATTGTTTGATTATTTTTCGGCTTATCTTTTGATGGCATTTTTTATACCAAAATTCCCATGTAGTCACGTACTTTATTTAAATATCGATGAAAATTTGCGGATATGACTTAGCAAACATTTGGCTTTTATGATTAACTCGACTTTTAGCTTATTTTTATGTAGACGTCAAAGCGCAAGCTCACCGCCTCCATCTCTAATAATACCGCTGTTCAATTCAAAGCATAAAATTGTCAGAAGAGGTAATTTGAATTTTACCAACTGAATATTATATACAATTATACACTGTATACTTTTATTGTGTAAATAAATAGCCCATAAAGTGATAGGCTCCCTTGACACTTTTCTACAGTTATACCTAAATATTACATACGCGCGACGCGACAATAATATAAGGTCCCATTAAAATAGTTGGACAAATTTTAATACAGCGTTCAGTACGTCTAACCAAAGATATCCAAGCAAAAAAAACAATGATTAAAGTGATTTTATTTTGATCGAAAATAATAAATTGTTCGGCACCACAGCCGGCACTCTAGAATAAACCCATCCTTATGGGTAAGTACTTGCACTCGGGCGGCCAGTACTGTTAGGGCCGACACATATGGCGAGGTGTCAAACAAAAATCAACATTGTGTGCCTTAAAATAAAGTCGAAAATAAATAACCTAAGACGCGCAATTTGAAAACAGGCTAATATTGGGGGTGAATAAACTTTCCTTGAACACATGATTATGAACCGTCTAGGTACGAAAAGAAAAGATTCTAATTTCCCATCACACTTTACCAGGCTTTGGACTGTCTAATTGCGTGCTGAACTGTTATCAAAGTATTAAAGCAAATGCAGAAAGTTGTAAACAAACAAGCGCGCAGTGGATACAATGTAGTGTTATGAATCTTTTTTATTTATTTAAAGTTCGATAACAGTAAAACACTGAATCAGTCATGGTTAAAAATTAGAATCAGCCCTATTTACAATAATTAATATAAATACTACTTACTCTACGACGATAGGTGGATAGGTACGTAATTACATTCATTGTTGAACGTGCCTACCGTTTTGAGCGATGCACTTGCGAGCGCGTTTAATTTCTTTGCACTATTAAAAGAGTGTCACTTTCACTTTTTATTGTTTCAAATGCGAGGGTGATTCGCGTACATAGCTCATTCACGCTGGCTATTAAGTGTCCATTTTCACCGTACAATAAATCTTTAGCACGACCCCAGAAATAAAAATCAAGCGGAGTCAAGTCCAGGCTCCTAGCAGGCCACGGGACAGGACCACCCCGACCAATCCACCGGTCTCCGAACCGAGAATTGAGATAGTCTCTTACGTTTCCAGCGAAGTGTGCTGGCGCGCCATCATGCTGGAAGTAGAGGTCACGCCAGACTACCAGGGGTACATCTTCTAACATTGTTTCAACATCGTTACGTAACAAGTCTATGTACGTATTATTGTTTAAACGGTTAAGAAACAGGCCCTAAAACTTTATTGTCTAGCACTCCTACCCACACATTTACACTAAACCGTGTTTGGTAATAATCCGGTCTCACTTTATTTGGGTTAATAGTTGTCCAGTAATGGGAATTATGTATGTTAAATAACCCAACACGTGTAAAAGTACATTCATCAGTCCAGAGAATGTGACGTTGGGGTTGTTGCAGTAGCCACCTACAAAATGTTAATTTGTTCAGTTCTTGCACACGAGTGCAATGATATGGGTGGTGGCCTTTATCACGAAGGAGCTTCTTCCATACGTAAAAATCGCTGACGTTGAATACACGACCGGCATCGGCAGTGCTCGCCGTGGGGTGTATTCTAAAGAAATCTAAAACGTCTTCTTCAAGGCGCACCGGATAGCGCGGTCTTCCTGCGTCAACCGCTGGTGGCATGAAGGTGCCACATTCACGATGGCGCTGTACTGCTCTCAGGATTATGGTGAGGCTCGGCCGCCTTCCAAATCTTTCTTGATAAAGGATTTGGGCTTGTCGTAAGCTTTCGTTGCACTCACGATAACACAGGACCATTTCCAAGTATTCTTGGTTGCTGTACACGTAATAAGGCATTGTTGTCGATTGTGATAACTACGTAACAACACACACGCAGACTTTCATGTAACATGTTCTGTTGGCTCGGTTGCGCGACGAAAACTGAAATGGCTTCATTGTCAATTTGTCATATTTTACGTCAGCGGCCCTTCGCCCCGGGCATCCCCGCGGTGAAGGGCTATGTTAGAGTGAGATGGCATGAGTTGAACAATGAAACCGGCGGGTGGTGACATGGCCACGTGCGCCTGGACCATTATTTCGTAGAATCAGAATTTATGAGATAGCAGACATGGATGTGTTTATGCATTGGGTAACCAAAATGTTTAGTGCATTTTCGCTAACTGATTTTTTTTTTTTTTAAAGTATCTAATGCATTTTTCTTATTTTTTTTTTTACCATTGTCCTTATTTTGGTGGTCTGAATGATTTGTAAAAGTTTGTCCACCTATTTTAATGGGACCTTATATACCAATTTCTATAAAAACTTCATGGAAATTGTTCTAACAGTCTCGCATCGCACCGTCGTCGTCGCGTCGCGCCTGTCTGTCAGAGCCTTTAGCAAAAATCATGTTGCTGTCACACTCCTGTCAAATTAAAAGTGCAAGATAGAGACGGCAACATGACTATCTAAGTCTAAGCACGTGCTAAGTAACTTTTATGGATTTCGGCCTTAAATCTTTTACAGTGAAAAAACACGACATACAGCATGTTGCATAGAAATAGCGGGTGTCTCAAAAGAGGTTTCTCTCTACGTTTTCCTATCCCAAACCGTATCCTTACTCCATTTCCCCAATAAACTGTCAACAGGAGGTGTCAGTAGTGAGTAGGTGCACATCGAACAACATTGTAAGTTTGTGACGGTCATCTAGCGCCAATAACGGTCCGGATATCGCCGCGTCACGATGGGAGACCCGCATCCTGATGTGGTTATAAGACAGACGGAAGCCTCTGTCGTACCGGCACGAAATATTAGGTCCACTTGCACCAAAATTCACTAAAGGTTTGGTTTCCTAAGAAAGCGGTGTGTCAGACAATAACGACTGTCCATATACAGGGCGTTTTTTGACGCCTTAATGTCAGATACTCGTGAAAATGACAGATTTTCATGACAGATTTTCATGACGGCCTTCATAATATTATGACGGAACCAATTTCCTAGGAAACCCAAGCATTAATGTATTTAACGCTAAACGTATCAAAACATCGTTCTGGTTATGTCAATCGTTTGAAGATGAAAGAGACAGAATGATGTTTTAAATATATTTAGCGTTAAAGGATTTAGTGATTTGCTGTGCAAAAGGTTCTAGGACTTGTTCAAGTAGTGGTAAAATAATATGCCTGTCAGCAAGTTTATAGGGGACCTGACTGCCAAGCTGAACTCACGTATTCATATTCGTACAGCAGTGCGATTCTGTAACCATCTCACCATGAAAACATAGGTGAAGTGAGCGTGGAGTGAGCTGTCAGTGTCACACCACCTGATACTAGGGATTGCCCAAGAATACATTTACAATCATAATCGATATTTTAAAAATATTTTTATGCTAATGCTATTGATTGATCATTGTATATAATTTTAACGCTAGTATTTTAGTTGTCAAAGCATCACTATTTTGTGGGGTAAAATAAAATAGCAAAACTGAAACTCAGTCAGAATCTCAATGTTGGTTTTTTTTCTAGTTTTTCTTCGACTAGTCCTGACGAGTCGGCGTGATCACTTTACCCAATTCACGACATTTCTTGAACCGGGTGAAGTGATCACGCCACAAAAATTACGTGGGTTTTGACAACTAAAATAGTAGCTCTGAAATTATACAGCGTGTAACGGTGGGGGTATCAACCCTGAAGGAGGTGAATGTGCTCATGAAACTCAACAACTTTCCCCAAAGAACATAGGTCGAAATATGAAAAAAAAATTTGGCCCTCCCATAGTAAATCAATCAGCTGGTAGTCAGTTTTGTAAAGGAGGGCCAATTTTTTTTTTCATATTTCGACCTATGTTCTTTGGGGAAAGTTGTTGAGTTTCATGAGCACATTCACCTCCTTCAGGGTTGATACCCCCTTTCCGTTACACGCTGTACAAAATGATTAATAGAATTAGCATAATTTTTTTTATTAAAATCTCGATTATGATTGTAAATGTTTGCTTAGTCAATCCCTAGCATCAGTGGGATAACACTGACAGCTTACTCCACCCAAGTTTTCACGGTGAGATTTTTACAGAATCGACCGGCTGTACATTTATATCGCTTATTCTTATAACTTACGCCACGTCAGTGTATGCAAAGACCATAGAGGCAACACTATCGAACTTTGTGTGCGGTGAATGAATGAATGACTTGAAAGAGGTTGAAACTGTATTAGATTCTCTTTTTATAGCTCGTGTTCAAAGGTTCTATAAATAAAAAAAGAATGACGCGTTCATTCGGTTGTTGTCATTGAATGACGAGACCTTGACCCTAATTCACTATGACAACTTAACGATTCCTTGCTTCGAAACCACGTAAATTCCTTAGTTAATCCCGCCAATCTCGCGTTGATTTCGCGCGGTTTCATTCATTGTGTCATAGAGAATTACGGCCTTTATGATAATATTATTAAGAACCTCGTATTTTCTTAAATTAATTATTCCAATCACATTCTGTACATGAACGGTACCCAAATATTCCACTACATACAATAATAATGACGACATCTAACATCAAGGTATGCGCTTTCCCAATTAGCCGACTTTCCCTGCGTGTGCGTTTGATAATTATGCCGTTTACACAAGTGTGGTAGCCGCTACTGGTTTGTTTGTTCATCTCTCATTCTATGTTCACCGAACAACTCACTAGTTCAACATTATTTTGAAAAACTGCTTGAATTTTTAAACCATCTTTGCGTTCTTTTTTGTTTTTAAATTAAGAAACGTTCTATTTTCAAAAGCGATGTGTTAGTGTGCCCATTTGAATTATAATTTTAAAATATGTTTAATGGTCAAGATAATATTTACAAAATATAAACTAACAGACTTAAAATAATATTCAGAATATGTGTACATGTATTAAAAAAGAAGGAAAGAAATATAGGGCATCAAAAAATTCGTCCGCAACGCTGCCAACAGGAACAGTGCCCAAAAGGCTGGCAACATTGCCACGTTGTATGGCAATGCTGATTCTTTGGCCAAAAAATAGACCAGCCCTCTGGTCACGTGAAGAGTCGACCAACCAATTTGCCAGTTTAATTTATCGGATTATTAGACTTCCATTTGAAATTCATTTTTTTCAGCATTTCATTTTATTTATAAACTTACAACAGACGATCTAAAAAGATTTTAATTAAAAATACAACTATCATTTCTTGG
Source organism: Eremobia ochroleuca (assembly GCA_949629135.1). Taxonomy (NCBI): domain Eukaryota; kingdom Metazoa; phylum Arthropoda; class Insecta; order Lepidoptera; family Noctuidae; genus Eremobia; species Eremobia ochroleuca. The sequence goes on along the minus strand of OX451401.1, from coordinate 7,295,106 downwards.
AATTCTTCAAGATTATGATCGATTATTTTCGTCGTGGATTATTTTCGTCGTGTTTTCGTCGTGTCGTGAAAAATGCTAGCGACATTATGTCGACGGGCTCTATGGCGTATCGGGATCAAAAGCTCGGTGCCAGCTGCTTGATTCTTATACAAATAAAAGTGGAATTAATCAACGCACTGCTAGTGTTGGGACAGTTTCTAGTTTTTTATAGAAAAAAGTAAATGACCGGAAAAAAAATGTCTAAGTGAAAAAAAAATGAAACAGTGTCTTTCAATTCAAATTAACATTCGACTGTGTCTCTGTCTGATTTTCTTTTTTACTATATTTAGTAGTATTTAAGATGTGGATAACGTCGTGAGCTACACATATGTAATGAAAGACATTACATATGTGTAGCTCACGACGTTCTCACTACCTGTTTATTACGATGTGTAACTGTTTGTTTTCCCGAATTACGTAAATAAATAAATAAATAATATTTAATTTAATTTTCGCATTTTCCCTGAATATTTTATAAGTGCCCAGCACTAGCGGAGGCGCGGATGAGCGGTTTCCGTGGATTCCTGCGAATGCAGCGGCGGTCGGTGGCACATACGATGATAATCTCGTGCCGAAACGTGGATTAATATATCAAAGTCGCGGAATGTTCGACTTACAAATTTTTAATTTAACGAAATCGTCCCACCAACGTTTATCGCTCTATTAATAATTTTTATCGCGTCTTAAACGTTCTTTTTGTTTTTGCTACCAATAAAATTATTTTATTAGCCTTTATGCGACGCGCTTTGATCTCGGAAACGCTATATATCTGTTTCCATAACGCATTTGAATGTTACTTTTTATGTTGGACACTGTCATTTGTAAGTTTTTATCTAATACAAATTACAAAGTCCGAACGTCGTTCATATTTACGATCGCTTAATGAACCGGTTTCCTTCATAATGCTAATGTAAGTTTATTGTTTCACAAATTCGGCTCTCTTAAAGGCCGATCCATCAGGTTCCCAGAGGTTAATATTTATTCTTCGGACGAGCTTGAATGAGTTCAACTTGCATATATTTAGTGTTCATTAATAAAAGTCAAAATATTTTAAGGGTCGCGGTCACGATGCGGCTAAACTTGGTTTAGCTTGGACTTCCAGGGATTAAGTTATTATAATGTTAATAGGTCATGTCGAACTTTTCAATTTGTGGAAACCGACAATTCTGTACCCAGCTTCCCCTAATTAAGTTGCCTAAACCAGTTTCTTCAATCGTTGTAGAAAAAAAAAAAAAACTACGAAATCATAAATAATAATAACGTGGCCACATGAAACCAAGAGAACGGCGCCAAAATTCACTAAAATTAATAATATTTTCGTTTATACATCAACACTACATCAATTCACACTATAAAGTAGATAAACATAATTTTCCTGTAATAAATCTTAGGATTCTATCGACGCGACATAGCGAGCTGTCACATCATGAGTGCCGACTTGCCGAGTTACTTCGTGGGGCCACCGACTGAAGATCTCGTCTCCATTCCGTGGGTGTGGTATATATCATCTCGCCAAATTAATACCGCGAATAAATCACACGGAATAAAAGAAAACAGTGTTAATGCTTATTTTAATGACAAATACAGGAACTGAGTAATGTGTGCGAGTGTTGAGAATGTCAGCTGTGACAATAGTTTTTTCTTGAATTTAATTTAGATTGCTGCGATTTAGCGGCGATGTTTATAAATTGACTAGCTTCGTCCGGCTGAAGTTTCTTTCCCCCCTCCCGTCGCATCGCATCACCTGCCGGCGCTATTACTTCGTTTTCGCCTTTCTTCCTTCGGCCTTTCTTTCTGACTTTTTTCATTCTGCACGGTTCCTAAATGACATTGCGTGATCACCTGATCACACTAATATTATAAAGGCGAAAGTTTGTGTGTGTGTGTGTTTTTGTATGTTTGTTACTTCTTCACGCTCAAACGGCTGGAATTTTGATGAAATTTGGCACACAGATAGTTTATAACCAGGATTAACATATAGGATACTTTTTATCCCGATATTCCTACGGGATCGACACTTATGAGGGTGAAACAGCGGGGCGCAGCTAGTGTTAAATGTAACCTTCCTCGAAAATCGGGCTATCGAATCCCAATTCTTGATGAAGGCTATAGGCTCCTTAACATCACGCTAACACCCTCAGGAGCCGAGCAAAAAGAAAACGAAGTAATAACGCGGGTAGGCGATGCGATGCGATGGGGTGGACAAAGTCGCGGGCTGAAGTTAGTATCGCTACAACAACAAACATTGTTTTAAAAAGAGCCGTCCTTAGTTTTCTAACGAGCAAAGTCACCTTACTGAATCTCAGTAATTCAGATATTTGTATAAAACAATAGCCATTTATAACACACATACACACATGATTCATATACTATATTCGTCACATGACTGGTCCTAATTCTGCCAAAAATAATTCCGAGTCGAAGCCGCATTGTTTTCGATTCGAGCGCGTGTTTAATCGATTATGTTTAGGTATCGAATTCGGACGTCGATATTTGCAATTTAATTGACCTTTCGACATTCGAAACTTTTGATTTTCGTTTTTAATTTTTCGGTAACAATAGCTGGCCCCTTAACTGTGTCTCGTGGTTGCATTTTTAAATTGATTAATTTACGCCGTTATACTAAAATCAATGGGCATTGTATTTATAGAACTCGTGCCTGAAATTCAGTGGTTTTTCAAAAAGAAGTAGTTTAAACCAGTGAGCTAGAACCACAGTGATTATCCATTTTGAGGAAAACTTTATTTCCTTAGATAGTTCTATACGAGTTCGCTAGATGACGCTTTTGTCAATTCACAAAATAAAAAATATTCACAAAAAGCAACACTTAAAAAAACAATATTTGCGGATTTTATCAAGGCGAGTGCTCGTACTACTCAAAAAGTACAGACGCCAGTACATCAAGCTACTACAATCTGTCAAACTTTAATAGATTTTCAACTTCATTGCTAACGCATAAGGTACAAGGTTGATTGGGAAAATTTGACAGTTTCGGGTAGCTTGATGTGATGGCGTCTGTACCTAAGCATTTTAATTATTTCCTAAAAGATTTACTTACTTGAAAGTTGTTGTTTAATAAATAGGGTTGGGCCATAATAGGGATTTGAAAGGAGATACCTACCTATCTAGTAGGTAGGTACCTCCTTTCACAATCAATACATAGTAGGTAGGTAATCGATTGAAAATGTGGTCATTGACAACCGTAAACGATAAAATGTAATAATAATAAATTGCGGCGTGGTCTCCACACGACAGGAAATTGTAACCAGTCATCATGAAAGTGGCGTAGGTAAGGTTAAAAGACAGTACATTTGAATACTCGATTACTGGCCACCTTTCATTTCAATTTAACACAATAAAAGCGGGCGATAAAAGTAATCGAGCATTTGTTTCCGAGAAATATAAGGCAATAAAAAAAGTTATTCAGCCCGAGTAGGGGGAGGGTTGACCGCATTATAATACTAAAACATGGCGCGCGTTCCTGCCCCGCCGGTCTGTACGACCCTATTGTTGTCCGTCTGTCCATCCGCATCAAATACGCCCGTAAATCATATTCGTCGTAAATTCGATACGAGTTACAATGAAAGATCTGTTCTTATTTGAATCTCAACGATTTTCGTGTGTGACACTCTTTATGAAGCATAATAATTTGTATGAACGCTTTTGAGAGGACGCGTTCTTTAAGATTCGGTACGCAAATTACGGTGTATAAGAATTGCAGTGTTGCCATAATAATATAATGGTGACTTTTATTGTGAGATGTTAACTTTAAACATGGCCACACAGACCCGAGGCTACCAAAATCGGGAAAAATAAATATTTTTTCTTTGCCGGTAATTATGGTGTATTATAGAGTAGAATCACAAATTGCACAGTAGCTATTGTTGCGTGGTCGGCCCCACACATCATTGCGTGTTTACGCGACAAGCACGTACGTTTTACTTTGTCGCCGGCGACATCTGCTGTACTCCGTTACCTAAGTTGACGAATGATACACCTCTATTACAAGGTGATAGAGTTCTGAATTGATGAGCTTTGTGTCAAGTGTTAAAAAGCTGCCCTATCAAATTGGTTAATTCTATATACAGTGTGTAAAAGGATTTTTATTGACTTTTAAGTTTCTTTTTAATCATATGGTTGGCCGTTGTGGTAGTATCGATTCAATCAAATCGATTGTTGAATAAGTATTGTTATATTTACATGTAAAGTTATAGCGTGAACGTCTACATCGGAGGTCTTGTAAAATGACCAATTTGTTATCTAACAAAAACAAATACGTGACCACCTACACAATATAATACTGAACTCCACCCAAAAACCAACTTTAAGACCGAGAAACTTAAGTTGAACTTACTTTGGATGTTTCTACACTGTGACAAAAAAGTGATAAGTCCTTTGTAATCCTTCTGACGCCACGGAGGCTTACTCAAGTTAATTGCTTTGAAATAGTTTTTTTTTCTGACTTAAATGTTTTATTATTGTATTCCGTCTACCTGAATTGGTGGAGACAGTATCACTGAGCTGCAATAGATACGTAGACATCGAAAAAAGTCGATAATTTGTCAAGTGAGTCACGATTCAGCAATGTTATCGATAGAAGGAATGTTTTTATCGAATTCTGTTTGTTTTGGTTTGTCGTACCTACCTAATTATGATATTCAGGTACATTGAAGTGTAACTGATAGGATTGGCTTAGCTATGTTATGTAATGTAATATAGTTTTCCATTTTCATTGCATTCGGTGTAAAAAACAATTTCGTTTTAAAAACAAAAACGTAAAAGTAATTCCATTCGTCTTTGACACCGGTCCTTGTTTCTGTTTCTTTCGCTAATTAACACAATTTTAATAACTTGCTGACATAATTACAATCAGCGAAAAGTAACAAAAGCTAAATTCTATTTTTATTTCCTAGTATTGTGCAGCCCTATTTTATGACTGGCCATTTGGGCCCAGACGTCCGTCGGGACTTTCCACAATGACAGCTTTTATATATACCGCCATTGTCTATCATTTACTTCTCCACAAACATCCCAATTTCTTTTCAATGTACACGGCCCCTATAAAATAAAATGAAAGAAAAAAACTTGCCGGTCTTACATTTTATTTAATGTCGTGTTATTTTCTGAGAATTTGAAACGCTTTCTAGAATTTTATAATTAAGAACAATGTCTTCGAATTTCAAAATTCATTATTGTTTTTTTGTAGTGGCGGTTTATTGCCAGCGTTTGCTGAAACATAAATGTCCCCGATCCCTATTCTAAAATAGTGTTGTATCAATGTAAACTAAATACAGGGAACTATTTAAAATGTATACGTGCTAACCAAAATAGGCTTCTCACGCAGCCGCCTTATTGAAGGCAATAAGTAAGTACAGTTCGTTCAAATAAAACGTTTCAAGTTATTAAACGGCTCCACCACACCCAACAAAGGACTATTCTGGTAATGTCAACACGCGTTTCCGTCGCAAACGAGGCATAAGGAAACAAATGAAGTAAAACAAATGATTCGCAACTTTGTTACCGATTCATGAGTCGATATCGGTCTGTAATCAACTGTGGTCGATCCGAATAATTAATTAATTAATATATAAAAAGATTTTGACTTTAAACTTCTACCATAAGACCTAAGCAATCGATTTTGAAAGGAACAAAGATTGATTAACAACCAAAAACTTCTAAGATTCTTTTAGGATAAAAATATTTCCGTATAAGATCATTTAATTAGCTTTTAAGAATCTTATTAGTAAGTATCATCACACGGACCCAAATGGACTAAACCATACTGCCAGCTTGACTTAACAACTATTTCCAACAACCACTCTAGCGCTTCGTTTACAGCTAGCTATCCCTTCCCGATATCGATCGTGTTTGAGATCGCGCCGCAATTTGCCGATCGCTAGATGACGTTTCGCGGAAGCGGCGCCCGACGTCACGCTGCGCCCGCGCAACCACCATTGCTATATAATTTATTGGCCATTTCGCTGTAATTGTACCCTCGCCGCCCTCTGCTAAATGTTTCTACTTCTTGGCGTGCCTCACAAACTATGTTATAAGGCTATAATTTTATCTATGACTCTATTGAGTTGGTAGCGTTTTGGTCCAGTAATCGGGTAGTTACAAAGCGAGTTTGAACGTTGTAATACCAATCAGAATAATGCGGTTTTCTTATTGAATTGCTGAATGACATTTAGAAGAGTTAGTGTTATGTATTATGGTAATGGTGAAAAGCATTAAATACCTTATTGGGTCGTCTTACTTGGCATCTTGGCTCACCCTTTCTTAGTAGCCTAAAATAGTTTTGGAAGAATAACAATTTTGGTGATCTGTTCTCGGCTCCAATACTTGCACAATTATGACTTACGCTAAACATGAAATCATCTTCTTACTATATCTAGTTATAATCCATTCAACAAATCCAGATATTGACCAACTCATTATAATTGGATGAGTCAACTGGCTGCTAGTACTCGCTCGCTAGTAGTCACGGTACTTAACTGTCAGTTGTGCGGACAAACATAGCGTCTGTCGCAGGCGCAGGCGCAGGCCCAGGCCGGTTCCTAATTGTTGTCATCGGCCTTTCTGTTGGTCGTGTCACCATATTAGTGGGGTTTTATCTTATTATACGTATGTAGGGACTCTGCTATGAGCCAAAGATAAACTCAGGCTTTGCAACCAAGGGAATACTAAACAGAGTTAGGAATTAATTTTGGAGTGAAAATGTTGATCGAAAACTCTGAAAATGGCCGATTCTTAATGTTGCTTGTTTTATAACAATATCCTCAGTCATCTATACATCTACATACAAATAAACAAAATTGAATTGTCTGTTTCTAATGTCAAAATAACAACTTTTTACTAAATGCATATGAAAGTACAAGGTGGGCCAGAAAGATGTGCATTTTTGAAAATTCTATAATATAACAATGCTTACATTTTTAAGTTCAATGTTTATTTTAAATAACAGACAATTAAAGGAATTTTACGTTTTAAAAATCAAATCGTCCAGATGCCGTTCGTTGCGGCGACGGCACTCTTCCAATCTTGTTTGTAAATTTTGGAACACTTTAGTGAGAATTCTCGGCGAGGCTACTTCCTGATTTCCTGACTCCGGAACTGCAAGAATCGCGTGGTTACAATAACAACACACGGTTCCAACAGGACGGTGCCGCTTGCCATACAAGTAACGCGACACTGAAGGTTGTGCAAGAAATGTTTCCTCAAAAAATAATTTCGAGGAGGGGTGATATTACTTGGCCTCCAAGGAGCCCTGGCTTGACTCCAGCGGATTTCTTATGGGGATATCTAAAGAATAAAGTGTACTCTAATAATCCGTCAACCTTGTCAGAATTGAAGGCGAATACCCAAGAAGAAATCCGGTCAATCTTGCCGCTAATTCTCACTAAAGTGATCCATTAGTAAACATTGTTTTATTATAGAATTTTCAAAAGTGCATTTCTTTTTGGCCCACCCTGTATATACGTTACTTATAACAAAAAATACAATTTTTAAAATTTTTGTCTGTCTGTCTGCTTGTTCCGGCTAATTTCCGAAACGGCTTATCGATTTTGACGGGACTTTACTGCTTTATAGCTGATGTTATAAGGAATAACTTTTAATTTATTTAGAAAAAGAATGAGGGTTTCGCGCAAAAAATTAAAACCCTTGAAATCCAATTTGTTTTCCGACATGACCGCGAACAACTTTAAATTTTATTCATAAAATTGGAACATATAATGAAAAGGCTAAATAGAATCTCCTAAGTGCATTTATGAAGTCCAATCTGCACGATCTATTTCATAAAACATTCACCAGCAATTTTAACACCATTGTGGTGAATCCCAAGCGAATAGCGGCGGGAAACAATTGTGTGGTACTTAATTAAAATAATTGTCCAATTGTCGTGGCGATTGCGACTTCTCTGCTGGATATCGTGCGAATCACACCTTGCCATCTTGATTTGTAACTATAACCGTGGATATGCAATTTTCAATTTACAAGTATGCAGCCTGACGCAAATGACTTTATATGAGTTGATAATTATAGCACGCAACGTTTATTTATAGCAGGAACATGCTCTGACATTTTGTTTAGCCTTACTCAGTAATTATTTTAAAAGACGAGCAAAAGAAAGTTGGGTTGTGAAAAAAAATATAAACACATATGCGAAGGGAAAGGTAGCTTGTTATTGGACCTCTATAAGCTATTGAAAATAATTTTGTACCGGTTTGTATTCGTACATAATCGTAAACGATTAATGATATAAAAGGCTTCAGCTTTCATGAATACCTCATTATATCTCAAGAGCAGTGGTAGCGCCGCCGTGGAAATGTCCGTTACTTACGACTTGTAAGTCGTAGTTCGAACCCTAACAGGTGCGTTACTTTGAGTAAATTATTTCGTCACCGCTGCTCTCAAAACGGCGAAGAAAAAATACTGAGGAACTATAATCAAAACCTAAAACAAAAAACTCGAAGGCACGGGACATCTACCAACCTGCACTGGGCCCACGTGGTGGATTTCGGCCCACTCCCTCTCACAGAAAGGGATGCCTGTCTCCCAGCAGTAAGAACTTTATAAGACTGATTATGCTTTATTACTCCCGAAGTTGATGATTCGGTGATATTTACTGAAACTTTATGTATTTATATATCAAAAGTATCCGAAATAGTTCCACCAACAAAGACTTAAACAATTTTGTTTTATTTAAAATGAAATCAAGATTATTATTTAAACATAACATGAATTTATAAACTGTACGAAAAACTCGGAATCGAAATAGTCCAATGTTGTAATGGTCTAATTCCAGATAAATGGAATAATGTGGAGGTCATTCGGAGCTGGCTCTGAACCGCCACATATTGTGACCGGGTAACCCGACACTGACATCTCATTTATTCCGACTTTAATGTACGTTATCAAATACAAATTGAAATGTATTTTGATAGTTAAATATTTTCACAAAAATCTTTCAATTAATTTCAAATATTTTCAGTGACCGAACTAAATGGAATCTGTGACAATCTGTGTGCCGATTTTGTTCGTGTTTTCGCATTCCAGTGTCTTGTGACTTCGCACTCAAATTTTAGTTGATATCAAGTGTGTACCCATTGGCCTATTTCGATGTCAACAAACGCTAATTCCCTCCTGCCGGTGACTAGGCTATAAATAAAAATGCCACGATTAGCGTGTCTCATTAATCATCCAGTGTATAGTGTCACAACACGTCCACGCACTCTCTGATCTCAGTACCATTCAAAAATTACACTTTCCAACGTTCTCTTGTGTTATAACAGAAACGCTGGAAGCTAATTGCTTTTAAATTATTATCTTTTATTTTTTTCTTCACATGAAATAAGTAGGACACTTGAACTCTTTTTCAATTCAGTTTGTCACATAAGATTACCTACATAGATCGTTATTTGTCGTATTATAATAATTACGTAACTCTGGTGTCAACTCTTCTACCTTAACGACATCGTTCCAGCACCACATCTCCACACAATCAAAATACAATAGTTCATATTTATTATTGGATTGCGGAAACGTGTTTGGCTCTGTTCCATAGTGTGGTTATTGTAAAATCTCCACGGGCTCTATCAAAAACATTAACGTATTACTCAAATTGTACTTCGGAACCAAATGATTCTTCATCTACTAAACATGGATCATGTTAATTTCCTTTACAGTCGCCATTACTGCAATAATGGTTTGATTTAGTTCAGTTTAACACAATGTCTGCTCCAGCATCTTCGGCCGCGTGCCAACATCCATAATAACAACACTTGCCCACAATTAGCCGAGTGCTGGATGATAAAATAATTCGCCATGTCTCGCCAATCGCTTTATGTGTAGCATTGTTTCAACATGATCTACAACCGCGCTCTGATCAAAGGCGGCTGCACCCGTTACAGTGGTTTCGCGAGAATGATATTAATCAAACACATTTATTGCGGTCGCATTCAAAATTAACAACCGTATATTAAATTCAAGTTCTGAGAACTGTTGGCTATCAAATATTTCCTACAATAAACCAGTTCGACTCGCTGTTAAACTTCCCAGATTCTGGTGCCATCTGAACATTACAATCTCAATAACAGCGACGTCATATTTCTGGATTGCAGCCAATGCTTTATGGACATTTATTATGGTTAATATAATAATGTCATTTAGCTCTCATAACATGTCGTTGTTGAACATTTGGTGCGCAGTAGTCAGGAATGAACCGCATCTTTTGTGATGCGATTCGTAACTCGCTCACTGTTAAAACAGCAGATGTGGCTCTCGCTCGTGCTTCTAATACGTAAAAGAATTAAAATAAATATCAAAGCACCAATCAAAGAATTCAGCCGGCAAACAAGAAGACATGAAATCTCCCGCGACGTCTGTCAAATTAGCATCACAAACGAAAATAGCGTTATTCTAATTATTTTGATGACTCAACCGAAATACAATTAATCTTGCCGCTTCTGTGAACTGTCCAAGTGACGGACGGACGAAAATATCGTCGCATTTCGCGATAAGTAAACTTGTGAGTCGAATATCGGATTTCGATTCCATCGGTGCTGCGTATCAAAGATTTTATACGCGTGTTGGATGCGGGCAGCGGAGCGCAATGCCGGACGCCGCGCACCCGCCACCGCGCTCGCATGCCGCGTTGCGTTAGGGCACAGCCTGCCAATACTAACTGTTCATACACGAAAATAATTGAACGCATTTTCTTAATAGTACAGGATCCGTATAAGAACGACCTTCACCGATCGCGTAACCGGACGACATGTTTACGGAATAAAATATGTTAACGAAAGTAACGGTGATGGGTTGCTCAATGAAATCCTGTCAAGGATATTTTTAAGTAGTTTTTTCGATACCTTCACCGATGGATCGAAAGTATGAACTCTATACAATATGCAAACATAGAGTTTCCTACCTTTTTCTTTTCAAGGCTGTAGGGTTGCTTAGTTTGAAGTTTAAACAGGTGAATCGAAAATGTTAACTTCAGCGATCGAGTAACCAAATAAATTATATATCAAAATGAAGATTATTTTTTTGCGAATACGGTGGTATAAGGTTGCCTATGGAAAACCTGTCAACAATCAGGATTATCTGTTACATTGTTAATTAAAAATATCCTTGACATGATTTCATTAGGCAACCCATCATCGTTACTTTCATTAGTGTATTTTATTACATAAAAAACACATTTCGTCCAGTTAAGCGATCAGTGAAGGTCGTTCCTCTACGTATCTTAGACTATAACAGAAACTGCAAAATTAAGCCACAAAATCCATCAGATCGGCAACATCTGCTCATTAGGGTGCCAACATAATTTTAGTAACAATCTTCATTCTGACAGGATTGAATCGGAGACTTGCTGCTATCTAGTGCTCGCCGTATCTCAGGCCGGAAATCAGCTGTCGCATCCCGATTCCTAGTGGGAGATCGGCCAATGCGTCTGAGTCTACGATTACATTAGATCGAGTTGGTTCCTAGAGTTCTGATTGGAAACTCGAGACGGTTTGTGTTCACCGGAACACTGTCTCGGTTAATTAGAATGCTTTGTAAGAATAGATTTGCCATCAACTTTCGAATCTTGCACTACAATGATTCATCTTGTCTGCAATCATTACATCTCCTTACATTTTTAACTCTTATCTTGATCGGACGGCGCCTTTATTATATTATAATTCTCCACTCGTCTGCCACCGAGAGAACAGTAAGATATGTAGCGGTACACAAAACTGAACAATCAGGTAGGAAAATAGAGAAAAATGTGAACGTTGGATTTTCCACCATTAAATAGTTTAGATAAGGTGTTTAACATTAAGATTTAAAGTAATAATTTTACGAAACGCGATAAAAGACATCATGCACCGTGTAAACTTGAGCGTCGAGCGTGAGTACAATACAAAGATTCGTCACACTTCGTTTCGGTCATAATCCAATTTCAGCCTTTAACTTATTCCTATCGATTTCCTTGACGAGTATAAGGGGAGTTAATGTTATTATTTTATAGCTCGTCGACATCGTGGTGATACAGTCAACAGTGGCTCATTGTACGACTGCCGCGTGACGGTGCGTCTGCGCGGCGTCTAGCGTCGATCTTGGCGCTCGTAAATCACCCGCGCCACAAATTGGAAACCCACCGCTAAACAGCTAACCACTATAAAAATCTCAAATAATAACTTCGGATCTAAATCTCATAAAAATATGATTTCCAGTATTTTCGAGTGGGTTTTTAATCCCGTCGTGGTTTTTACGATGTTGTAAAATTTGATTAATAACAGCTGTGTGTAGGTCTACAGAGGTGGGACATTGTTGCGGTGACCCATTTACGGGGCGTGATTGCGCCGTATTTTGGCGGTGGCGCTCTCCAGACCAAACAAGCCGCTGTGTGGCGTGACCCTGTAACATGACTCATTTTAATCAAGGCCTTGTTGACTTACGTAACAAGAAACTGCTTCTAAACCCCTAAAACGACTGCCGCTAGAAGTAAAGTTATTTGACTTCTTGAGTTAATAACGATATAAATTATCTGTACTCACAAAATTAATCCATCTGTCACTAGGATTATTTATGCTCTTGTATCTGTCTCTGTTCTGTGAGTTTATGTATTGAAACGAGTAAACTTAAACTTAATTTTATTACAGTGAAGTATTTTAAGCATAATTTTAATAATAAAATGTGTTTATTTTTCACTTCAAGACACAAACTTCAGTGTAGCCCTGGCTCTTGTACTAGGAGTTCCTGTATCACAAGACCTCTCAATTTACAAAGGAGCGCGATAGACAAAAATTAAATACAATTGCTACTAAACCTCATAAATCAAGAATAGAAAACTGTGACTTCGTCAATTCTCCACAATCAATCAACCAACTCAGCCTACCGCAGTCCACTGCTGGACATAGGCCTCTCCCAGACTGCGCCGCAACACCCTGTCCGCCGCCTTCCGCATCCAGTCTACCCCAGCCACCTTCTTTAGGTCGTCCATCCATCTAGCTGGGGGGCGTCCCACACTGCGCTTGCCGATACGCGGTCTCCACTCCAGGACTCGTCTGCTCCACCGGCCATCGGCCCTTCAACAGACATGGCCAGCCCACTGCCACTTCAGTTTGCTTATTCTGCAAGCTATGTCGGTTCTATATCGGTTCAATTCTCCACACTTGACGTAATTGTATGTAGTACCTACAATGCATTAAAAATAAACCACGGCAATCGCATGTGTAGGCGTGACAATAAGTCATTACGTATGTAGGCACAGCCGTCAATCTACGTCCGCTGTCACTTCAATTTTTCTATTTTATTTTTCTCCTATTTTCTGTTAGATTTCCACATTGTGGTGCGTCTGCGCCGCGACGTCGGATGCGACGTTATTTCACGATCCGTCACATGATTTGAACGGTATCGGATTTAGCTCTTGACAATGAAGGGACGTTACCGAGTTCTTTTTTATTATTACTTTGTTCGATATTTTTAGATTTGATTCCGTTTTTGAATTGGATTTGGTTGTAACGAGTTTTAAAATTGGGGACGTTTTTTGTTTGTAAGTTTTTGACAATGTTATGTTATTGTTTTTACGAAACATTGAAGCAGTTACTAGACACGTGGAATTTGTTTCCCTACTATATATAATTACAACTACTGTAATCTCAAACAAATTAATTGCTTCATTTATAAATAAATCATCTCCAAAAATTGAACTTCACTGCACTAATTCATCTCAAAATATTTACACCATTTCCTTACATTGATAACATAACCTGTAATGGGATGCCACAGCCGATACATCTCGTTACGAATCGAATTTATTCATCGGCATATATTTTATAGTGTTGGCCTTGGGCCCAGGCCCGCCGCGGGGGCCTATAAAATCACACGGATAAATAAGCACACGATCGGTCCGTAATTAAAAACATAACTTATTAATATCGTTTATTAACGCTCGCGGGTCGTACGCGCACTCGACTCGTCCCGGGCCTCGTTTGGACGTCTCGCACCATCTTCCGATAAATCTGATATGTCTTCAATTTCATTATAATTGTCTTATTTATTGCTTATAGCTTGCTTGTAATCGTGTTTGATTTGATTTGATTTGTTCAGGTGGCTAGTTTGTAAATGTAAATTTGGTTGCTTTATGCCAATACCTAGTTACATCGAAAATCAATGTGCAAATGACAGAATGGTACAACTAATATTTGACACTAATTGACAAGCCTAGAATTTTGAAATTGATTGGTTTTGAGAAACATTAACTACCTGAAATCTGTTGGGTGTGCTACATGTGTAATGTGGCGCTCCGGGCGTTTACAATATCGTATGTCGTTACACAATTATTTGGATCATTGCTACATGGGGTCGAGTAACATGTTTATTCTCATTGCCTGGTCCAATATTGTGTGAATTACTATAGGCAGCCCGCCGGCATATTATTATGCAATATTTATAAGACCACGTCCCGTGCTGCTCCTCGATGATTTGTGGTTATTTAAACACACGCCATCTAGTTATGTCGAGATTATTATTTTGATGATAATTTGTCATTCATGGATCCTATTGCAAGAGGTGTTAAATATTACTCCCTGACTAAATTAATCAGAGAGTAAAACAATCCAAATAATAATTTGACTTGCAAATCCAATTTATGTTACTCAGTGTTTATGCGTAGTGTGGGACGCCCCCCAGCTAGATGGACGGACGATCTAAACAAGTTGGCTGGGGTAGACTGGAGGCGGAGGACAGGGTGTTGTTGCGCAGTCTGGGAGAAGCCTATGTCCAGCAGTGGACTGCGATAGGCTGAGTTGATTGAGTGTTTATGCAAATCAGTATCATTAGCAATTTGGAATGATAGCTAATGCTATAAAAATAACCTTTAAAATTACGGATCTAAATGAAATTTATTGACTAGCCTAGACTCTAGACTTGTGTTACTATCTTAAATAACAATTTTAACAGTTATTATAGCCGTAAGTATTCCAGAAAGCATAACATTCGTCTACCAAAACAACAATAGTCGCTAAGGCGAGAAGAGAACAATAAAATGGCTGATTTATTTTAATAAAGTAATTTATGGGCCCTTACAAATTGGCCTCATGACGGCCGCCTTATCGAGTGGCGAGAATCGATAAAATCGTTGGCGATGTATCGATACAAGGTTATTAATGGTGAGCTTATTGTACTCGGTAATGAGATAACATTTGTTTTGTAACTACTTGTCGTTGTATTCAAGTGGATGTGAGTTAAAATTAATCGATTCCAATATTTTTTCACTTGATATAAAATTTTAAGAATAGAATAGTGTTTATTATGTACACCATATAAATTAAAGACATAAATATAGAAAAAAGTTGGGATATCAATACAGAAATGAAAATGAATAATCGATTAAGTACATTCGATTGAAAGTCTACCGTAAAAAGGCTCAAATTACAGCCGATACGTTTGCAAAAAAGCACCCACGCGGCCACGTAAAACGCAGTTATCCGCAGAACAGTGTGAAAACAATTTTTTTTCGTCAATTGGCCGTCCCATAAAGCAATCGTATCGACGATCGCTGATAACTCATCTGGCCGGATCGTAAATCGAACCAGCGTCCATAACTCGCGCGGCTTAATTACGAATAAATAAATAAATAATTGAATGTGAGCGGCCGCGGGCCTAATCGATCGTGTTCCGAGGTGTCGGAGGTGCTAACAAGGGCCCGCCAGCATTCGAAACGTTTGCTTTGTGATCGCGGACGAGTCGACAGCGGAGCGAAAATCCTGCTACCGCACGAGATAACACAATTGGATGCAGCAATTTATTGTTATCATAATCTCGTTCGGTTAATTGATTTAGCGAATATTCATTTCTTGATTTAAATAAATCTTGCAGCATTTGCCGTTCGTATTGTACCAGGTGCTAAAACACTCATTGAAATCCGAATACAACACTTCGCTCTAATTCAGACAAATCCTCCTTATATCTTCCATTCAGCTTTTAAGAAGGTCAGAAGTCAATTCCAACGGTCCATTGAAACGGACACCATCTAAACATAGCAGCACGGAAGCCGCACATTGTTCTTTTCATAACGTTTTTTCGTGTGTCGGACGATTGACGCGTATCCATTTCCTCGGACAAGAATAGTAGCCACCTCCGAGCCGTGCTATAAAATAAAGAGTATCACTCAACGACCACCGACCATCTAGATATTAGGAGATGTCGCTGATTGCCGCTCGTTAGAATCTAATTAGCCCACGGATCACTCATCGCGTCTATTTCAATAGTTGTGGAAAATTATTTCTATTTGATTCGGCCTTCCCACTCAGTTTGTTATTCGCGAAAAATCAAACGTCTGTCGGCGTGTCAAGTTGAAGTGTGCAGCCTACACGAATTCGATCAGCTCATGTGACCATGCATATAACAATAATGAAATATTATTATATGAGAATATCGAAACTGTACATGCCTCAGATGTATGTTTATATATGTGTATAAGTCTCCTTGCCAAAATGGTGATGAATTTGACAAGATATCTAGCTAGACAAATAAGTTGCCAATAAATTTTTCACGTAGTGAATGTGTTTTTATGAAACAATTTTTAGTATTCTGCTTTATTTTCCATAATAACTAATACCCTCTCATTAAAGTGCAAGTGATGCTAATAGAATTTGCATGGAGTTGACATGAGCTTTATTGCAGATTTTCATAGTCAATCCGTGACGATTATTAATCAACCTTAGTCAAAAGACAGTTGCATCAAGACAAAGTACAAATAGACCAAATATACGAGCACAAAATAAGTTCCTGCGTTGACCTATGTCTATGAACTTATTTTGTGCTCTTTTAACAACATTTATATTCATTTACAGACAATATGTACATTAGTTTTACAGTATCATATTACCAAAAATGAATATATCATGCATATATAACTTTAAATCGAATCCGAATAAATCCTTGTCCAAAACGTAAGATTTTTAAATATTGTTAATTGAAAGCTAAATCCAGGTCAGTGTGAAGGTGTGCTTGATGGATGAGCAGCTAAATTACCTCTCCCCCCCTCGTCCCTCGCACCGGCTTCCCCCACTAACGACCCGTTGGCCCAAAGTGATTATTTATACCGGTGATGACAGCACTTCCGGCGTTATAACTGGTGATTAAGACGCTGCCCGATTGAAATCTAGGACTATTCCAATAGACACAGGTGCTGGATATATTCTGAATAATAAAATATGACTTGTGGTTGAAATTGTAGATGTGGATAATAATATGACGGTCTCGAAGTGTCGTTTTCGAAGGAGCTTCTAAGAATGCGTTCGATGACAGGTTTTTGACATGACGAATTTTCGAATATTTTCTAGTTATATGATTCTTAAAACTGTATATTCATTTGGATGATAATTTATTACCTAATTATTCAAAGCTGTTTGTATTTTACTACTGCATTTATAAAATGACTTCAATTTGTACAAATTGTATTCTAGCATTGTATTCTATCAAATGACAAAATAACTCTGGACCTGCATAGTTACTATTATGCAGATCCAGAGTTATTTTGTCATTTGAACCAGCATAGTCATCAATACAGCCAATTACGTAAATCAAATATTGACAGTATTAGTTAATATCCGCCGATCGACTAATCTAAAGGTGCCGGATACCCGTTATCTGCGTACACATGGCAACACAGCTTGCTTATAAGTCTCAAACAAAATGTCACGAGTGTACCCGTATAGCACAGTACTTAACTTTAGTGGGCCGGTATATATTATCTCATATCCGCGAAATGTAATAATGTGTGTCTTTCTCACGGATGTCCACGTTTGGGCATCGTTCGTTTTAGTTACTATTTAATTTCTCTAAATAATCTTGAGATATAATTCCTCATATTCAGCACTGGTTACGTGCTTAACAATGACATTGCTAGGTATGCTGAAATCAAAGCCAGTTTTTCTTTTGTCCAGCAATCTACATTCGACCTTTAACAGTGATATATAATTGTTGTAACTATTACTTTGAATGTAACAAATAATTTACTACTTATATGTAATTTAATTTATAACGTGTACTAGGAACATAATCAAATGATAGAGCGTAACACGGGTAGGCGGCGCCGGCCCGCCCTAGATCCCCGCCCGCCCTGCGAGCTGGGCGGATCTCGTAGGGGAAAGTTTATTGCATTTATAGGACTATTCATTTGATAGGGAGTGGGAAATAGAAAAGGAGGAAATAGGAATCCCCCTACGTACTAGACAAGTAGGTAAGTCTACAATATCATTGATAAACGGAAAGCTGAAGTCAAAAGTTAGCTATATTATTTTAACAGTAGGTGTACTAAAATCATTTACAATGAAAACAAATAAATAAAAAATGTTAAAGAACACGTACACTTTTCAAGGAAAACACACCCACTACTCAATCAAACTATCAACAAAATATCAACCCACTAATACCTACCGACGGAAATAAGTACGCAACATAATATCTACACGTATCTAAATGTAATCTATTATATAGATATAGATAGGGTCGAGGCGGGGCGGCAGGAAGCGGCCGATCTAACGCCACGATAAGTTAAACCTATCGCTTCATCGGATTACTTCACAAAGAATATCGATCGATCTCAGATACAGAATATAGAACTCTAATACGATTATTCTAAATGTCAGAGTTCAGGGAAGCCAATTTCGTTGTGCACGATGTTGCGGAGTATATGATGACGATGTCGTATCAAAAGTTGTAAAAGTTGATGCCATTTTGAGGCTAGTTGATTATGTTGATGAGATGAAGAATTGAACTAGAAATCTGTACAATAACATGGAATAGACAAGTTTTCGAATAAAATCAGTAAGATAACCTGCAATAGTACCTAATAAGGAACGGGGATATTCAGATAAAAATAATCTGATCTTGACCAAAACAATCAAATAACATCGGATATAATTTAAACGTATCATTCAAATTTTAATATCACTAAACTAACATCCATCAAAACCACTTCTAGATAGGCAGCCCCACTAACAATATTCATGAGAGAATCAATAATAATAATTGTCCTTTCTTCTCGTTTATAAACCACTGTTGAATGTCACCCTGTCCCTTCATCCCATCTTCCATCCATTTATGTAAATGCAGCATTGTGGCAGACACCTCATTTGTTCTATCTGCCAAGCACGGCCATTGTCAAAACTTCTTGCCCTTTGACTCCATTGTTTGTTTTTTGTCAACCAACACCAGATTATTTTATTTCCGTTATTCTTATTCTTTGTTGGCTCATGTTTATCAATATTAGCTTCAATCACTTTTTATTTTGTTTTATTGTGATATGCTAGTTTATTATTTTATGGGCGTGGACCGTTAAGCTTGGTTTCAGAGATGACATTTACCACAATAGATTTATTAGACGTTCGGGATTTATGTAACGCGTGCTTCTGTTTTAGTTGGACATCGTATAAAACCTGAATGCCATTCATGCCAACAGCGAAAAATGATTAAATCTTAACAATATAATCCAATTCAGAAAAATCCTGTCTTTTAATATTTTTTTTACGGGTTATTAACGATCTCTTGAATAAATGCTGTAGGTGTTGGTTTCAAATGTGCCTCGTCATCACCGGGACGCCGTTCCACATTGTAATTTAAATTGTCATTCAAATTACCATTGAGAGGAGACAGTAAACGCGGTGGCACTCGAATTCTCGACACCTTCGTCTAGACACGTCCAAGAATGAAGGTTTTATGAATTCTATTATTTGGGTACAACTGACGTGAATATGGAAATACTATGAGGATATTTTTTTTGTGAATAAGGAAGATAATTCTGGTGGAGTCAAGCTTAGGGATAATTCCTCACCCCAGGACATACTTGAAACTGTTTTATAGGTTTTCTTCAAAACCAATCTTTGCCCTGGAACACCGTAAACACAGATTAGCAACAGTGTATCACAACAAAAGGAGTGATACACAAATTAAGGGTTTCCATCCCGATGATATTTTACGATAGCCGTAAGCGACAAAACAAGAGTCATAAAAGATACCATGTAGTAAGTAGAGATTGCGAACTTGTGGAACCTGCACAATAGCTGCCAGGCCGGGCTAGATTTGTTGTAAAGGACTATGAGTGAGACTAAATACCTACGATATTTGTAGAATAATATTTGATTAGGTACAACTCCACAATAATGCTTGTCGATGTGTAATTATGCTCAGCCGTGGAAAACAACATTGTAAACACCAGACTCGTTTTGTCGGGCAATTTTCTCCGCAACCATAAAAAGTGCAAACATGACTACGTTAATAATAAATTACATACATCTCAGCCAGACGATACTACCATTCGGAAATAACGAATGCTAATAATTACTTTCAGATTTTAAATTTTCGAAGGGTCGAAGCGTACTCGGCTCTGCGCGATTCGGAACAATGCATACTACTGATCGTCTTAGAGACTTATTGAAGAATAAATCCGAAAGGCTTCTTGAGTTACAGTGCATCGGGTCTCGGGTGCCATTGTTGTGATGTCTGGCGAGTTGACTCCGACGGTTCTGTTGCATTAAACAAACATTTTACGGGCTACATGTATATCGAGGACGTCGCATAGCTACGTTTTCCCTAGATTTATACTTCTCCTGCAAATAGGTGCAATACAGTAATAGTATTCATTCGTTAACATTGTGTATGCACGCGCAGTTTTATTACAATTACATTATGTCGGTATTGTTCGTATTTGTCGAGTGTCATAACGGCGGCCGCGTCGCGCCGGATAGCTCAGCTTTACGGCCGTCGAGAGTTGCCACCTTCGTTTGGAGGATTCCATTGTTGCATTCATCGCAGTGATCCGCTGTAGTCGCATCGTCGTCTTTCAGCCGCATCCGACATTTCCATTGTTGCAATTTTATTGCCGGTGTTACCGTGCTGGCGGAGATCGTAAACTACGCACCAGCGCTCGATACTATCGGCGGCGCGGCCTGATGGCTGATGGGCCGCGCGACCGCACCGCGCCGCATTATCGCGCGCCACCGCCACCGCAGCCGCGATTTCATTCGTTTCTAATAAATTGATACGAGGGATACGCGACGCGCCATTGGTCGACTCGCTCCCCGGACTTCGATCCTCGGGCCCTGACCGTAAATCAACTTTACAACCTTTAATTACAGATATTTGCCGTCTCATGTGAGCGTACGGGATATCGGAGGGCTGTGCTCGCGAAAATATAGCATAATAATGGGTATTGACCCGTAATGGCTCGCCTGTAGGTACTATCGGCCGCCTTTGTCTTGATTGTTCGAGCGAGAGTATATTCTTTTCTGAATGATTGCCAATTACATCGAATGGCCTCCTGAATTCCACTGAGAGCGATACTTTAATCTTTCTCGGTTTTGATTTGCATTCGAATAAAATGATTTATGTGTTATTGGGATCCACGGTTTATGTTGTGACGTTTTTTTGATTCATTGGTGGTTTTTAATGTTGTCAAATTTCGAAGCGAGATCGTGCTTACCAGTAATAATTACAAATTGAAATGAGTGCAGTCAGTGTAGTGGAGACTGCAGCGGGCCGGTGTGGTGCGGGGCGATGTCTGCCACATTGTTGCACCGGATAGGGCCGACCGGCCGCTGTTTTAATGTCTCTCAGACGGAATTACGCTGGATTGTTCTCAACTTTACTGCTCCCTTCATGATTGATCGTTGTACCCTCGGCCTTATGTCATTTTCGCGCCGTATCTCCTGGAATTTGTACTACAAGCAATAAATATTACATTGAGTTATGGTAATTTCTCAAAATTATAGTATATGACTCTTTTACTGGCGTTGTGTATTATTAGTTTTTAACTTATGTATAAGAGCATATTATGGATATTAATAAATAATTATTAGCTCTTATTCTTATTAAAGGAGGGTTCGTGTGTGCACGTGTTTTGTTCTGAAGTGTGGAAATTAACACTAGAATGATCGTATTTCTAAATTAAAACCTCGCTCCGAGGAGCAATAAATTCTTCCGCCCATAAACTTATAACGACTGTCTAAATAGAGACTAGCTGTCGTTTATAGCCTTAATACTCGAATAAGAAATAAAATAAACAGTATGCACTTAAGTTTTTGATCCATTTTGCACACCTTTTTAATTGCGAATGATACTAAAATTCTCTATTTTTTGCATTTATTTGTCAGTAATGACAGGTGTTTTAATTAAAAATCTCATATAATTGGAATGAATTTTCCAGTCGGTCTGTCCGTCTGATAAATATGTACGTACCTAAGTGGATACATAACGATGTACCTTTAGGTAGGTCTGTCGTCTATCACGTCTATGGTCTGTTGTTAAGTTCTTAGTTAAGTAGGTATATGTTTCTTTCTAACACGAGTTACTAATGAATGGGTCATTTACTTTGAAAGATTTTTACACGCGAACCCAGCCTTATGGAAATTATTCATAATTAATATAGGTTTATTTGTCACATTAGCATTAATTTATCTACAATCGTTAATGTTTTAGTGTTGTATAGGTGTACGTTTCTGTACGTTTCTCAGTACCTTTGTATGTATACCCGGGCCAGAATAACTAATCCTACTTAACTACCCATTACGATTCTCATGTTGGTATATTTAATTATTATTTGCGTTATTTTGTGATTTATAATGTAATAAATTAAATAATAAACTTGGATTCAAGGTTCAACCACATCATCTTTTCCGTTTTATTGTAGTAGAATCCGAACACACTGTATGAGACACTAATATCAATCTAATTCTGGTAGTGTACGAATTGTGAAACGAATTTCCAGAGTTAATGTGCAATTAAACGCGTCTGAGACCGACCAACTTGGAGTAGTACCAACACGCACGGATAATTGAGATTGATCGAGTCGTGAATCGAGTGGGGCGGTGCAATCAAAAGCGTATCAGACCAATGAGCGGCTGGGACGGGCTCGCGGACGGCTCTCATTGGTCCGCTGCGGGGTTGTCGGGCACCAAGGGCCTTGATACTGCTCTCGATAAGCGGGAGGCGTCGAATGTCGATTCGATCGATTATCGCCCGTGTCGCCGCGCTCCGGCGACCGCGACGCTGCGCGCACCGCGCGCCTGTTACACTTGACATTTTGATGACCCGCGCCGCGTCATTAATCGCCCGTGTCATCACTACTTTATCACCGTATTTATTAACCAAATCACCATTTTACACTAATAAAACGTCGCTCAGAATTTATTAAAGCACCAACAAAATTAAATGTTCAACTTAATCTGGCTGTAAAACGGTGCGCAAATCAAAGTTGCAATCTGCAGCACTTAAAACAGATTAGTCGGCTAATCGGGCGTTATTTACAATCCTTTATCAGCACTGTGAGGCGTTCGGTTGGACGATTTACGACACTCGCGAGTTGCCAGCACAAAAGAATTAGCCTTTCTAAGCGACATCGAGTGCCAATAAATATCGGGCGAGGTGCGAATAATCGCGGGCAACATTGTAGCGGGCAACACTTGGAATTTATTCCGTACGCAGTTCCATAAAGCATATGTTAGTCCATAAAGTGAAATTCATAATACAAATTTAGCGTAAGGTTTCGTAGGAAAAGCAATAATTTGTCACAATTGGGCAGGATTAGATTGGCTCCGCTGGCGATTTGACATAGGTCGTAAATATCGCTTCGGGCGGCCGAATTGAGTGAGCCGTCAGCCGTGCTACGTTGTGTGGGCCTTTATAAATGGTACGTGTATGCAAATAGCGCGCGCGGCTCGGCGCACGCGCATCGAATCGCGCGTTTTCCGCCGCCGGCGAGCCCGTGCGTTTTGTGGAAATCGTTATTGGGGTGATTGCTTTCATAAACAATAGCTTTTGTCCACGGGTTCTTGTAAGCGCTGTGTTAGACGGATAACGGAACTGTTGGCGCGCTCCGCCTGATAACGAACCCAGCGTTCACGCAATGTTGTTTAGAAGCCATTCGATGTTGGAAATCGTGCTTTATCTGTGCCATGTTCAATTGCGGGTAATTTGTATTATGTATTTACGATATTCTTGTAATCCACCGTAACCACTGACCCATAAGTTTCCTTGCCTCATTTAACTGTGATTTCATCATTATTTTCCAAGCCTTAAGGTAGGTACAACTACAAAGTAAGCACACTTTTCTCTGCTACTTGAACTTTCCTCTTTGTACTTAGTAACCACTTCGGCTTGTCATCTCCACGATATCCGTCAGTTAATTTGATTTTCCATATAATTTATGACTCCAGCATGTCATTAGTATTTATTTAGGCGACCTTAACACTAAGGTTTCACTTTATGGTGACTATTACAACGTCATGACATAGAAAAGTTACACATAATCGTGCACATGAAAGCGAGGTGCACTATCAAAAGATGACCAGCGTATCTTGGTCTTTGTACCCTTTAAGGTGTGAATCAGAGTGTTGAAAAGTCACAGGTCATTTTAGTGTGGGTGAAATGTTAGCCATAAAAGTCGCTATCGGGCTCAAAGCAACTTAGTAGGGTGCAATAAAGGTTGTCAACGTGCTGTGACGAGCGTGGGTGGCGAGCGCCGAGCGAATCGAGAGAGAATTGATAGTAAGGATTAGTGATGCACGAATATCGATTTGTGAGATGCAAATGATGGAATTTTGACAACCAGTCTTAGCAAAGGGTGGGGTATATTATTAGTAACTGAGTTGCGGAGGTCAGATAGGCAGTCGCTTCATGTAAAATACTGGTATTCAGCAGCATCTCATCAACATGGTTGGTGTTGGGGTATGATGCCCAACAGTGAAGATTATGTAGGTACATGTTATGTAGACTTCTAAGGTCTGTTCTTATATAAATGAGTAGACGAGTGATTCCCGTGATGGATTTATTGCTACTAAATTATAATAACACGATTAAATGCTACGTTGAGGAAATGCACATCTGAACAATATCGATGTGCAGAAAAATGAGTATGACGTACAAACTACACAAAGGTCAATGTACAGCGTAGCTCGTACAGTTGGGAAAAGGCTGGGCAGATGATGACGAAATGATGGTATTTTTATTATGTAGCCGAACTTGCAACCACTAAACTGTATGTTTTTCTCCCATAATTGGTAAGTCACGAAGAGGCGAACTGATTTCGTTGTCGCCAATTTCAACTTTTCTTTTAAATTTTTTACCTAAATGTTTGATGGTGCCTAAGATACGGCTCTGCCTAGTTCGGGACCAACAACGGTATCTCCATTGTATAATTTTTATTGTTATATTGAACGATTTTTGTTTTTAATTTAACATGTGCAAAATATTTAGAATCAAATAGTAGTTAGTTATACTAAGTAGGGGAAGTCAGCTCAAAGCGGCCATAGGAGGCAAAGCGGCCACGCTTCATTTTTCGGGTATTTGAAATGATAGCGTAACTTTGCCATTCTGGACGCATAACCAAACCTCCCGCCCCGCGCCAGCGAGTCATTCATTAGCGGTGAGAACGAATGCGTGGCTCTAGTGTCGACAAATGTTTTTTTGTGTGTTTTGTTAAAATAATACAAGGTAAGTTCAACCTGTTTTGGTCAAAACTGTTTATATTTAAATGCTTTCATTACACATTTAATGTTACTTATCTATTTGGCCTTTTTTGTGTGGTATTTGCTTCGAAATATAGTAAATAATGTGAGTGAAATTAATTTTTGAAACAAAATGGCCGAAAAGGGCAAAGCGGTTCGGGCAAAGCGGTCAGTTGGCCGCTTTGCCCTTACTTTCATATTGTGGCTGCATAGATAATGCTTAATTATTTTGTATAACTACAAAAGAAAAACAGCCCAGGCACCCTGGGACGAAGCTACGATGGCCCGATCAATTAAAGGGGTAAAAGAAAAGCGCGAGTCAATTAAATCCATCGCAATAAAATATGGTAGCCCTCGCACAACCCTGAGAAGACACTTAAACACTGGATCTGCCATAAAAAACTTGGCAGATTTACCACAGTGTTTACACCACAGCAGGAAGAATTAAGATTTAGAGGAATAATTTGGATAGAAAACTTTAAGACTGTTGAAAGGCTAAGTAAGAGAAATAATTGTTGATTAATAACAACTGTTGTTGTTTTTTATTTTTACATGTTAATTATATATGTTGATTTTTGATTTTGCATTTTTATTTTGTCAAACACGATATATTCCAACAAAAAAACAATTCATTTCTTGAAAACTATTGGGGTGGCCACGTTGCCCTTACCCCCATGGCCGCTTTGGGCGGCCACTCGGGCAAAGCGGTTTTATGACAAGTTTTCGTAATCTGCAAATCATATGTCTATTTTTAAATTTGCGCAAATTTGAATTGGCCATTACAAAAATTCTATTAATTCTCTACTTGCTAGTATAAAATTCTCTTCAAAAATCATTCGTTTAATAGTTTTTTTTTGAACTCAAAGTTAAGGTGGCCGCTTTGAGTTGACTTCCCCTACCTATTCCTAGTATTTCTACACGGAGAGAAAAATCTTAGAAAAATGACTGTGCTCATATCTCATAATCATGTCCATTGCATCATATTCATGTCTCATAATTATTCGGAGTGCATTTGAGTGGTAATGGAAAAATTACCATGCTAGCACAGTAAACATTCTAATGCTGTACAGTAAAATTTATTAGACAAATAGTGAATTTTTCCCAATCTCACTCAGAAAATTTCCTGTAGATGTCACTTGCACTCACTTTACAGTGACGAGCACAGTAATTTTTCTAAGATTTTTCTCTCCGTGTAGTTTCAGGTAATGTTTATCATCGGATCTTTGCAGAAATTTTGCTTTACTTTTTCTGTTTCTTCAAAACACTTATGAATTCCAAACTCTTTGCCTCACTAACCGTCCTCGTGAGTCATCTATTGTTACATTATACTATTGACTACTACCAGTTGCATGGTTTAGTTTTTATCTGTTCCGTGGTTCAGTTTACGATATCTTGTTAGTATTTAGGTGCTACCGTTAGTCATAGCTTCTTGACGATCATCTTTTGTAAGTAATCGGAATTTCTAACCTCTTTATGTATTGTATGTTCGTCTCTGTACTTTCCGTATTTAAGTAGATTTTTGTGGTCATTAATGTCACGTTTAAAAGCTCTAGTTAATACTTTTCCAGCACCGTGATGGTAATTGATTGTATTCTTCTTGGTACGGATTCTGTTATTGAAAACTTTGTTGGTTTCTTTTTTATGATTTCGATGGGTATTTTGAGCATTTTCACTTTTTTAAATGAAATGCTTCCTTTTACTGTAGGTACTTGATAACGTGCACTAAAAAAATAGTATTTTCACCTATAAATGTGTATTTTTTTTAGTGCACGTTATCAAATACAGTAAAAGGAAGCATTTAATACAAAAAAGTGAAAATGCTCAAAATTCTGCATTGGCCCTTATACGTAGGACCCATCGATTTATCAGTTACTAGCGACCCGTCCCGGCTTCGCACGGGTGCAATGGAGAAACACTGATAATTTTAGAGCCATTATTTCTCGTAAAAGTATAGGATAAAAAATGGTTATTGTGGGTTATCCCTAAGAGATAGACATATACCATCGCGGACTTTTTTGTAGACCTTTTTAAGGTGTACAATACTGTAGTACATTATTTTGATCTATCTCGACGGGTTCAGCCAGCGTTTACAATGTAAGCGCAAAAGAATGTGTGTATTTACGACATTACATTAGAAACCTCTAAAATTATCAGTGTTTCTCTACTATATTATGCATGTATTATACATATAAACCACTCTATCTATTAAAAAAAACCGCATCAAAATCCGTTGCGTAGTTTTAAAGATCTAAGCATATATAGGGACAGACAGACAGGGAAGCGACTTTGTTTTGTACTATGTAGTGATAGTGAAGCCCAAAGACGCCCAGTGCTGGCTTCCCCCAAGCACCGCCACCTCGCCTCTTTTGATGAACAAAGATCAGATAAATTCAGCCGATCTTAATAATTACATAATAATGCTTCTACAGATGAGAGGGGCCCGTGGCTAAATAATAACAGCCGCACAGGTCGATCGATCAGGTTAAGCTCCGCTTGCCGCGGTTGGTCTGTGGATGGGTGACCATCTTTACATACCGAGACCCCTCCGTGCCTCGGAAAGCACGTTAAGCCGTTGGTCCCGGCTGTCATTCGTAGATCTTTGACAGTCGTTACGGGTAGTCAGAAGCCCGAAAGTCTGAGAACCAGTCTTACCTAGGGGTATCGTATTGCCCAGTAACTGGGTTGTGGAGGTCAGATAGGCAGTCGCTCCATGTAAAATACTGGTATTCAGCTGCATCCGGTTAGACTGGAAGCCGACACCGACATAGTTGGGAAAAGGCTAGGCAGATGATGATGCTTCTACAGATTTGGTTTTAATTCTCCGTTTATTGAATAGCGCTGCGCTTGGGACTACTGATAACACCATTGGTACGATTGACAGGTTTAACGTATCCAATAACAAAATACCAGGTATCTCACACAATACCCAGCAAGTACTCTCCAATTCTGCGCATCATCTTGCTCCATTTACTCTTCAAACGTGGCAATTAATCTGAACGGGTGACGTTGCCACCCCTTCAGCCACCACCCCCGGACACCCCGCCTCACCCCGCTCACCCCGGCCCAGATAACCGGGGGAATGATTAACTGCAGACAGGAAGACGGATTGACAAATAGTCGTTTAGGTATTTCGCTAATGTTTCGCTCTCATCAATAAACGATCGAGGCTGTTACATGGGAGGGTTGCTCTTCTTTCGGATGTTTTTCATTTGGTATTGCTGAAGGTTTAGTACCGAAGTTATAATACATTGTATGAGTAGGTACCTACACATTGTATTGAAGAGGGGCTCGTGGCTAAATAATAACAGCCGCACAGGTCGATCGGTCAGGTTAAGCTACGCTTGCCGCGGTTGGTCTGTGGATGGGTGACCATCTTTACATACCGAGACCCCTCGAGAAAGCACGTTAAGCCGTTGGTCCCGTCTGTCATTCGTAGATCTTTGACAGTCGTTACGGATAGTCAGAAGCCCGCAAATCTGACAACCAGTCTTACCTAGGGGTATCGTACAGGGTGGCCAAATAACAACGACCCAACTTTTAATCCGGATTATTTTTGATGAGATTGGAAAGGACTTAGGTCACTTGTTGACAGATGAATATCCAGGACACTCTGTAATAAATTACTGTATGCCTGGTTGTTCTTTATTTGATATTATGAAAGAAATTATTAAATGTAACTTTAAGCCGGAAACAACTTTATTAATTTTTATGGGAAATAGGGGAAATTTAAATAAAGGAGAATTGCTCCAATATCATAGAACATTGTGCAACCTTAGTTTAAGAAAAATTGTGTTATTTACATTCCCTTATAGTAACAGTTTGCCACAGGAAGAAAATAGGTTAAGATATGATATAAACATGACATTGCATAATTTAACTTACAATGATAAGCTAATCCATTTAATTGACACGAACTATTATATTAATAGTAATTTATATTTGACAAAAGATAGATACAATCGTGTTATGTACTATCTTTCTACCTATCTCAAAAGACAGATAGCTATGTCGCTATCATATTTTTGTTCTATTTCAGCCAAAAATTTGGCTAGTCAAATTGCTCCTTTTGAGCAATGCAAAGACATTTTAAACTGTTCTGTCAATAATTTGCTCAAAATTAATGACATTAATCATCATTTAAATTAGAAATTAGGACAATAGAGGCAACCTCTAGCAAAAATGGAACTAAGGCAATTAATAACTCAAATGAAAGTGTAAAAAAATTAAACAGTATCAATCTGGTGCATCAGAACATTCAAGGTTTTTTAAACAAAGACTTAGAAGTAGAATTATTCCTGAATTGTTATAATGTAGATATTCTTTGTATGACAGAACATTGGCTTAAAAGCCACCAGTTCATGTTCAATTTTAGTAATCACCAGGTTGGTAGTTCATTCAGCAGAGTAAATGCTATACATGGTGGCTCATTAATTTTAGTACATAACCAGCTAAAATTTAAGGACCGAAAGGACATTGTGAGCCTCTCTGTTGAGCGGACAATTGAAATAGCCTGTATAGAATTGGAGCAGTTCATTATATTAAGTGTATACAGACCTCCTTCAGGATTGTATGATTGTTTTGAAAAGGTTATGGATGAAGTGTTGCACAAAATCTGTAATACAAACAAGTCCATCATCACTTGCGGTGATTTCAATGTTAATTTGTTAGAAAATTCTGGGTTAAGTACTAAAATCATAAGTTTGTTTCAGTCATACAATCTTGTTAACCTATTTTTGGAGCCCTCTAGAATAACTCCTACTAGTGCCACATGCCTAGATAACATTTATACAGATATTATACCAAACCACAAAGAAATGATTAATTTAATAGACTCAGATCATTGCGGACAGCTGATCACTATTACAAATCAAAACAAAAAAGTTATTAAAAAAGATATCACTGTTAACCCAAAAACAACTAAACGCTTAGAAACATTTAAAACTAAACTCTTAAGTAAATTACCACTTCTGTTGACTAATGATGACCCTAACAAACAATATAATGATTTTTTTAATATGTATTGCAGACAATTTGATAAAACATTCATTCCAAAGACATTATCAGTCAATAGTAACGCTTCCTTCAGTGACTGGGCCACCATTGGTATACATAAAAGTAGAAAAAGACTTTATGAATTATATGATGAACGAATTTGTATAAACACTGCTGAATTTAATTTATATGTTAAAAATTATTCTAAAATATTTAAAACAGTCTGTAGTATGGCCAAGTCACGTTATTTGAGTTCAAAAATTAAAAATAGTAATAACATTATTAAAATGACTTGGAATGTCATTAATAGCGAAACAGGAAGGTCATGCAACCGAAGTAGTGACTACAGCCTTGCTATTGATGACAATGTAATTAGATCAGATTCCCAGGTTGCCGCGGCCTTTGAAAATTTCTTTGCAGAGATTCCTGTGTCAACCACTAAATCTCTAAGCTCATCACCCACTGCTGCAGAGTCTTTACTTAAGGAAAACGTTCCAGTTTGTGATTCGGAATTTCACTTCGAATTTGTCACTTGTACAGATATAATTAAAACTTTTCACATGTTAAATGTTAAAAAGACTGCAGATCTATGGGGTAATTCTGTGGATGTTGCTAAGACAATTATAAACATTGTAGCACCTACTTTAGCTGTTATATTTAATAATTGTATTCAATGTGGTGAGTTTCCTGATCTTATGAAACACAGTAAAATAATACCGTTGTTTAAATCAGGTAGTACATCAGACCCTACTAATTATAGACCTATTTCCGTACTACCCACCTTTAGTAAAATTTATGAAAAACTTATTTTAAATCAATTGCAAAGATTTTTCAATAACAATAAATTACTGAATAATAAACAGTTCGGTTTTACAAGGGGTCGTTCAACTACCGATGCCGGAGTTGAACTTTTAGGACATATTTATAATGCATGGGAGGACAAATGCGATGCTTTGGGCATCTTTTGTGATTTGTCCAAGGCATTCGATTGTGTTCTTCATGAAACCTTAATCAGGAAACTACACCACTACGGAATCCGGAACGCCTCTCTGGATCTTCTCACTTCTTACTTAAGTGATAGGATTCAGAGAGTTGATGTTAACGGGAAAAGGTCACCCGGATCTGTAGTAAGAATGGGGGTCCCACAGGGCTCAATACTTGGACCATTTTTATTTATTGTTTATATCAATGACTTGCCTTACCTCATAAAGGATGAACATGATATAGTGTTGTTTGCAGATGACACTTCACTTTTATTTAAACTCAAACGTCAACAGCTGGTTACTGACAGTATAAATAGTGCCCTCGCAAAAGTAGTTAACTGGTTTAATGTTAATAATTTACTTCTTAACGAAAAAAAAACCAAATGTATTAAGTTTACGATACCAAATGTTAGACAAGTAGAAACTAGTGTTCTCATAAAGGCTGAAGAGTTAAAACCCGAAAATACCATAGTATTCTTAGGCATAACTTTGGATGCCAAGCTTCAATGGGGCCCCCATATAGATAAATTGTCAAAAAAGCTTAGCTCTGCAGCATACGCCGTTAGGAAAATTCGTGACTTAACTGATTTAGAGACAGCCCGTTTAGTTTACTTTAGTTATTTTCATAGTGTGATGTCATACGGTATTCTGTTGTGGGGAAATGCCGCCGAAATTCAGATAATTTTTATTTTACAAAAAAGGGCAATTCGTTCCATTTATAAATTAAGTCCCAGACACTCCCTCAGAGACAAATTTAAAGAGATTAATATAATGACTGTGCCTTCTCAGTACATTTATGATAATCTTTTGTATGCACATAAAAATATTAATCTGTTTAAGAAATACAGTGATATCCATAATATAAATACTAGGAACAAACATAAATTTGTTGTTCCTACAACAAGGCTCAAGAAAATAGGTGGCTCGTTTAGATGCCAATGTATACGTTTTTATAATAAACTTCCTAGCCACATTCAAGAACTAAGCATTAATAAATTCAAATCTTTTATAAAGCTAAAACTATGCCAGAAAGCCTATTATACTGTAAAAGACTATATTGAGGACAAAAACGCTTGGGATTGAGCTGCTCCAATAGGTCTAGACAGTGAATGTTGTTTATTTTTTATTTTGCTGATTTACACTTTTGTTATTTTTTTTCTTTCTAAATATCTATTTATGACATGACATGAACATTTACTGTTTAAAGTCTTATATTATTTTAATTATTGTGAATGTGAGGACTATGTGGGTCATTGTTTCCGTTTTAATCATGGTCTGGCAGTTTGAGTGGTTTATGCGGTCTACACAAATGTTCTGTCCTTGGTATTGCTCGTCGAATCGTTGAGCTCCTTAAGTTCTGAGTTGAGCTGCACGGTTACTGACGAATGCGTGCACTGACTGCACAGGTCCACTCAATCTGTGTGGTTCTTCCCTCAAAATACCACTTCAGACACCAATCTACATGGTCCTCAAAGATCAAAGATGATGTCCGGATTTTTATATACACATTGACATTGATGAATTTTATATAAACAATGACATGGATATTTACTTTGTATAGTATCTTATTTTTTATTATTATTATTGTGAGTGTGAAGACTATGTGGGTCATTTCTTTTTCTTTTTTCCTTCTTAGTTAGTTTTAATCATGGTCTGGCAGTTTGAGTAATTTATGCGGCCTACCCAAATGTCCTTTCATTGGTATTGTTCGTCGAATCGTAAGGCTCCTCAAGTTCTGAGTTGAGCTACACAATTTTTGACAAATGCGTGCACTGACTGGACAGGTCCGCTCAATCTGTGTGGTTCTTTACTCAAAAGACCATTTCAGACACCAATCTGCATGGTCTTCACATGATCTGACCAAGATTATGTCTGGACTTTAAAAGAGACTGTGACCTCTGAGTTTGTTTCGGCCTTTCTTCTCAGAGTAGTCAGATAGGAAACGCCGACCTCATCTAGTTTAAAAAATATGATTGACATGTAAAAGTGTTTGTACAAACCTACTTACAGAAAATAAAATCATTTATCATTTATCATTTATCATTTTATTAAAAATGAAAATTATTACATATTTTCCCAGAAATATTTTATTTAGGCTTGGCAATTACGTGTGGAATATAACATCTGCCAAATGTCCACCTCTTGCAGCATAACAAATGCGAGCCCTTTTCATTGCGTTTCTCATTACGTTGTCGCATACTTCCGGCGTTATTCCACTAATAGCGTCTCTAATATTCTGTTTTAAGTGTTCAAGATTCATCGGTCTGTTAGCATAGACACGTCCCTTTAGATAGCCCCACAGAAAAAAGTCAGGAGCTGTTAAGTCCGGTGATCTTGGGGGCCAATCAATATCACCATTTTTTGAGATTAATTGACCTGGAAACATCCATCTCAATGTTTCGATTGTGTCTCGTGCCGTATGAGATGTGGCCCCGTCTTGTTGGAACCACATGTTTTTCATGCCTAACTGACGCATTTGGTGTAACAAAAAATTGTTGGCGATGTCACGATAACGATCCCCATTCACTGTTACAGCTACACCAGTAGCATTTTCAAAGAAGTAGGGCCCAATCACACCTCCTGACCAAATCCCACACCAAACTGTTACACGAACTGGATGCAGCGGTCGTTCGTGGATCATCGAAGGCTGTTCCTCACCCCAATAGCGAGAATTTTATTTGTTAACAAATCCACTGAGGTCAAAATGGGCTTCGTCACTCATAATAATTTTTTCATGAAAATCTGGATCGTTTTCTAATCTGGTTAGCACAAAATTACTGAAGCAACGACGGCGTTCATGGTCTCGAAGTTTAAGTTCTTGAGTTATCTGAACCTTGTAAGGGAACAGACCCAGGTCTTTTTTCAGAATAGCCTGTAGAGAGGTTCTCTTAATTCCCAGTTGTTGAGAACGCCGCCTGGTAGACAATGTCGGATCTTCGGCTACATTTTCACGAACCCTTTCAATATTCTGCTCCGAACGAGCTCTCCTGGGACGACGAGGAACTGGTTTATCTGTTACAATTCCATGCTGGTCAAATTTTTTCACCAAACGAGTTATTGTTTGTCGCGAAGGTAACTGATTTCTACCGAAAATCGGTCTCAATTTTCTAAGCGTTTCCGCACAAGAAGCATGGTTTGCGTAGAAGATTTTGATCATCACAACACGTTGCTCAAACGAAAAACGCTCCATGACGAATTTGCCGTGTCTACACAGAACAATTGTTACCAAACAACTGTCAAATTTGGCGCCGATACAAAATGGCGGCAAAAAATAGTTGTAAACCTCTAAGTTGGCCACCCTGTATTATCCAGTAACTGGGTTGTGGAGGTCAGATAGGCAGTCGCTCCATGTAAAATACTGGTATTCAGCTGCATCCGGTTAGACTGGAAGCCGACCCCAACATAGTTGGGAAAAGGCTAGGCAGATGATGAGTAGGTACACATTGTAGAAATACCTACCTGCAGCAGAATTAAGGCACATGCCATTCTCAGACAGCTTCATCTATGTACAGACGCCAGCACATCAACCTACCTGAAACTGTCAAAAAATCCTAATCAACTTTAAGCCTTATGCCTTAGCGATAAAGTTGAAAATCTATTAAAGAAATTTGACAGATTGTAGTAGCTTGATGAGCTGGCGTCTGTACTTTCAAAGTTCATACTTAAAAGCTATGAACTAGCAATGGATGACAGTAATAGTTTACAATTGTTATTTTAAACTTTATCACCGTTGTTCTAAATTATTGTAGGTACAGTACTGCTGTACAATAATTTAGAAAAATGATTTCTTCTACGGACTAGTTTTCGATTTTTTGGTCTTGGAAAAAGTTTTCGACTGTGGACTAAAAGACAATTTTTAACAAGATTACCTATGTAAAAATTCTTCATTACTTATAGGACCAATCGAGACATTACAATAGGAACAACCCGTAATGCCGGCAGGCGCGAACTGAGACAGCTTGTAACTCGATATCGAGCGCGCGGTGACTGTGCAAATGTAACGAATTGTTTGCAACAATCACTTAGACAATGTTGATTGATTGCCGCCGACGCTGGCGCGTTCGAACAAGTCAAATTGAAATAACTTTCAGAAGCTTGCGTTGGAGATGAATGTAATAAAGGGATAATTGGTGATGTTCTATTGTTTTCTGATAACAGGGAGTTTGCTAGTGATGCCTTGACGGCTATTAAGAGATATCTTTGATGAGATTTGGCAATACATTGATGTGATTATCCAGTGAAGACTTAGCACTTCCTAGGTGGTAATTTGACATCCATTTCATAGTAACAAGTGAGAATGTAACTCAGTCTTCAGTCGGCGAAGTAATGGGATATAAACGCTGTTGTTTTCTTGTTCGAAAGATGTAAACATCACAAGCTGACAGTTCCACTGTCTCACAAGCGTAACTAAGTGGCTAACAGTTCCTTATTGTAAATCGCACTGTTAGCGTTGTCGGTAAGGATTCGTCACGTCATCGTTTAAGTTAACACCCAAATTACAGTAAATCAAATAGTCGCGAACTGGCCACATAGAACAAACGGGCCTGGCTTCCGTGGCCACACGGGCTGTGCTAAATCGGGGCCACTAATGCTGTGCGCGCGCATCGTAAAAGCGCGATCTGACTCGCTCGCGCCCGTAAATCATCGATCGTGCGATGCGATGCGATTTAGCATGCTCGGCCTTGTTGCCCACTTGACGCGTGTTGTCCCAGCAAGCGCTGTAAAGCTTGATTTGATAGATTGTTAAATCTGGAACGTTTTTGTCAGTATGTCATAGATATTGTCACGTCAAGCGCTTTTTAGGTAGATTTCATAGCTTTATTTGACAGGCCCTTCTACCCGACACGCAGCGTTACCTCTAAAGGCTGTGGTGTTGTTGTGAGATCACGTTAAACCGTGTAATGACGTCGTATAAAACTGTGATTAATGTCTCCAAAGGGATACAGGCGGCAATAAGTTATGGTTGTCAACATAATCAGCTTTTCTTCTCATTTTATCGTCACTGGCTGTTAGATATGTGGTTGAAACAGTAATAATTCAAATTCTATTCTTCCGATAGTTTTCGAGCATAGTGATGGACCACCGTTGAACAAAAAAATAAATAGAATGGGTACCATCAATTTCTTCAAGCATTTCCAATGTAGATTTCAGCATTCCTTCAGCTTAATCTAGCGCTGTATCTGTATCTATATTCTTATATAGACGTAGTTTGCTTTTACGATCTTTATGAAGTACGCAGTAAAGGGTTTTACAACTTGCAATAGTGAGGGAATGTACTGGTCTCCTCTATTGGAAGTTATATCGTGATGAACATGTTTCTCCTGCTTGTAAAGACTCTTTTGTTATATTACGATATATTTGCTATCCCTGATTTTGAATTGCTGCTGTTGTATTTTGAGAAATTTTATTGCTGACGGAAGTTTCAAGTTGATGGTCTTATTGCCAATAGGTATACTGACACTTAAGTTATCCCTATTTCAGGACCTTTTTAAGTTTGGTATTTTATGTATAGGTAAGTATAGCGTGAAGTTTATCGATTGCAATTCTTCATTTCTTTAGATTAGATAAATATCGTTTCTTTTACTACATTAACATATATGACAGTTTGATATTCTTCAATTCCTGGATGATTATATTTAAAATTGTTTATACAAATATCCTTTCTTTTACTACATTAACATATACAACAGTTTGATATTCTTCAATTCCTGGATGATTATATTTAAAATGGTACTTTTTACAATTATTTGCATCATATTCCTAGCGTTTATGGTATTTGTTGTATTGTTGCGTATCGTCTATGACTATTTCTAATATCTGCCATACTAATCTATCTTTGTTCCAGGCACTCCAATCAACCGGCTACCGATAATGGCAAAGTCGGTGCTAGACCTGTATGAGCTATACAATCTGGTGATAGCTCGCGGCGGACTGGTGGAGGTCATCAACAAGAAACTGTGGCAGGAGATCATCAAGGGACTGCGGCTGCCTTCGTCGATCACGTCTGCTGCCTTCACGTTACGCACACAGTGAGTAACTGGCTTCTATCTTAAAAGCCTATCATCGCAATAAATACGTTAATCATTTATCTAACAGTAAAGTGATTTTGGTTTCTCAAGACCTAAAAGAAGCATTTCATTTCACTTGGATCATTAAAGAAGCGAGTGTATTTCAGCTCCTTGAAAATCGTTTTAAAAGGAGAGCATGGTTAGAAGAATCCTAATAATTAAAACGAAGCAAACCAAGATTTCCAATAATTTTAGGGGAGATTCGACATTTTCGGGCACGTGACTCAATATTCTCAAAATTAAATCCTTTCGAACAGCTTTCGTTCTGACGGCCTCATCCAAATCACTATCCGTTATCCTTCAATCTAGAACAAGATCGACAAAAGGTGTGTCTGTGTGGTCCTACAAGTCAGGAGCCCGCTCCATATTCGACCTGCTTTGTATCACATCCTCATTCAAATTCTCACGAGGTGGAGACAAAAGATGTCCCACAATGGCACTACGTGAGCGTCGGACGCGACAATATGACAACTTCATAATTAATAACCTTAGCTCATCTCAGCCGATATAATTTCCCATTTATCTCTCTAAGAGTTCCTTCACCTCGTCTTTTGTCGGATGTCATAAAGGTGGTTTACGTTTATGATTCAAAATGTACGACGGTTACGCACGAGCTGATGATTTTGAACGCAGCTTCTTTTATTTCGATCTGTTTCTGTACTCGTTACGTTAATTTTCGTAGTGTGTTCGGACTTTGAAGTGATTTTGTATCTAAATATTTCAAACGATATCATAGATTGTTGTCCTAAATAGGTGTTGTGATACTAGAAAGCTGACTATTGTTTGGTTTGTGCACATTATTGTTTCATTAATGCAAATAATTTCGAAACTGATGCGATCTAGACATCCATTTCCACGTATCGTGTCTTTCATTCGCAATTTGTCTTCAACATAGTGATTTCTAGTTTCCATGCTGAAAACATTAGTCATTCGTTAAACTTCTATTGAGACAAAAGTATTCCAATGCCAAAGCGTAAATCTGGTAACATTCTTAAAATTAGACTAACAGTAATGACGAATGTCGTATATATAGATCGCATGTGACAATTATAAAGGCGGCGTTTTTACGACACGGCGGTTCTCATTGTGTTACGCATTAAATATATGTGACCGCTTAATATGACATATGGAAGGTACACGCGACAATGGGGTCATATAAAATTGACACGTTAGAGAATGGGATTAGAATTGTAATGGCACGCATTATACTTGAAGTATAGACTTTTGATAGTAATTGGGCTTGAAATATGATTTATAAGGCTGTCAAGCCGCGGGCGGAGTAATAAAGTTATTATTAAATTCGTTCGTTCTTAAGGATTGAATGGTGACATCATTTGATTTATTTTCGAGTTGATAGATACGGAGATTATTTTGAATGACAAAAGATTTGAAAATGAGCTTTGGCGGTGTCGCTTAAGCTCATTTTTCATGAAGGACAGCAGTCCTTCATTCTACTTTTGTAAAAATTCCATGTATGCTGATAATAGCTATTCTTATTCTAAGACTTATAGTATTTGCACTATAATAAATGAGTTCCTACTATTGGCTAGCTAAGCACCTCTGTCATATTTTTGTAATCTATTACAATCTGCTCAAACAAAAATAGTCACAACATGATAAAACATGAAAAAGATGTGCATAACTGAATTGTTTAGCTAACATTTTTGCATTTTCTTTCAGATACATGAAATACCTGTATGACTACGAGTGCGAAAAGAAGAACCTATCAACTAGGAGCGAGCTGGACGCAGCCATTGAAGGCAACAAGCGTGAGGGTCGCCGCGCATCGGGACAGTACGACGCACAAGCTGCTTTAGCTATGGTAAGTACCTGTTACCGAAACAACTGATATTTAGGTCAACCAAGTAAGACCGAAATAACATAGCCTGTTATTTCTATAATTCTCCACAGTCGGTAAAGAGTTTACCCACTAAATGACTATATGATCAGAATGCTGAGCCAAATTCCATCTGTTATTAACATGATGATTAGGTTATAAGTTAGCAATTTATGTTTTATTGCATTTTCAACCTCTTGTCCTTATTCCAATTTATTTAGACTGCAGAGTCCATTATTTGTCATCTCATTATTCACTTCCTTTTCGATCATCTTTCATACAATCCGTCCATCTTTTCTATCAATGGAAATTCAGATCTACTGGCATACACTAAGGCCCCGATTACACGATGCAAGTTTCTTGCCTTGGCATACAATAAAATTGAAGCAACAAATGGCTTACGGTGCAACTTTTATTGCTTCAAGTTATGGTATGCTACAGGCAATTAAATTGCCACAATGTAGGCCTCAATCACATCATCGCATCATAATCAGGCTTTAGTCAGTAAAACCACTGGTGCCTGATCATCCTCACCTAACGTCCTCGTCTGCTTGCAGCCCCCACTAAACCAACTTCTGTAGTGATATTCTGTAAAAATCTTTGCTATCATTCCACCTGATGCTAGGAATTTACACTCTCACTTCCACCTAAATTTTCACGGTGAGATTTTTACAGAATAGATCAGCTGGTGTCTGGCCATCATCACGTAACGTCCCGGTCTTCTTGCAGCCCCCACTAAACCGCGTGCCCGCGTCTCTCGCGCAGCTATCGCAGCACATGCAGCCTTTGTCGCTGTCGCTGGGAGGTGTCGCACCACGCTTGCCGCCGCTGCCGCCGCACGCGCCGCACCTTGCGCAGCACGACATC